>JARQOD010000002.1:172104954-172157870 GCA_033576555.1 Oophaga sylvatica
TGACACTATTCTAAAAACTGCACCCCTCATGGTGCTCAAAACCACTTTCAAGTAGTTTATTAACCCTTCAGGTCCTTCACAGGAATTTTTGGAATGTATAAAAAAATGAACATTTCACTTTTTTTCACAAAATATTTACTTCAGATCCGATTTTTTTATTTTATCAAGAGTAACAGGAGAACGTGGACCACAAAAGTTGTTGTGCAATTTGTCCTGAGTACGCTGAAAACCCATGTGTGGGGGTAACCACTGTTTGGGCGCACGGCAGAGCTCAGAAGGGTAGGAGCGCTGTTTGACTTTTCATTGCAAAATTTGCTGGAATTGAGATCGGACACTATGTTGCGTTTGAAGAGCCCCTGATGCACCTAAACAGTGGAAACTCTCCACAAGTGACACCATTTTGGAAAGTCAACCCCATAAGCAAATTATCTAGATGTGTGGTGAGCACTTTGAACCCACAAGTGCTTCACAGAAACTTATAACGTAGAGCCGTAAAAATTAAAAATAATAGTTTTTCCACAAAAATGATCTTCTCGCCCCCAATTTTTTATTTTCCCAGGGGTAACACGAGAAATTGGACCACAAAAGTTGTTGTGCAATTTGTCCTGAGTATGCTGATACCAGATATGTTGGGGTAAACTACTATTTGAGTGCATGGCAGAGCTCAGAAGGGAAGGAACACCTTTTGACTTTTTCAACGCAGAATTGGCTGAACGCCATGTCACGTTTGGAGAGTCCCTGATGTGCCTAAACAGTGGAAACCCCCACAAATGACTCCATTTTGGAAACTAGACCCCTCAAGGAACTTATCTAGATGTGTGGTGAGCACTTTGAACCAAAAAGGGCTTCACAGAAGTTTGTAACTTAGAGCCATAAAATTAAAAAATCATATTTTTTCCACAAAAATGACCTTTTCATCCCTAATTTATATTTTCCCAAGGGTAATAAGAACACAAAAGTTATTGTGCTATTTGTCCTGAGTACGCTAATACCCCATATGGAGAACAAGCCACTATTTGGGCGCATGGGACAGCACGAAGGGGAAGAAGCGTTGTTTGACTTTTTCAAAGCAGAATTGGCTGGAATCGGGATCAGACGCCATGTTTCATTTGATGAGCCCCTGATGTGCTTGAACATTGGAAACTCCCCAATTCTAACTCCAACCCTAACCACAACACACCACTAACCCTAATCCCTACCCTAACCATAACCCTAACCACAAACCTAATCCTAACACACCCCTAAACATAATCCGCACCCTAACCCTAAACCTAACGGGAAAATGGAAATAAATACATTTTTTAATTTTATTATATTTCCCTATCTAAGGGGGTGATAAAGGGGGGTTTGATTTACTATTTTTTAGTGGGTTTTTATATTGGATTTTTATGATTGGCAGCAGTCACATGCTAAAAGACACTTTATATGGCAAAAAATAATTTTAGCATCACCACATTATGAGAGCTAAATTTTTCCATATTTTGGCCCACAGGGTCATGTGAGGTCTTATTTTTTGTGGGACGACTTGACGTTTTTATTGCGATTTTTGGATACCAGAAATTCATGAATTTCTTTTGGGGGGCGTTTATACTGTTCCACATGTGGTAAAATTGATAAAGTACTTTTATTCTTCAGGTTAGTATGATTACAGCGATACCTCATTTGTATAATTTTTTATGTTTTGGGCTATTATAAAATATTTTATATAAAAAATTATTTGTGCATTGCTTTATTCTGAGAGCGATAACTTTTTTAGTTTTTTCGCTGATGATGTTATTTTGCGGCTCCTTTTTGAGGGACAAGATGATGTTTTCAGCGGTACCATGATTTCTTATATCTGTCTTTTTGATCAGGTGTTGTTCCACTTTTTTTTCAGTGGTATGATGATAAAGCATTGTTTTTTTGCCTTGCTTTTTTATAAGGGGTTTACTTAAGGGGTTAGCTAGTGGGACAGTTTTATAGGGGGGTCGTTACGGATGCGGCAATAATAAATATGTTTACTTTTATTGTTTTTTATTTACATAATAATAATGTGTTTATTGGGGAAATATTTATTTTTTTATTTAGGGATTTTTTTAAATATTTTTACACGTTTATTTTTTTATTTTTACAATGTCCCAGGGTGGGACATCACTATAATGGTATCAGATCATTGATCTGACAGTTTGCAGAGCACTCTGTCAGATCAGCGATCTGACAGGCAGTGCAGTAGGCTTGCCGGCGCCTGCTCTCAGCAGGCACTGACAAGCCATCTCACTACAGTACCAGGAAGGACTCCGTGGCCATCTTGGATCTGAGGGCCTACAGAGAGGAGGCCCTTGGAACAACGCAATCACATTGCGTTGCTCTGAGGGTCTCAGGGAAGCACGCAGGGAGCTCCTGGCATATAGTGCCGGGTGTCAGCTGTGATAATCGTGAGCGCGGCCAATTGACTATGACGTACTATCCCGTCCTTGGGAATTAAGTCCCAGGACACATGGACGGGATAGTACATCAGATGACAGAAAAGGAGTAGGGGATTGTGAGTTAAGTAAATTTCCAGGACATCATTAAGGCTCGGTCTCACATAGCGATACACCAGCGATCCCGACAACGATATGCACTTGTCAGGATCGCTGGTGTATCGCTACATGATCGCTGCTGAGCTGTCAAACAGGCAGCTCAGGGCAGCGATCAGCACAGCGACACTGCTGGGTAACATCGCTGTTACCCGCAGTGTACGTTGGATACCAGCACCCTGATGCAGGGAGCTGATAACCAAGGTACACGTCGGGTTTCCAAGCGCTGCGCGGTGCCTGGAAACCCATTGTGTACCTTGGTTACCAGCGGATCGCTGGTCTCCCGCCTGTCACACGCAGCGATGCGTGCCTGTCAGCGGGAGACCAGCGATCAAAAAATGTCCTGACATTTCAGCGACGATCAGCGATACCCGGCAGGGGGGCTGATCGTTGCTGAATGTCACACACAGCGATATCGCTGGGGAGATCGCTGCAGCGTCACAAAACTAGTGACTCAGCAGCGATCTCGGTAGTGATATCGCTATGTGAGACGGGCCCTTTACTGAGATCAGAGATAGGCACTAGAGATTGGAGGATCTTTTACATTTTAACTTGGCTACTTCTCCAAATTTTCCCAAAGAATCTGATTTTATGCAAATAAATTTGTACAGATTTCAATACTGAAAAGTTTGTAATTTATCATAAAATAAACATGGGGAGAGAAGAAAAAGAGATCCTTTATGACAATAAGAGCTTACAATTTACAGGTGATAGAGGGAACAGTGCTGACAATAAGGGCTTACACTCTACATATGTGAGAAAGAAATATAGAGAGCATGATTAAAGCCCCCGTCTCACACAGCGATCTCGCTAGCGAGATCGCTGCTGAGTCACTAGTTTTGTGACGCAGCAGCGAGCTCACCAGCGATATCGCTGTGTGTGACATTCAGCGATGATCAGCCCCCCTGCCGGGTATCGCTGATCGTCGCTGAAAGGCCAGGACATTTTTTTGATCGCTGGTCTCCCGCTGACAGGCACGCATCGCTGCGTGTGACAGGCGGGAGACCAGCGATCCGCTGGTAACCAAGGTACACAGCGGGTTTCTAGGCGCGGGGCTGTGCCTAGAAACCCGCTGTGTACCTAGGATACCAGCTCCCTGCAGCAGGGAGCTGGTAACCAAGGTACACATCGGGTTTCCAGGCACCGCGCAGCGCCTGGAAACCCGATGTGTACCTTGGTTACCAGTTTCCTGCATCAGGACGCTGGTATCCAAGGTACACTGCGGGTAACTAAGCGATGTTACCTGCAGTGTCACTTGTACTGATCGCTGCCTGAGCTGCCTGTTTGGCAGCTCAGCAGCGATAATGTAGCGATACACCAGCGATCCTGATCGTTGTCGGGATCGCTGGTGTATCGCTATGTGAGACCCAGCCTTAAGGGTGCTGCGACACTTGAAACGTGTTGATAACACATGACCTGCTGCTAAGCTGTGATGATACTTTTATCCACTACTCTGGAATTTCCAAGTGAATAAAGGATTTTTATTTTTTCACTTAATAGTGGAGCAGGATATTTTCTTCATTGTGCAACACTTCACATCCTGACACGCTGGTTCCCTGCTCTGATTCCATGATGTCTTAACTGGTGAGCTGGACTTTTGTTTTCTTCAATACTAAGGATATCCTGAAAAATTGACCTGTTGGTGGATGTTGAGAACTGGAGTTGAGAAACACTGAAATAGAGCATCAGAGCCTATGATTGTAAAATTGATTTCCAGTTCATGCATAAAGCATAGAGTGAGCTGGCTAGTCAGAATTGTGGTGACATCACAGAACACCAGAGAAAGCAGTAGTAGATGAGCATATTATTACACTCATGCTTCACTACAATACATGCATGTACACACACAATTAATGAATGAAATAGGTAGTGGGAATGCTTCTTTAAATATATTACTGCATACTTGCATTTGTCTTATCTTGTCTATCGTACAAAGCACTATATAAATCAGAGCACTCAGATGTTTCAGGAAGACGGCTCAAAGTGCTTGAGCCGAAATGGTTTTCTTCACCTTATGGGCTAATAGTTTGTCTTTTTTGCACATAAACTATTGGAGTGTTGGCCTGCCTGTTTGTTATTTATTTGTTTTTTCGTATTCCTCTAAAGGCAAACACCTTGTAGCATACTATTACTGATACTTAGCTTTTTTTTACTTTTTACATCTATCTGTATGTCTATCTAGTTATCTATCTATGTATCTATCTATGAATCTATCTATCTATCTTGCTGTGCGTGTGTCTATCTTTTTATCTATCCATCTATCTAGCTTTTGCATACATACTATTATTACACCAGTGCAAAGCATAATGATGAGAACTACTTCATATTTCAGATATTTTTATACATTATTCTTTATTGAAAAACAATGAAAGACAATAATCAGCAGTGAAACATGAACGCCAACTTCAGATGTCAAACTGACAATGATCCGAGTTCTTCACTAAACTCTGCTGCTCATTCATTATATGGTGCAACTGTCTTTAAAATTCTTGTCTAAAACATCACTATCATGCCACAGAGGAAAAAAATAGCAATCATTCACATTTTCAAGATCGTCAGGCATCCAGTAACACTTAAATAATAAGTCCTCCATTCAAATATTGACATAAAGCTTGTATAATGCAGGCATATTTTTTTTTCATGATCAGCTTATAAACCCTTTATAGAATAAAATTCTGATCCCCTGTATCTTAGTCATTTGTGTTAAGCAGGTGATTTTTGTTTTAGCAGCAGCTGCAAATCCATGGGGTCTAAGATCGCTGACATAAAACTGATAAGTTCAAAATCCAAAACACAAGTGATATGTAGTTTATGATGTACTGTGACAATGTCTCAGAGATGATATTACAATGCTTGCCTGGGGTGTTCTCATTCCATTTCAGCATGATGCTGCATTGATGTTCCAGCTTGTTATAACTCAAAATACACACAGATTTATCCCTTGCTGGTGGTTTATGGAAACAACCCAGCATTTCGACGGTAACAGATAAAATCTACATTTCTCTCCACACATGATAAAATAAAACCTTAGGATTTAAGAAAACCCATCTATTGCCGCTGTACTTTTTATAATGTGCATGCTATAAATGTTTACTATTATGTCTTTTTTGCTGCAAATAACTAAAATGTTGTTATAGAGAAGCTTAGAGAAGGTGCCCTTCGATGCTTTATTTCTACTTATTTTTCATATATACTGTTAGAGTTATCTAATTATCTGTCATCTTTTTATATATCTATCAGTTTAAAGATGAAAAAAATCTTGATCATTTTTTCTACCCTATTTAATTGCAAACCGTTTGTAGTCTTTAAACACGTACAGATTTACTGAATTAATCTCTTTATGTTTGTTTCTCGGTATTTGCTCTGCAGGTATATAGTTTTTGTTGCATGCTTCGGTTAGATTGTGCAGCAGAGTGAACATATTTGTTTCAAGTCATCGATCAGTGGAATGGCAATGTCTTGCTTCAAAGACATTGCAGTAAAAGCAAGTTATCTGAATAAAGTGGTTATTTAAGTTTTTAGATTATGGTTAAGAGAAAAAGCTATGCAGATGATTGTCAAGGTCATAGAAGTCATTTGCTATTTCCACAATATGCTTCCGTCAGAAGCTACTGTTACTTTGTATCTATTTGAGCCATACAAGCTATTCATTTCTCCATAAAATGAAGATCGATTAGGATAAAGTAAATTGCTCATCCAAGTGCAAGGTAAGGCAATTTTTCACACAATGACAATATTTACGAAACATATAAAATGCTTATTATTATTATATTATTATATTATTATTTAGTAGTAGTAGTAGTAGTAGTAATATATATGGGTAATGAAAAGTAAAGTATTTATTGTATTGTATTAATGTATAAAGCATCAGCATGCAGTAGTCTGCAGCAAAGTAGACAGAATATAATCCCTCCCAGCAGTCATTGTGTTTTAAGGTGATTGTTGCCCTATTCAAACTCCCTCAATTGTTTCTTGCATATCAATGTAGAGGTAACTAGTCCACTTAACCACTTTGCTACATATATAATGAAAGAAAAAAATTAAACATTTCTATATCAAATATTAGTTAACTGCATGATTTAGTTTAAAAGTTTGTTTAACCCCTTAATTACGGAGGTATTTTCGGTTTAGCGTTTTAGTTTTTTGCTACCCTTCTTCCCAGAGCCATAACTTTTTTATTTTTCCATCAATATGGCCATGTGAGGGCTAGATTTTTGCAGGACAAGTTGTACTTTGGAACAACACCATTGGTTTAAACATATCTTGCATAGGAAAACAGTAAAAATATTTCCAAGTGCGGTGAAATTGCAAAAAAGTGCAATCCCACAGTTGTTTATTGTTTTGCTTTTTTACTAGGTTCACTAAATGCTAAAACTGACCTACCATTATGATTCTCATTACAAGTTCATAGACACCAAACATGTCTAGGTTCTTTTTTATCTAAGTGGTGAAAAAAGTAGTGAAAAAAATTACAAACTTTGTTACAAAAAAAATTGCGCCAATCTCCGATATCCGTAGCATCTCCATTTTTCATTATCTCAGGTTGGGTTAGGGCTTATTTTTTGCTCGCCGAGCTGACGTTTTTAAGGATAAAATTGTTATGCAGATACAATCTTTTGATCGTCCATTATTGCATTTTAATGCAATGTCGTGGTAACCAAAAAAGTAATTCTGGCGTTTTAACTTTTTTTTTCCTGCTACGCCTTTTAGTGATATGGTTAATCTTTTTTTATTCACAGATCGGGCAATTCAGAATGCAGCGATACCAAATATGTGTATGATTGATTTTAATTTATTGTTTTATTTTTAATGGAGCAAAAGTGGCGTGATTTGAAGTTTTATTTATATATTTTTAAAAACTTTTTTTTTCACTTTTTGCATGATTCAATAGTTTCCATGGGAGACTAGAAGCTGCCATATCTCAATTGGCTGATATGTGTCGGGAAAGATGTGAGCTCACCGCTGGAGTCCACATCAAAGGGAGAGTTTCCGACATCAGCGTACTATTACTCCTGATGTCAGAAAGGGGTTAAAGGAGCACTCCCATCAAAGTGTTTATCCTGTTAATATGTTGCAGTCATCATATTACACAGCACTGTGTATCTACATTTGTTCATTTTATCTTTCTATCCAACTAATTCTTCTCTTTTCTCTGCTCTATGTAGAAAGGTGAAGTCTCTTGTACCTGTATGACTCATTTCCTTCTGCAACGCCTGACCCAGCTGTTTCACTCCTCCCCTATGATGGCGGTGGATTGATATACTGTGGGAGGATCACCGCCTGTCAGTGTGTCACTGGAGGCCATGTACAGCGGTCACATCTCCAGATGTGACTGCTCAACATGTGATATCGTCGTGGGACACTTGTTATTAAATGGACTACGGCGGAAAGCTAAGTATATGTTGCTTTATTATTTTTATTGCTGCAGGAGATCGAGGGCATCAAGGATTAGGTGTTTGGTGAGCATGAATGTGTTTTTTTTTTTTGTTTACACTTGAACACAGTCACCGGATGATGGGACTACTACTGTACCATCATCGGCTCATGCTGTCACTGTTATATGTGACGGCGGACATAGCCGGATGGGACTAGTAGTCCCATCAGATGATGCCTGGCTACACACAGACTCAAGCAAACAGACTCACACAGACACACACATAGACACCCACAGACAGACATACAGACCCTCACAGACAGTCACCCGCAAAAAAGTGTTAGGATTTGCGGATCACAATAAATAAAAAATAATAAAGTGCGATTGCAACCTGAGTCCACCGTGCAGAGATGTATATAACTGTTGCTTATGAGCAATGACAAAATAAAGACAGAGAGCGAACACCCTAATAAGGCTACGTTAACTCCGCTCAGTATGAACTGAATGCACAGTACGCAGCTCTGTCAGCTTCACAGAGAGGTATAGCTAAAGGGTTGAGCCCGCTCTGTTACTGACCCGTGCCAATCACACACATGACCGAAACAGATGCTGAGTCAATAGAAAAAGAACTAAAAAGACGCTAGAAACCCTGTTGACTTCACAAGGGAGCACAGCTGTTTGGTTTGATCTTGCTCTGTAACTCCACTGTGCTAACTGCACACATGTAGGAAACAGATGCTAAGCCAAGCGGGCCGAAAAAACCCTAAGAGGCTAAAGATAAAAACACACACATGTGCAGACAGAGTGGTAGCGTGTCCACTCATACACACCAACCATCAATGATACTCGCACGCCAGCATGTGCCATTGAGAACCTTTTAAACCCAAACCACCACCACAAACACTCACGCTGACATCGCTTTCGGGCCAATCTGGAGCTGCCACATCACCAGAGCAGCTGATGTCCGCCACCAATAGAAAGACGCTACATTACAGACATGCTCAGTACAGTGAACTCTGAACTTAGACTCCAGGACATGAGGCTGAACCTGTTATAAACCGGTTACCATAGACTTGACTGGAGTAACCGACATCTATGCTGAGCAGCACTCGCAGCGGCTAGATCTGAATGGGGGACCGAAGGGCCAGACGGAGCCTGGGATCTGTCTCAAGGAGAGGTAGAGTCCTAGCTCTTAACACACAGACATGCACATATTCTTCGCCTACGCACATATTCTCCGCCCACACACTCTTCCTTTCTGCAGCATTTTTGGCAAGCAAATCCATAGTTAATCGGCAAGCATTTTTACACCTGCGATTTAGCTGCAGATTTGACTGACTGAATGTTTGTCAATGGGTGCCGAAGCGCTGCAGATCCGCAAAAAAATTAACATGCTGCAGAAAATAAAACACTGAGAATCAGTGCGGAATTTTCCGCGGCATGTGCACAACAATTCTGGATTCCCATTGATTAATATTGCTTGAGCACTCTTTTGCAGATTAGTTGCAATTCTGTGAGGAAAAAAGGCTGTGGATCTGCAACAAAATCCGCATCGTGTGCACATAGCCTTAAAAGTATTCTCACAGAATGAGATTAAATGGCATTCCTGATATAATTATAATCTAAGCCTGTCCTAGTCACATGTCAGGATGGGCTGCAAACAAGAATTATAGTTCCCTAGACCTGTGTCTCAACTGACAAGAGCTGTGTAACATATACCTCAGTCAGGGACGGCAACAGCACATGGCGCACCCTGGCATCGGAGACACCGGCGTACTATGAGCGGCCCTGTGCAATTGCGAGTGGGCACCCCCACTTGCTCAGGGCCCCGGCACTTGCGATACTTACCTCTCCCTGCTCCACCACTGTAACATCTTACGCGTTTCCTGACAGTGACTGTTAAGCATCGGGCAAAGACGGGATCCTAGGAGTCTGTGGTCTCCCATCAACACCCAACCGAGGCAGATGCTGCTCAGCTTTGCCGTCGATCCCAACGGCTAGCCAATACCCGAGAGGCACAAGTAGTTACTATGGTCTTTGTTCATAGTAGCCTTAAATCTAGGTTGTAGAACAAGAAAAGGCTGTTGTAAGCCTAAGTCCAGAAATGCCTGCACTGAGCATGTCCGTGACATGGCGAGCCATGATTGGTGGCTAATGTCAGCTGATCCTCTGACCTGGCATCACCTGATTGGTCACGGATGATGTCATCGGTGATGCCATTGACGAGATGACTGGGGCGGAGCTTAGCCCTTAAATAGCTTGTCTGTCCGCGACACGGTCAGATCATACTATGTTAGGTAATGCTCATGTGTGACGTACCAGAATCTGGGCTCCACATGCTCTCTAGCTTTCCTCTCTGGGACCTGCTGATGCCAGAGTCAGCTCGGCTAATTAGCCCAGGTCTTTCAGGCAGGTTAATGCATACCATACAGGTAGCCAATGTGGCACAGTCTTGCTACGAATAGAGGGTAGCTATACACCCTGAGCAGACTGCAGGGTGTGTAACCTGGGCATCGCCTGCAAAGCTGAACAGAGAGTTGCTCAGTTCGGTCTCACGCCGACTGATAGCATGTATGCCTGCTGTTAGTCACATGCATTTCCTAGCAGCTGGCACGTAGCCTCTGTGCAGTTAAAAGGGCCACGTCTATACCAGCTTGCAGCACATAGTGCAAACTTAATATCTGGCTAGTGGCTTCTGTGCCATTAACAGGGCTACATCTTCCCCAGTCAATAGCACATCTCCTGTGACGTTAACGGAGATAGTGCCAATGTAACATCCGCCCTAATGTGAAGTAACACAGGCGAGATCGAATGTTAAGATTTCTGTTGTCAGTTTGACCCTCATACTCTAGGGGTGTTCGGCAGCATTGACTGTAAACTGCATCTCGTGTTCGGTTGCAATCCATTATACATTAAAGTTGTTGCAACCGAGCGCATAGCAGTGACATTCAGGTCAGAGGGCGCAATGACATCACGTCTATATATTGTATCCACCAGACTTCTGCACAACACAACTGATGGTCACAACCCCATTTATAAGGCCAGAAATCCCACTTATTAAACCTGACAGGGCACACCTTTGAAGTGAAAACCATTTCTGGTGTCTACTTCTTGAAGCTCATCAAGAGAATGCCAAGAGTGTGCAAAGCAGTCATCAAAGCAAAAGGTGGCTACTTTGAAAAACCTAGAATATAAGACATAATTTCAGTTGTTACACTCTTTTTTCTTAAGTATATAATTCCACGTGTGTTAATTCATAGTTTTGATGCCTTCAGTGTGAATTTACAATTTTCGTAGTCATGAAAATACAGAAAAATCTTTAAATGAGAAGGTGTGTCCAAACTATTGGTCTGTATTGTATACACTGGAGCATTATATATGGGACCCATCATTCACTGGAGCATTATAAATGGGGCCCTTTCTACACTGGAGTATCATATACAGGGTCCATTATACACTGGAGCATCAGATATGGGGCCCATTATAGACTGGAACATTATATATGGGGCCCATTATATACTGGAGCATCATATATGGGACCCATTATACACTGGAGCATCACATGGGGTCCATTATATATGGAGCATTATATAGGCCCATCATACACTGGAGCAGCATCCATGGGGCTCATCATATGCTGGAGCATCATATTGGGCCCATTATATATGGTGTATCATATGGGGCCCATTATATATCGTGCATCACATGGAGCCCTTTATATATGGTGCATTATATATGGGGCCCATTATATATGGAGCATTATATGGGGCCTATCATATACTGGAGCATCATATATGGGGCTCATCATATACTAGAGCATCATATGGGTTCATTATATATGGGGCATCATATGAGGCCCATCATATAATGGAGCATCATATAGGGCCCATTAGATATGGAGCATCATATGAAGCACATATGGGGCCTATTCTGTATGGAGCATTATATGGAGCCCATTCTTAATGGAGCAATATATGGGGCTCATTATTCTGTATAGAGCAATATATGGGGCTCATTATTCTGTATGGCGCACTATGTAGTGCCCATAATACTGTATGGAGCAATTTATGGGGTTCATTATTTTGTATGGAGCACTATGTAGTGCCCATAATACTGTATGGAGAAATATATGGGGCTCATTATTCAGAATGAAGTGCTATGTGGTGCCCATAATACTGTATGGAGCAATATATGGGGCTCATTATTCTGTATGGAGCACTATGTGTGCCCATAATACTGTATGGAGGACTATACTGTACGGTTTCTGAGCTATTGTAGAATTTACAATAGATATCACTCATGTAATGTAAGAAGTGAAGTATTTGGCATTGCATTGTACCTATATTTCTCTGCCATGTCTGAGCATCATGAATTGTGGTTTGTGTTATAGGGGCCCACTGAGACTCTTTTGCCTGGGGCCCACAAAAACCTGGAGCCAGCCCTGACCTCAGTCGGCAGCTTGGAACATGGCTGTGATATTTGAAGAAATAGATTTTAAACCACATTGTGTTTGGCAAAGAAATCTCCAGCTTCCTCCTCCTCATTCAGTCTCACAACTTATAGAAATGCATGGAGACTAATTAAGCCTAACTGGAAAACAAATAAACTTTGAGGAGGATGAAGATGAAGCTAACCCTATTATGCACATCAAGGAAGAGATATATTTTTTCACATATCACAGCATTGCTCCCATCAGACTGAGTTATGTGTGATACAGTTCTTGGCAACTGAGACACAGGTCTCTGAACCTGTGTATCTTCAGTCTGCAGCACATCCTGATACATGACTAGGCCAGCCTGCAATTTGAATTATACAAAGGATGACATTTTATCTCATTCTTGGAGAATCACTTTAAGATAAGGTATACATTTTAAAGCAGCATCAAGTTCAGTATACAAATATATATATATATATATATATATATTAATATATACACTCCCTGACAGAAGTTATGTTGCTTATCCATGTTATCTAAATAAAAGCTTATGACCTGACGTTAAATTCATCCATTGGTTGTATAAATTATTCTTCTGAAAGCTGAAACCCTCCGAAATGTGGTTTAGGTTAAAAAATAAATTGGCATCAATGCAGAAATATTGATCATTTAATGGACACAGAATGGTCAAATTTTGGCAAGACAAAAGTTTTGTCGCCCACAGAAAGTAATATGATATTAAAACAAATAATTAACTTAAAATACAAATATATGTTGCATAACATTGGTGAATGAAGTTGTGGTGCTATTAGAGTCATATTTAATATTTTGTGTGACTTCCATGAGCTTTAAGGACTGCATCCTTGCGGTTCAACAATGATTCATACAATTTATTAATGAAGTCATCAGGCATAGCAAAGAATGCAGTCTTACAGACCTCCCAGAGTTCATCTAGATTCTTTGGTTTTGTCTTCCAAGCTTCCTCTTTCATCCTACCCCAAACATGCTCAATGATGTTCATGTCTGGTGTCTGGGCTGGCCAGTCCTTGAGCACCTTGATCTTTTTACCTGGAGGAACTTTGTTGTAGCGATGGATGTACGAGATGGAGAACCATCCTGCTGCCGAATTTGACCCCTTTTATGATTTGGAATATAAGAGGTAGCTAATAGTTCTTGATATTTTAGGCTATTAATATTGCCTTCCTCCTTGCAAATGTTTCACACACCCCCATACTGAATGTAACCCCTGACCATGATTTTTCCACCACCAAATTTAACTGTTTTCTGGGTGTATTTTGGATTCATATGGGCTCCAGTAGGTCTCCTGCAGTATTTGCGGCGGCTGTGGTGTAGTACTACTGAGATTCATCAGAGAAATTCACCTTCTGCGACTTTTCCAGCGTCCATCTGTTTAGTAGGCTGTGGAACTTTGAAAATGCCACACGGTTTTTTATTTAAATTCATATTAAGAACTTATAATGCTGCCGTTCACCTCGCCAAACAGACCTACTTCACCACCCTGATCTCCTCACTAGCCAACATCCCCAAGAAACTTTTTGACACTTTTCACTCCTTCCTCAGGCCAAAAGCACAAGCCCCTATCACAGACATTTGTGCTGACGACCTGTCCTCCCAGTTTATAGAAAAAATAAATACTATCCTCAGGAAATCTGCTCTCAACCACCAAGTGCTGTGACTCCCATCCCTCCCTGCATTTCCCCTGTCTCAATTTCCACATTTGATCCCATCACAGATGAAGAAGTCTCCAGACTCCTCTCTTCCTCTCGTCCGACTACATGCACTACCGACCCCATCCCTCACACCTCCTTCAGTCTCTCTCTCCAGTTGTCACAACTCACCTAACTACAATCTTTAATCTCTCACTCTCCTCTGGCATTTTCCCCTCCTTCTTCAAACACTCCATCATTACTCCACTACTAAAGAAACCCGCTCTGACCCTTCCTGCACAAACAACTACAGACCGGTCTCAATCTCCCCTTCATCTCTAAACTTTTGGAGCGCCTAGTCTACTCCCACCTTACCCGTTACCTCTCCACTTACTCCTTTCTAGACTCTTCACAGTCCGGCTTCCGACCCCTACATTTGACTGAAACTGCCTCATCAAAGTGACCAATGACCTTCTGACAGCAAAACTAAAGGTGACCACTCTCTGCTCATTCTTCTCGACCTCTCTGCAGCTTTCGACATGGTTGACCACAATCTCCTACTGTCTAGGCTCCAGTCACTAGGTATTAAGGACACTGTTCTCTCCTGGTTCTTCTCCTATCTTTCTGACCGCTCCTTCAGTGCTTCGTTCTCTGGATCCACGTCATCTCCTCTTCCTCTCACTGTCGGTGTACCCCAGGGCTCAGTCCTTGGCCCCCTTCTCTTCTCTATCTACACGACCCCAATTGGACAGACCATCAGCAGATTTGGCTTTCAGTACCATCTTTATGCTGATAACACACAACTATACACGTCATCCCCCGACCTTACCCCCGCTGTACTACAGAACACCACCGACTGTCTGTCCGCAGTCTCCAACATCATGTCCGCTGTCTATCTGAAACTTAACCTCTCCAAAACTGAACTTCTTCTGCTCCCGCCGTCTCCTAACCTCTCTAAATCTGACATTTCCCTTTCTGTGATCGGCACCATAATAACGCCCCGGCAGCAGGCTCGCTGTCTGGGTGTTATGTTTGACACCAATCTCTCCTTCACCTCCCATATACAATCTCTTGCCCGCTCTTGCCGCCTACACCTAAAGAACATCTCTAGAATCCGCCCTTTTCTCACCATGGAAACAACAAAAACCCTCACTGTGGCATTGATCCACTCCCCCTGGACTACTGCAACGCTCTATTACTTGGCCTCCCCATTACTCGACTATCCCCTCTCCAGTCCATCCTTAATGCAGCAGCCAGGGTCTTCCATCTGGCTAATCGGAATTCGGACGCGTCCGCTCTTCGCCAGTCCTTACACTGGCTGCCCATTCATTATAGGATCCAATTCAAAGTACTGGTTCTCACCCACAAAGCTCTCCACAGTGCTGCACCCCCCTACATCTCCTCCCTCATTTCTATCTATCGGCCTAACCGACTGCTGCGCTCTTCAAACGACTTTCGACTAACCTCTGCACTAATCCGTACCTCCCACTCACGACTCCAAGACTTCTCCCACGCTGCGCCAATCCTCTGGAATGCTCTACCCCAAGAAATTAGGACTATCCACAATTTGAATGGTTTCAGGCGCTCCCTCAAAACACATCTGTTCAGAGCGGCCTATCACATTCACTAATCAAAGTCATTCTATGTGTAAGTGTGTGTGTGTAGCCCATTCACTATCTCCATCAATCCCTCACTCCCTCAAGATGGCTGGACCATCATTGTAAATGCACTATTGTATATACACACCTGTACTTTGTATCTCCCCCACCTCATTGTAGATTGTAAGCTCTCACGAGCAGGGTCTTCTTATTTTGCTTTAATTATTGTATTGTTAACGTTGTTACTTATGACCTGTGTTTTGAAACTGTTAAACTGTAAAGCGCTGCGGAATATGATGGCGCTATATAAATAAAGATTATTATTATTTAATATTATTATTTGTATTATATTTAGTGCTGGCTTCTGGTCATTGACTCGACCATGGAGGCCATTTCGTGACAGAATCCTTCAAACTGTTCTAGTTGACACAGGGACTTGAAGAGACCAGGCCTGTTGGAGCTGTGCTGCAGTGGAAGAGGGGCTTGCTTTTGATTTTCTAACCAACAAACATTCCTCCTGAGCAGTTGTCTTGCGGGGTCTGCAAGACCTGGGCTTGTCAAACACATTTCCATTCTCTTTAAATCTTTTTTTTAATTCTTTGTACATGACGCTGACACACATTAAAGGTGCCAGCCACCTCTGCAGTGGATCGGGTCTTCAACCTCTTGATAATCCAGGCTTTGGTCACAGGATGGATTTTTGGCATGTTGTCAGAGCTCAAGTTGCAGTTCAAGTGAAGGTCAGGGGTGATGGGTTTCTTTTTATACGCAACCACTAATTAAACAATCATTTACTGAGCACAGATAAGGATGTAAACTAGGATTGGGTGCATTATATGACCAGGCGACAAAACTTTTGTCTTGCCTAAATCTGACCATTCTGTGTCTATTAAAGGATCAATTTTTCTGCATTGATGTCAATTTATTTTCTTAACCTAAACCACATTTCAAAGGGTTTCAGGTTTCAAAAGAATAATTTATACAACCAATGGATGAATTTAACATCAGGTTATAAGCTTTTATTTACATAACATGGATAAGCGACATAACTTCTGTCAGGGAGTCTATATATACAGTGCATATAGTATATTTAAATATGCTGCTCATTGTTTGACTGTTTAAAATGTCTCATGTTCTTCCACTTATGCACGCAAAGTAGAAAATCAAGCACAAAATAGTTATAGATTGTTTTAAATAAGAAAGTTGATGTTTGTGATAACATTTTGTGTATTTTCATAGCAGCACCATTTTTCTAAATGACAGGATTATTACATTTCCAGCTGAAAGAACATTTACTCTGCAATTGCTTGCCACGATTTGGAAAGTCAATGGCGATCAGAATGTTTGCTTTGTATGTTTACAGATATCATTTCATGAATTAGGACTTGAAGGTAAGTTTCACCCAGAAAAAGATAGACTTAGAATTATTAGATGATAGCTATAAAAAATGTATTTTAAAGGTGTATATCATTTTTCTAGATTTTGTTTTTATGGAGAGACAAAATATAATACATAAATTCAGCGTGTGCAGCGTGTGCTTTGCATTTATACGGTACGTCTCTGGTGTTAAAGTTATGAACAGTGGTGCTTTAAAGAAACGAAAACTGACGAATACTGATGAATGTAGAACATAGAGCATATATTGAATTTGCAAGATTTTATTGCAAATATGCTAATAAGAAAAAGAAAAATAGTCATGTTTTTATATATGCAGCTATTCATATTACGCGCAATGAGTAGATAGTTTCAGATTATAATGATCCTCAATAAAGTTACTCCATACAAGTGACATGTCCAAGGCTATATAAACATATTTTTTTCTTTTACCTATGGGTGCAATTTGTGTGATCACTTGTTTTGCAGGCAGTGTTGATTAAAGAAATATAAATTACTTATAGACACCCTGTCAATAGTAACGAATGTATGGTGAAGATATCATGATAAATTATACGAAAATTACTAAAAATTACTTGTAATATTCAATTCTATTTTCAAATATTAGATCATCACAACAATATAAGGGAACAAAATTAGACAAAAATATTCTTAGTATAAAATTCCCAAGGATTAACCTGCCACTAATAGTGGTCTCTTGCTCCATACAGCCTCTTTGATTTGGAATTTTAAATATAACACACTTTTTATTCTACCTCTATGTTACTTAATTAATAAATTAATATAAAACCGTAGAAAAATTACTTCAGCAGTAGGCCTATGATTCCATTGAACAAAATCACATTGGCTTTTTTAAAATAGCGTTTTAATGAAACAGAGTGTACACACACTCAATAATTAATTTTGAGGAGCAGGTTTGTTTTTTAGTTTTGGATAACTTTGTTTACCTTTCTCTTGATTTCAGTTTTAGGTTAATAAACTGTTATGTGTCTCAGGTTTCCTTTATTAATAAGACTTTTGTGTTTGGGTCAAGCTCTATTTTATATTATAACTATAAAATAAATAGGACCATCACAACAATGTAAATGGATTGGCATTATGAATAACTTTGTAATTATCTCAATTAACTACACAATACCAATGTAATTTTCTTTATTCAAAACAGCTGTTGAAAATTCCATAGCATTAATGTTACTTGCATAGTCTTTTCGAAAGCATACTATTTATAATGACATTTGTACAATATTTCACAAAGAGTATTTGTTTCTACTGAAAGTATAGTAGACAGACCTTTCATTATGTTTTTGCATCAGTAACTAGAAATGTTGCATAATGCTGGCAAATTCGTAAACATAAAAATTGCCTTTCCTCTCTGGCAGCTTATGTTACACTTGTTTGACATCTTGGTCAGGGAAATACCAAACGATGATAACTCACTGTGACATGTCATCAATCAATCTGACTCTCTGGTCTAGCCTTTCTTCATGTATGCATTGAGATAGCATGGATTTTTTTTTGCAATAATTTTAAACTTGGTAGATGGTTTTGTGATTCCACCGAAATATTTCATCTCCTCTACAATTTCAGTTCCAGGAGTCAATGATCCAACACTGAAGGCCACTAAAATTTTCAGCAAATTTACCTTCACCTCTAACACTGGGGATAAATCCATTGCTCATATTGTGAGTTTGATTAATAGGGATCTTTATGTTTCACATAAGGTGGCTTGGGTTAAATTGTTTTTTGGCTCCTGGCAGCCTAATGGATCACTTAGCCATCGTACATCAATTAATCAGTCATGATTATGTCATGACTATTAAAATCAAATAGAAAATAGAATGTTGTGAGAAACAATCGTAGAAGCTAATCAACATTAGGCATGGTTAATCAACATTAGGCACTCATTATGAGAATCCATTTACTAAACAAGAAAAAAAAAACCTTTAAGAACAAATTACAAAGGTACAGTTTTTGCAAATAGTCAAATCTTAGTCCCCATGTGGTACATGTGCATACAGGAGCAAATTTAACCATGTTATCCCTTTGTATACATGTTTACTATAAAAAAATGCATGCTAGTGTATGACAGTTCATAAACAACATACATTTTAATCAGTAGATATCAGAATAATATTAAGTTCAACAATTGATAAACAATTGATAAAGTTAAAAAAATCTTGTGCTTAGATAATTTTATAAATGTGCCCCTGCAATGTATTGTTATTTGTAGTGTCTGACCATGCAGAGCTGCTCCAGTTTATAGCATGGCACAACTCTTAGTTAAGGGGGGTGAGACATAAGTCAATTATGATAATTGAGTGTACAGTCAAAACAACAGGGCATTGCTTTGTGAAGTTTCTTAGGAAACACATTTACCTTGCAGAGGTAACACATTTCTCTGACACTGCAATGAGTGTTTCTGCTGCACCTGCAGCCTTCTGAGCTCATCATAAATAAAGTCCATAACATGCAAGCTCCAGCACTTGTAGAACTTATATGTCACTTAATTAATATATCATAAACTCACAGAACTAGTTGTGTGGCAGAATCAGGCATACAATGTGTTACCTATGAATGTATCAGCTGTGAGCCCCTGCTGTTTCACCTGTATACTCACTTGCATAAGTCATGCATGCTCCTGCCATGACTAGTAGTGGTGGTTTGTGCCGACCATGAACTGGAGCAGCTCGGAAAAGAAAATAACACATCCAAAAACGGAACTTATTTTTCCAGGAGCTATTATTTAAAATGTACTTTTCTTCATGGGACAAACCAATTCCTATTATTGGGTTATCTGATGCCGTATTGCTGTGTGCTACCTGTCTGAGGTGCAACTGATGTTACATCTTCCAATGACTAGCGCAATGCAGAAAAAGTGCTAGTAAGGAATTTTTGTTGCAGAATTGACTGATATTTGAAACTGTTTATAATTTCCTCTTTCGTGATTAAAGCCAAGATCGAGCTATTTTTTGCCAAAATATTGCTGGCCTTGCATGTTTTTTTCTTTCTTCAGTCTTGCCAGTCTACATCCCCGATCAGACATATGACGAACACGGGGGATTATTTTAACATACAGCATTTAACCAGTGCATGACAGAAATTCCTGCAGCTCCTTTAATGTTACTGTAGACTTATTGACAGCCTACTGGATTAATTTTTAAATTAAATTTTTTTAGTGACATCCATTTCTAGGTAATGCCACTGTGCTAAATTGAAACCACTTATTTATGACAGTTTTCAGAGTGATTTATGGTATATTTAATCTTTTGGAAACTTTTTGTACTCTTCTCTTGACATAACTTTCAACAATAAGATCTTTTTGCTATGTTGTAAGCTGTTAAGGACCATGGCTTTTGCTGTAGAATTCTACTAAGAGGATGTTACTTAGTGCAGCTAAACTTTATGTGGCGTTAATCAGAATTACTTAAAATAATGACACCTTATACTAACTACTATTTCACATGCATTTAAGTGCAGCCACTTATGCAACTACAAGCACATATGCAACCATACTATTATACCTTTCTCATTTTTATTTTTCCCATCAAAATAATCTAATTTATTCTCAAAGGATTTGTACAGATTATAGGTGACATTAACCCCTTCACCCCAAATCCTGTTTTCACCTTAATGACAGGGGCAATTTTTACAATTATGACCACTGTCAATTTTTGAGGTCATAACTTTGAAATGCTTCTATGGATCCTGGTGATTCTGAGACTGTTTTCTCGTGACATATTGCACTTTATGATAGTGGTAAAATTTATTTAATAAGACTTAAGTTTATTTGTGAAAAAATTTCAATTTGTCAAAAATTGTGAAAGTTTCGCAATTTTAAATTTTTTTGTTTTTATGCCCTTAAATTAGAGGGTCATATCGCACAAAATAGTTAACGAATAGCATTTCCCACATGTCTGCTTGACATCAGCACAATTTTGGAAACATATATTTTTTTGTTATGAAGTTATAAAGGTTAAAATTGACCAGTGATTTCTCATTTTTACAACAAAATTTCCAAAACCATTTTGTTAGGGACCAACTCACACTTGAAGTGACTTTTAGGGGCCTATATAACAGAAAATGCCCAAAAGTGACACCATTCTAAAAACTGCACCCCTCAAGGTACTCAAAACCACATTCAAGATGTTTATTAACCCTTCAGGTGCTTTACAGGAATTTTTTGAATGTCTAAAAAACATGAACATTTAACTTTTTTGCACAAAAAATTTACTTCAGATCCAATTTGTTTTACTTTACTAAGGGTAACTGGAGTAATTGGACCCAAAAAGTTGTTGTGAAATTTGTCCTGAATATGCTGATACCCCATGTGTGAGGGTAAACCACTGTTTGGGTGCATGGCAGAGCTCGGAATAGAAGGAGCACCGTTTGACTTTCCATTGCAAAATTGGCTGGAATTGAGATCGGATGCCATGTCGAGTTTGGAAAGCCCCTGATGTGCCTAAATAGTGAAAGCCCCCAATACTAACTCCAACTCTAACCACAACACACCCCTAACCCTAATCCCAACCCTAACAATAACCCTAACCACAAACCTAACCCTAACACTAACTCCAACCCTTACCGAATTCCAACCCTAACCCTAACTTTAGCCCCAACCCTAACCCTAACTTTTGTCCTAACCCTAACCCTAATGGCAAAATGGAAATACTTTTTTTATTTTATTATTTTTCCCTAACTAAGGGGGTAATAAATGGGGTTTGATTTGCTAGTTATAGCGGGTTTTTATGTTTGGCAGCTGTCACACACTAAAAGACGCTTTTTATTGCAAATAATAATTTTTGGATCACCATATTTTGAGAGCAATAATTTTTCCATATCTTGGCCCACAGTGTTATTTGACGTCTAATTTTTGCGGGACGAGTTGATGTTTCAGCGGTACCATTTTTATTTAAATCCTTCTTTTTGATTGCGTTTTATTGCACTTTTTGTTCAGCGGTATGATGATAAAGCATTGTTTTTTGACTTGTTTTTTATTTATTTTTTATGGTGTTCATTGAAGGAGTTAACTAGTGGGACAGTTTTATAGAGCGGGTCGTTATGAACGCGGCAATACCAAATATGTGTACTTTTATTGTATTTTTATTTATATAAATAAATGGATTTATTGGAAAAATATTTATTGATTTTTTTTTCTTTATTTTTGTATTTTTTTTAAAAAAAATATTTTTACACATTATATATTTTTTTTAACTTATAATATTGTCCCAGGGTGGGACATCACTCTATCATGTCAAATCGCTGATCTGACACTTTGCACAGCACTGTGTCAGATCAGCGATCTGACAGGCAGTGAAGTAGGCTTGCCAGTGCCTTTTCTCAGCAGACGTTAGCTAGCCACCTCACTGATGGACCCGGAAGGACGCTGCGGCCATCTTGGAGTCGGGGGACTCCATAAAGAACAGAACAGTACTAGTACGGCGCATGTCTGGAAGGGGTTAAGGTTGGAAAAGTTTTTAAAATGTTCTTTATATGATATTTTTACAGGACAAAAATGACATTTTAACAGGGGTGTTTAGATTTTTTATATCCAATGTAAGGATTCTTTTTGCAGTTTGCATGCCTTCATTTACAGAAACTCTAACTTTCCTATCAGGTCTCATGTTTGTCTGGGGAAACTTACTAAAGAAAAATAATCTATTACTAACATGGTGCATGTTAGCGTTTGCGGATTGCACCAAATGTAAATTATGATATAGTGCGATCGCAACCCGAGGTCCACCGTGCGGTGATGGTGAAACCGCAGCTAGTAGACCATGGCAGAGTGAAGCTGCGAGCAAGCACAGTAAACAAACTGAGTTAAATGTTGCTCGGTGTGAACAAAATGCAAGATACCTGACTCTGTTTCTTCACAGAGCAGTAAAAACAGAAAGCACTCTAATCTGTGCCCTATTAGATGTCACAGGGGCACAGTAGTAATTACGCTATTTGGAGTCCCTATAACACACCACCACACTATGCTGGTGGTTGAGCTTGTTCTGAGTATCTGCTGTGCTAAGTGCACACAGAACGAGAAGCAGTTACCAAGCCAAGCGAGAATTCCCACCCTACACTGCCTGACCAGAAACACACTCGTAGTGCCAGTAGCAGGGTGGTAACTGTCCCACCTACTAACACACAGCAAATACAAGTGATCTTAATGGGCCGACGGGCGCCCAAAAGATCCTTTCATAGACTGCGCCTAAGTCCAGTCAGACAGGACCTTGTTTGCTGGCCAATCCGAAGCCGGGACAGGACCTGAGCAGCTGATGACCAACCACCAATGAGAGGTCGCCATCTCACGAGCATGCGGCTTAGGATCTACCCTGTGCAGAGGGAAATTCCTGGTGCTTAACAGTGCCTGATTTAACTATAGGAAAGATGTGTATCTTCGTACCGTGTTAGCCAGTAGATAGAAAAATATTTAGACTTGAGAGTCCTCAGTGGTTGATACCTTTTAATGGCTAACTGAAAAGATGGTAACAAATTGCAAGCTTTCGAGACTACTCAGGTCTCTTCATCAGGCAAAGACTAATACAACATCTGAAGAATCACATATTTATACACAAGAAGACACAGGAATAATGCAATAGGTAAGACAAGTGACGTGAAGCAGAACTGTCATTATGGCAGAGGGATGAACAAAAATATTGGAACAGTTCATAGATAAGGAGTGAGAGTTTTATTGCCCTCTGATTGGGGTCTGGTATTGTGTTTTGATGCCCCTAGAAGGTCAGAGAAGCAGATTCCTTAATTGATGTACACAGACATGAATCCGTGTGATATATTCATTCCAGCACTAAGAGTGTCAAAGGACATCATAAGTTTATATTCCCAAACCTTTCTATCTTTCTCAGATTTGAAGTTAGATTTTAATACCAGTAATTCCATATCCATCATGCTATAACCGGGCAAACATCATTGTCAGAAGCTCCCTGTCCTCCCCAACAGCTGCAGGAACCTTTCCTTGCAACAAGAAGAAATGCAAAACCTGTGCATTTATAATGACCACGGACAAGATAAAAATCCCCAACTTCCATCAGGACTACAAGATCCCAGGTACTTTCAGCTGCATCACATCTAATGTGGTGTACCTAATTATTTGTACGAAATGTCCAACTGGGGGTCTGTATGTGGGGGAGACCGGGCAAAACTGAGAACAAGGATGAATTCTCATCGCCACACAATAAGAGAAAAAAGAATGGATTTACCTGTGGCAAAACACTTTTGTATGCCCGGTCATAGTATGATGGATATGGAATTACTGGTATTAAAATCTAACTTCAAATCTGAGAAAGATAGAAAGGTTTGGGAATATAAACTTATGATGACCTTTGACACTCTTAGTGCTGGAATGAATATATCACACGGATTCATGTCTGTGTACATCAATTAAGGAATCTGCTTCTCTGACCTTCTAGGGGCATCAAAACACAATACCAGACCCCAATCAGAGGGCAATAAAACTCTCACTCCTTATCTATGAACTGTTCCAATATTTATGTTCATCCCTCTGCCATAATGACAGTTCTGCTTCACGTCACTTGTCTTACCTATTGCATTATTCCTGTGTCCTCTTGTGTATAAATATGTGATTCTTCAGATGTTGTATTAGTCTTTGCCTGATGAAGAGACCTGAGTAGTCTCGAAAGCTTGCAATTTGTTACCATCTTTTCAGTTAGCCATTAAAAGGTATCAACCACTGATTTAACTATGTAATTCATGGCCACATAGAATGATGTTATGTTCTTTTAATATAGGAAGAGTTGTAAACTAATTATTAGAGATGAGCGACTTTGTCTCCGAGAGGGTCAGGTCAGGTTTTGGTCGGCTCGACTTTTACAAAAGTTGACTCTAACAAAGTCGGCCGACTAACGGAAACAGTCAAGTCAATGCAAGTCAATGGGGAATAAAAGTCGCCAGTGAGTGGAGGACAGTAAACACAACTACAGTGCCCATTTCAATGCCAACGACATCAATTCTTATTACTTAAGCTTGTCAACCTTAATTTACATTATAATAATAGTAACGCATTGAAAACTGTGGGTTATTTGGCTAAAGCTGTAGGGGGTTACAGCTAAGTTAGGGAGGTGGAAAAACTGGCATATGTATAGGCAGGGCCGGCGTCAGCACCCGGCACTCCCGGGCAAGTGCCAGGGCCCTGAGCAGGCGTGGGGTCCACTCACAGTCGGGGACACCGGAATGCTATGGGGGCCCGGTGTGTGCCAGAACCGGGGGCTGGTGCCTCGAGCAGAGCAGCTGCCAGCAAGGAGAGATGAGTTGTTCATTTTTTATTTTTTTTATGTTTGGCGCAATATATGGAGACCATCATATGGGGCCCATCATACATTGGAGCATCATATATGGGACCCATCAAACACTGGAGCATCACATATAGGACACATCATACATTGGAGAATCATATATGGGGCCCATCATACACTGGAGCATCATATATGGAACATTACATGGGGCCCATCAAACACTGGAGCATCATATATAGAGCATTACATGGGGCCTATCATACACTGGAGCATCATATATGGGGCCCATCATAAATTGGAGCATCATATATGGGGCCTATCATACACTGGAGCATCATATATGGAGCATTACATGGGGCCCATCATACGCTGGAGCATCATATATGGGGCCCTTTATATATGGAGCATTATATGGGGATCATTATTCTGTATGGAGCTCTATGTGGTGCCCATATTTGTGTACGAAGCAATATATGGAGCTCATTATACTGTATAGAGCAATTTATGGGGCTCATTATTCTGCATGGAGCACTATGTGGTGCCCATAATACTGCATGGAGCAATATATGTAGCTTATTATTCTGTATGGAGCACTATGTGGTTCCCACAATACTGTATGGATGACTATACTGTTTGTCTTTTGAGCTATTGTAGAATTTACAACAGGTATCACTCATGTAATGTAATGAAGTAAGTGAAATCTTTGGCATAGCACTATACCTATATTTCTCTGCCGTATCTGTGCATCATGAATTGTGGTGTGTTTTAAAGGGGCCCACTGAGACTCTTTTGCCCGGAGCCCACGAAAACCTGGATCCGACCCTGTGTTGAGGTGTAGGCTGGATGTTCAGCAGCTGCAAATGGAGGAATTGGAGAAGTCGGAGGAAGAGGAAGACAAAGTCAGCCATTTGGCTGGCAATCTTTGTGTCATCAGGGGAAGGTGGCACAAAATCCTTTGAAACCCAGGCATGGTTCATTTTAATGAAGATGAGATCACCTACATTTTGGGTCGACAGCCGGGTCCTTCTTTCTCTCAGGATTGATCCAGCAGCACTGAAGACTCTTTCTGATAGCACACTACCAGCAGGGCAAGCGAGCTCCTGTAAGGCATATTGTGCCAATTCAGGCCAGGTGTCCAGTTTACAGGCCCAGTAGTCAAAGGGGAATGAACTGTGAGGGAGAACATCGATAGGGGAGGAGAGGTAATTTTGAACATAGTTGACAACTGCTGTCTCCTGTCTGTTGCAATCGATTCAGTATTAACAGTCGTGTGAGCGGTACTCGAGAAATCAGTCCACTACATGTTCATGAAACCGAGTACAGCTCGTGGTAGAAACTGCACCACTGCTGTGTGCTGTGAATGCCTCTTACAAATGGTTTACCAGAGTTGTTTGTTCAGTCCATACTGAATGCAGCAGCCAGGGTCATCCATCTGGCTAATCGGTACTCGGACGCGTCCGCTCTTCGCCAGTCCTTTACACTGTCTGCCCCTTCATTATAGGATCCAATTCAAAGTACTTGTTCTCACTCACAAAGCTTTCCACAGAGCAGCACCCCCCTACATCTCCTCCCTCATTTCTATCTATCGGCCTAACCGACTGCTGCGCTCTGTAAATGACTTTCAACTAAACTCTGCACTAATCCGTACCTCCCACTCACGACTCAAAGACTTCTCCCGCACTGTGCCAATCCTCTGGAATGCTCTACCCCAAGAAATTAGGACTATTCACAATTTGCATGGCTTCAGGCGCTCCCTCAAAACACATTTGTTCAGAGCGGCCTATCACGTTCACTAATCAAAGTCATTCTATATGTAAGTGTGTGTGTAGCCTATTCACTATCTCCATCCATCCCTCACTCCCTCAAGATAGCTGGACCATTATTGTAAATACACCATTGTATATACACACCTGTACTTTGTATCGCCCCAACCTCATTGTAGATTGTAAGCTCTCACGAGCAGAGTCATCTTATTTTGCTTTAATTATTGTATTGTTAACGCTGTTACTTATGACTTGTGTTTTGAAACTGTTAAACTGTAAAGTGCTGCGGAATATGTTGGCGCTATATAAATAAAGATAATTATTATTATTGTTCGCCAATATTAGCTCTAGGTTCTCCTGTGGCATGATGTTCTGTAATTTGCCTTTATAGCATGGATCGAAGATGCTGGCCAGCCAGTAGTCATCATCCTTCATAATTTTGGCAATGCGGGGGTCCCATTTTAGGATCCGCAAGAGATAATCACACATGTGGGCCAATGTTCCAGGTGTCAATGATGCACTGCCAGTGGTGTGTGGAGTAGTACTTTCTGCCAAATCCATATCCCTCCAGTCACGCACAAACCCTGTATCTGACCTTGGCAAGCCAACATTTTCTCTTGCCCCCTGAGAAGCATCCTCCTCCCCAAAATAATCATCCCCCTCATCCTCCTCCTCTTCCTCTTCTTCCTCCACTTCATCCAGGACAGTTCCCTGAGCAGACAATGGCTGACTGTCATCAAGGCTTCCCTCCTCCTCCTCTTCCTTCTCAGCTGCAGACGCCTGATCCTTAATGTGCATCAAACTTTGCATGAGCAGACGCATACATGGGATGCTCATGCTTATGATGGCGTCGTCTGCGCTTACCAGCCGTGTGCATTCCTCAAAACACTGAAGGACTTTACAGAGGTCTTATAGCTTTGACATCTCGATGTCTGCCCTCAAACTGCCTGCCCGGGTATCCTCCCATAAATGCATTACAGCCTGCCTCTGTTTGCAGAGCCTCTCAACCATGTGCATGGTGGAGTTCCACCTTGTTGCAACATCTATGATTAGGCAGTGCTTGGGGAGGTGGAGCAATCGCTGCAGCCTCTGCATACCACTGGAGTCTATGGGCGAGCGACGGATGTGCGAGCACAGTCTTTGCACCTTATGAAGCAGGGCTGGTAACTCCGGATAATTATTTATGAAGCACTGCACCACCAGGTTCAAGGTGTGAGCCAGGCAAGGTATGTGTCTGAGTTTTGCCAGGGCTATGGCTGCCACAAAATTATGGCCGTTATCACTGACTACCTTGCCTGGCTCAAAATGTAGACTGCCCAGCCATGACTCAGTTTCTTGCTGCAAGTAGTCGGCCAGTACCTCCGCGGTGTGTCTGTTGTCGCCCAAAGACATCATCTTTAAAACAGCCTGCTGACTCTTACCACTACCTGTTCGATAGTGGGACACCTCATATGCAACACTGGCAGCTGCGGATGGAGTGCTCGTGCGACTGCGCTCTGTCGATTAGCTTTCGCTTCTGGAGGAGGAGGAGGGTCGAACGCCTACAGCCAATCAGTTTGGCAATGTAGGCGTTCAAAGCCAGTGTACGCGGATGAGAGGATGAGGACTTTCTTGTCCTACTCAGAGTCTCTGCTAGGGTGAACTGGACTTGAGAGCTGCATATGGTGGAGCAAGCAGTGGACATGGTGAACTGAGAGGGGGTTGGTGATGGTGGTGGTGGTGGTGATGGCCTAGATTCAGTCTTTCATTGGAAAAACATTGTGATTCCCTGACTGCTTTGGCCTTGCGATGACACCTCAACATTTCTTGCTAGTGGTATGCTAACCGGTGGGCTTACAGTGGGGGAAGCGATGTAGCGTTGCTGGCTACCTTCAGTCGGAGCAGGTGCATGTGTGCTACCTGAGGTTATGTAGTCTGCCCACGCTTGCAAGCAAGTGCATGGTGTTTAAATGTCTAAGCATGCAACTGTTATTAAAATTTCGGAGATTTTTCCCTCGGCTAAAGGTCCTTCCGCACTTTTTTCAGATAACCTTTGCCTCATCAATAGGATTTTGGTCAAAAAAGTGCCACACTGCACTCTTCCTACTATGGGATAAATTTTCAGGGCTTGCACGCTGTGCTAATTTGACCGTCTGGCCAAGCTGTTCTGCAACGCTTTTTGTTTTTTTAACACGTTTTTGGACTGCTACGGGCCTGCAAGATAAACGCAGCTACGATGTCGATATCTGCTGCAGATCCTCCTCCTCTTCTGAGCTATTGCCAGTGGCACCGTCTTCCCCCAATGGATGCCAATTTGGGTCAACAACTGGGTCATCCATCACCTCCTTTTTAATTTCATCTGCACCTTCCTCTGTGTCACTGTGTAAGGTGGTAATGAAGGCAGGAAGGGGCACCTGAGTTTCATCAGGGTCAGATTCTGGCTCAGTAGACTGCGAGGGCAATGCAGTGCTCTGGGTGAATGTACCAGCAGAATCATATAGCAGTGGCTGTGCATCAGTGCACTCCATGTCATATTCATCTTGGACTGGGGAATTCAGGATTTCACTTGATAACCCAGGAATGGTATGTGAAAAGAGCTTCATGGAGTAATCTGAAGTGTGGGATGCCGCATCCTTCACTTTTGGTGGGGGTGAAGGACACAAGGAAAGGTGTTGTTCCTGACCTGGAGCCTGCACTGACGACTCAGTGCTTGCATTTTTTGAAACTTCAGAATAGGAGGCGATAGAGCTGGAGGCTGTTTCGGCAATGTAAGCCAAAACCTGTTCCTGATGCTCCGGCTTTAAAAGCGGTTTAACTACTCTCAGAAAAGGGAGCCTTCCAGTCCTTCTGGAGCCAGAAGATGACGCAGGCTCAACACCTCCTGCCTTAGGTGCTATTGTGCTTTTGGCACTACCAGCAGATGCACCACTACCATCAGTACCAGCTGGCCTCCCCGCCCACATCCACGGCCTCTTCCACCATACTTCCTCATGTTTGGGAAAATGTACCAAAAATACCAGCAGATATATGGTACTGTATAAGGAGCGTACAGCTGTATATGGTGTAGGTGAAAATTTAAATCTCCGTATTTATTTCCGGAGTCACACACAGACGCTCTCTCAGTATGGATTTGACTGTAATACAAAGAGCAGATATACAATATTGTATCAGAAGCGTACAGCTGTGTACGGTTTTGGGGAAAAATTAAATCTCTGTATATATTTCGGAGTCACACACAGACGCGCACTCAGTATGGATTTGACTGTAATACAAAGAGCAGATATACGGTACTGTATCAGAAGCGGACAGCTGTATACGGTTTTGGGGAAAATTTAAATCTCCCTATTTATTTCTGGAGTCACACACAGATATTCAGCATGTATTGGTCCGTGATACCAGCCAGTACACGGTAGTGTGTGAGGAGCGTACAGCTCTATATGATGTAGGAAAAACTGAACGCTCGGTAACTGTGCAGAAAAAAAGAATAAAAGTATTAGTGCTGTGTAAAAAGCAGTCTGCACAGCAGTGTACACACAGCAATACAGCTATCAGGCAGCCAAATAACCAGCACTGCTGCACACAAGAAAATCCTCCCCTGTAACTGGCAGGCAGCCTAATAACCAGCTCTGCTGCACACAAGAAAATCCTCCCCTGTCACTGGCAGGCAGCCTAATAACCAGCGCTGCTGCACACAAGAAAATCCTCCCCTGTCACTGCACACTAACTGTACAGGACAATTGCTCTCAGCACAAGCACATATGAACTTCTCTTTACAGCCCTAACTCTCTCCCTACTGATAAACAGCGTCAGTAACCTCTCCCTACTGTTAGTATCGGCAGAAGTAAAATGGAGGTCGGTGCTCAGTGCTTTTATAGACACTATGACGCCCTCCAAAGCAAGCCAATCACTGCAATGCCCTTCTCTACAGTGGTGGTGGACGCTGCACATGTCATCTCGTTGCCCATAGTGTACGTCCTTGCTCATTGGCTGAAAAAAGGCACCTGCAAGCATTCTGGGAAATCCGATTTTGGCGCTCATTTCGACGGCCGAATGGCCAACCTCACGCTATGGTCGTGTTTCGGTTGACGAAACTCGACTTTGGCTAAAGTAGGCGACTTTTGAATCTGACTGACCTGTTTCGCTCAACTCTACTAATTATACTAAAGCTAAGTTTGGGATCTTTGAATTAATGTGAGTGCTGACATTTCCATCTAGTAGTTAGTGCTAATTTATATGTATATAATTCAGAATGCAGTTAGAACAAACAAAAGATGAATGTAATGTATTGAATCATTTTTTCAACTATGTATGCTTAACCCACACAGCTCTAAGTGGGAAACATGCATAACAACACAAAGATTGAATGAGTACAGTCATGGCCAAAAGTTTTGAGAATGACACAAATATTATATTTTCACATGATCTGCTGCCCTCTGGTTTTTATGTGTGTTTGACAGATGTTTTTATCACAGACAGAAATATAATTAATTGCAAACATATGAGTAACAAAAGCTTATATTGACAGTTAGAATGAGTTAATGCAGCAAGTCAATATTTGCAGTGTTGACCCTTCTTCTTCAGGACCTCTGCAATTCTCCCTGGCATGCTCTCAATCAACTTCTGGACCAAATCCTGACTGATAGCAGTCCATTCTTGCACAATCAATGCTTTCATTTTGTCAGAATTTTTAGGTTTTTGTTTGTCCACCCGTCTCTTGATGATTGACCACAAGTTCTCAATGGGATTAAGATCTGGGGAGTTTCCAGGCCATGAACCCAAAATCTCTATGTTTTGTTCCCTGAGCCATTTAGTTATCACCTTTGCTTTATGGCAAGGTGCTCCATCATGCTGGAAAAGGCATTGTTGATCGCCAAACTGCTCTTGGAGGGTTGGGAGAAGTTGCTCTTGGAGGACATTCTGGTACCATTCTTTATTCATGGCTGTGTTTTTAGGCAAGACTGTGAGAGAGCCGATTCCCTTGGCTGAGAAGAAACCCCACACATGAATGGTTTCAGGATGCTTAACAGTTGGCATGAGACAAGACTGGTGGTAGCGCTCACCTTGTCTTCTCCGAATGAGGCGTTTTCCTGATGTCCCAAACAATCGAAAAGGGGATTCATCAGAGAAAATATATTTACCCCAGTCCTCAGCAGTTCACTGCCTGTACCTTTTGCAGAATATCAGTCTGTCCATGATGTTTTTCTGGAGAGAAGTGGCTTCTTTGCTGCCCTCCTTGAGACCAGGCCTTGCTCCAAGACTCTCCGCCTCACAGTGCGTGCAGATGCACTCACACCTGCCTGCTGCCATTCCTGAGCAAGCTCTGCACTGCTGGTAGCCCGATCCCGCAGCTGAAACACTTTTAAGAGATGGTCCTGGCGCTTACTGGTCTTTCTTGGGCGCCCTGGAGCCTTTTTGGCAACAATGGAACCTCTCTCCTTGAAGTTCTTGATGATGCGATAGATTGTTGACTGAGGTGCAATCTTTCTAGCTGCGATACTCTTCCCTGTTAGGCCATTTTTGTGCATTGCAATGATGACTGCACGTGTTTCTTTAGAGATAACCATGGTTAACAGAAGAGAAACAATGATGCCAAGCACCAGCCTCCTTTTAAAGTGTCCAGTGGGGTCATTCTTACTTATTTATGACAGTTTGATCTCCAGCCATGTCCTCATCAACACCCACACCTGTGTTAATGGAGCAATCACTGAAAAGAGGTTAGCTGGTCCTTTTAAGGCAGGGCTGCAATGATGTTGAAATGTGTTTTGGGGGATAAAGTTCATTTTCTAGCCAAATATTGCCTTTGCAAGTAATTGCTGTTAAGCTGATCACTCTTTATAACATTCTGGAGTATATGCAAATTGCCATTAGAAAAAGTGAAGCAGTAGACTTTGTAAAAATTAATATTTGTGTCATTCTCAAAACTTTTGGCCATGACTGTTTATCAAAATGACAAAAGACAAGGACAAACTATGTTAGAGGAATAAGCACACCATTCCTATGTGCATAAAAATGAATTACTAATTTTTAATGTGTGATTTGGCGCTCTTGCAATAGGGAAAATATATAGGTAAATTAAAATCACATATTGTATATCTCTCTTTATTTACCTTAAAAAACAAGCTTCAAGGAAGTAAGTATATTGAAATGTATCCCAAATTGGTGTTTTTTTGAGGTTTCATAAAGGTTGCCAGTTAAATTGTGCTGAGGTGAGCAAACAATTTGGCTATGGACATGAGCTGTGTGAATTTCCTGAAATTGAGTATTCCCTAGTGCAGCTTTTGATTTGTCTACCTGGCATGATAACTTTGCAACATGTGGGGCACAGTTGACATCACCAAGATAATTCCAAGAAAGAAACCACAATTTATTGCTTAATTTCTCCCGAACATGGTGATGGTCCATATGTTGTCAGAATTTACTGTCGCTGCTGAGAAGAAAGGAGCACTATTTGGCTGTTGGACTATAGACTTTTTTAGAGTAGTTTGTGGCGACATTTGTGGAGCCCAAAAGGTGCCAAAACAGAAGAAAAAAACAAAAGTGACCCCACTGTAGAAACTGCATTTCTCAATGAATTCATTCTGTATACAGTACGACTGCAGTGACTATTTTGTAACAGCTACGCCAAGCTTTTTTTCTGGAGAATTGCAAGTCTGCCAGGCTAGTAACCATACAGTGTGCCCCCATACAGTGTAGAGCCTCTATACATTGTGTCCAGTTGTGCTTCCGGCAATACACACCACATAAATTGTTAAGTGCTCTCTCCTCACTACAATAATGCCAAAGATGAGGTCCCTTTCTGCAGTTTAGACACAGTGGGGCTCAGAAGGGGGGAGGGGTAGAACAATTGGATTTGGCAGCGCAGAATTCACTGGATTTTATTGGAGGTTGCAGGAACATGTCGCTTTTCCAGAGACTTTGTTCTACCAGTAACATGGGAACCCCTCATTGTTCCAGTGACAGATGATGGACCTGAGTGGGGGCTGGTTTTATACAGAATAAATTAGGGTTTTTATAGCTAACATTTTGGGGTAAATAACTTTTTTTATTGCTTTCACTATAAGGCAATCCAGACGAAACCCCTAACGGAACCAACCACCATGATAAGGCAGAGGAAGACACTTTGTACTAAGTTTGGCATCTGCTCTGATAGTATTCACCTTTTTAGGCATGCACAGATCTGTGGTTGCCCACACTTGTGATCTAAAAAGATGCCTAAAATGATGTGACACTGCTGGAAGACAGACCATTCAAAAGTGACTCCATCTGCCTCATACATCATTCATTATGTACTGTATTTTTGATAAGTTGACTGTCTTATTTCATGTTTTCAGTCCATTTTGTTCACACTACTCGTGGCATATTTACACCACACGTTGTCATTTTCCCCATTCCTATTTTCTCACTTTTACGCTCCTTTTTCTTCACCCTTTTTTCTTACTTTCTCTTCTCACTTATTCCCTTTCAACTTTTTCTTTTTCATTCCTCCTCCTTTCCTTTCTTTTCCTTTTCACTGTACTACTCTTATTTTTCTTTTAACTGTGCATATTGTAATTTGTTTGTCTTCATTACAGTTCTTTCAATAGGTTTCCCAACAATGACGTCCTATATGCACGTTATCGTCAGTGCCCCTCTACTGATATAGGCTGTTTCTAAAGGGTATGCCACACTGAACAATATCGCTAACGGGATCGCTAAAAAACGTCACTATTTAGCGATCCCGTTAGCGATGTTGTTCAGTGCGGCATCTGCCAGCGACGAGCTTCCTGCTGTGATCTCGCTCGTCGCTGGAATCGTTCCGGACCCTATTTTCTCGTCGGCGCTCCCGCTGGGTAAGTATATATCGTTAGTGTGGCACCTTTTCTTAGCGATTTAGCGGTACTTTTGTACCGCTAAAGTCGTTAAGAAGATAGCTAACGGCGATAGCGTCGTTAACTATATCGCTAAATGTGGCCGCACTTAGCGATATAGAAACAATCCCGCTAGCGATCGCATTAGTATGCGTCGTTATCGTGATCGCTAGCGGGATTGTTTAGTGTGGCAGTACCTTAAGTACTGGCATTATTTGCTTTTTGATTATCATACTCTTAATTCACATTCACATCTGTTGTTACTTGTCAGTCTTTCTCTCCCTTTCTCAAGTCCAGCATTCATACCTTGTCTTCTCTAACAGTATCAGATTGCTATTAGTGTACACCAAAAAATGGCTGCTTCCATCATACCTCACAAAAATGGCACCTCATATGCATATGTGCACCGCATATCAGCAAAAACCTCTTTCAAGTACTGGCGTGTGTCACTGACGTCAAGGAGGCACTTCCTCCTGACACACGCCAATGATGAGTGTCCGAATGCGACCTGCAGGTGGTGCCAACATGCACTATCTACACTTGGCTCATGAGCAGGTATGATAGAATATTTAATAATGAGATGGTTATAGTCTAGAACACCCCCCTTGAGAAAGTGGATCAGTGAAACGCGCTTTGGGGCCTTCTTGGCTAATATTAATATTAATATTAGGTCTAGCAGTGCCCCAATTCTTGTTGAGTCCTGAACTAGTTGTGAAAAGTAATTGTCTCTTATAGTTGTCAAAACCTATTACCTTTGCTGGAACTGCAGGGTTTGTTCCTCAATGTACTTCAGGGTAGTTGAAGTCCCCCATAATAATGACTTCTCCTTGAGTCGCTACTTTATTTGCTTTACGAGGATATTCTCCGTTGCTTCCATTATTTTTCGAGACTTATAACAAACTCCTATCAGTAATTTACTGTTTTTTCCCCCTCCCCTTATCTCCACCCACAGGGACTCTACATCTTCATTAGATTCACATATATTATCACACAGAATGAGGTTTAAGGATGATCTTACATATAAACACTCACTCCCCCTCGCTTATTTGTATGGTGATTTTTAACCCCTCTCTGACATTAGCCGTACTATCCCGTCCATAAAACCCGTGCCATTCTGCCCATGAACGGGATAGTACGTCATAGGCGATCAGCTGCGCTCCTGAGGGGAGCGCAGCTAATCGCCGCCGGGTGTCAGCTGATTATCACAGCTGACACCCGTGACTGTGTGTCAGGAGCAGTCACGGACCGCTCCCGGCAAATTAACCCCTAGCACACCGCGATCAAACATGATCGCGGTGTACTGGGGCACAGGGGAGGATCGCGCAGGGTGGGGGCTCCCTGCGCGCCCCCCTGAGACCCTCAGACCAGCGCGATGTGATCGCGCTGTTCTGAGGGCTTCCTCCCTCCCAGGACCCGGATCCAAGATGGCGCCGGGGTCCTGGAGGGAGGCGGCTTCCTCAGTGCCTGCTGAGAGCAGGCACTGAGAAGCCTGCACTATGCCTGAGCGATCGCTGGTGTGACAGAGTGCTGTGCACACTGTCACACCAGCGATTTGATAAAATACAGTGATGTCCAACCCTGGGACAAAGTAAAAAAGTTAAAAAAATAAAAATAAACATGTTATAAAAAAAAATCCAAAATAAATAAAAAAAAAAAAAAATATCCCCAATAAATTCATTTCTTCCTGTAAATAAAAAAAACAAAACAATAAAAGTACACATATTTGGTATTGCCGTGTCCGTAACGACCCCCCCTATAAAACTGTCCCACTAGTTACCCCTTTAGTGAACCCCTTAAAAAAAAAAAACGAAGCAAAAAATCAATGCTTTATCATCATACCGCCGAACAAAAAGTGGAATAACGCGCAATCAAAAAGACCGATATAAATAAACATGGTACCGCTGAAAACGTCATCTTGTCCCGCAAAAAACGAGCCGCCATACAGCATCATCAGCGAAAAAATAAAAAAGTTATAGCTCGCAGAATAAAGCGATGCAAAAATAATTATTTTTTATATAAAATTGTTTTTATTCTATAAAAGCGCCAAAACATAAAAAAATGATATAAATGAGGTATCCCATAATCGTACTGACCCGAAGAATAAAACTGCTTTATCAATTTTACCACACGCGGAACAATAAAAACGCCTCCCCCAAAAGAAATTCATGAATTGCTGATTTTTGTTCATTCTAACCTCCCAAAAATCGAAATAAAAAGCGATCAAAATATGTCACCTGCTCAAAAATGGTACTAATAAAAACGTCAACTCGTACCGCAAAAAATAAGACCTCACATGACTCTGTGGGTCAAAATATGCAAAAATTATAGCTCTCAAAATGTGGCGATGCAAAAAACTATTTTTGCAATAAAAAGCGTCTTTTAGCGTGACAGCTGCCAATCATAAAAACCCGCTATAAATAGTAAATCAAACCCCCCTTTATCACCCCTTAGTTAGGGAAAAATAATAAAATTAAAAAAATGTATTTATTTCCATTTTCCCATTAGGGTTAGGGTTGCGGCTAAAGTTAGGGTTAGGGTTGGCGCTAAAGTTAGGATTAGGGTTAGGGTTGGGATTAGGGGTGTGTTAGGGTTAGGTTTGTGGTTAGGGTTGGGACTAGGGTTAGGGGTGTGTTGGGGTTAGGGTTGGAGTTAGAATTGGGGGGTTTCCGCTGTTTAGGCACATCAGGGGCTCTCTAAATGTGACATGGCGTCTGATCTCAATTCCAGCCAATTCTGCGTTGAAAAAGTCAAACGGTGCTCCTTCACTTCTGAGCTCTGCCATGCGTCCAAACAGTAGTTTATCCCCACATATGGGGTATCAGCGTACTCTGGACCCCAAGAGTTATTGTGCAATTTGTCCTATTTCTTCTGTTACCCTTGGGAAAATAAAAAACTGGGGGCGAAAATATCATTTTTGTACAAAAAAAATTATTTTTTTGTTTTTACGGCTGTACATTATAAACTTCTGTGAAGCACTTGGGCTTCATAGCGCTCACCACACACCTAGATAAGTTCCTTGTGGGGTCTATTTTCCAAAATGGGGTCACTTGTTGGGGATTTCCACTGTTTAAGCGCATCAGGGGCTCTCCAAATGCGACATGACGCCCCCAGACCATTCCATCAAAGTCTGCAATCCAAAACGTTACTACTTCCCTTCCGAGCCCCAACGTGTACCCATACAGTAGTTTTCTCCCACATATTGGGTATCAGCGTACTCAGGACAAATTGGGCAACAACTTTTGGGGTCCAATTTCTCCTGTTACCCTTGTAAAAATAAAATATTGGGCGAAAAAATCATTTTTGCAAAAAAAAAAAAAGATTTTTTATTTTTACGGCTGTGCGTTATAAACTTCTGTGAAGCACTTCGGGGTTCAAAGTGCTCACCACACATCTAGATAAGTTCCTTGTGGGGTCTATTTTCCAAAATGGGGGCACTTGTGGGGGGTTTCCACTGTTTAGGCGCATCAGGGGCTCTCCAAATGCGACATGACGCACCCAGACCATTCCATCAAAGTCTGCAATCCAAAACGTCACTACTTCCCTTCCGAGCCCTGACGTGCGCCCATACAGTAGTTTTCTCCCACATATTGGGTATCAGCGTACTCAGGACAAATTGGACAACAACTTTTGGAGTCCAATTTCTCCTGTTACCCTTGTGAAAATAAAATATTGGGGGCGAAAAAAATCATTTTTGTAAAAAAAAAAAAGATTTTTTATTTTTACGGCTGTGCGTTATAAACTTCTGTGAAGCACTTCGGGGTTCAAAGTGCTCACCACACATCTAGATAAGTTCCTTGTGGGGTCTATTTGCCAAAATGGGGTCACTTGTGGGGGGTTTCCACTGTTTAGGTGCATCAGGAGCTCTCCAAATGTGACATGACGCCCCCAGACCATTCCATCAAAGTCTGCAATCCAAACGTCACTACTTCCCTTCCGAGCCCCGACGTGTGCCCATACAGTAGTTTTCGCCCACATATTGGGTATCAGTGTACTCAGGACAAATTGGACAACAACTTTTGCGTTCCAATTTCTTCTGTTACCCTTGTAAAAATAAAATATTGGGGGCGAAAAAAATCATTTTTGTAAAAAAAAAAAAAGATTTTTTATTTTACGGCTGTACGTTATAAACTTTAGTGAAACACCTGGGGGTTCAAAGTTCTCACCACACATCTAGATAAGTTCCTTGAGGGGTCTAGTTTCCAAAATGGTGTCATTTATGGGGTTTCCACTGTTTAGGCAGATCAGGAGCTCTCCAAACACGACATGGCGTCCAGCCAATTCTGCGTTGAAAAAGTCAGACGGCGCTCCTTCCCTTCCAAACTCTGCCATGCACCCAAACAGTGGTTTACCCCCACATATGGGGTATCAGCGCACTCAGGACAAATTGCACAATAACTTTTGGAGTCTTGTTATCCTTGGAAAAATAAAAATTGGGGTGAAAAGATAATTTTTGTGGAAAAAATATGATTTTTAATTTTACGGCTCTACGTTATAAACTTGTGTGAAGCACTTGGGGTTCAAATTGCTCATCAAAAATCTAGATAAGTTCCTTAGGGGGTCTAGTTTCCCAAATGGGGTCATTTGTGGGTGGTTTCCACTGTTTAGGCACATCAGGGGCTCTCCAAATGCAACATGGCATCCAAACTCAATTCCAGCCAATTTTGGTTGGAAAAAGTCAAATGGTGCTCCTTCCATTCCGAGCTCTGCCGTGCACCCAAACAGTGGTTCCCCCCCACATATGGGGTATCAGCGTACTCAGGACAAATTGTACAACAACTTATGTGGTCCAATTTCTCCTGTTACCCTTGGGAAAATAAAAAATTAGTGACTAAAAGATAATTTTTGTGGGAAAAAAATAGGATTTTTTATTTTCATGCCCGGGCATTATAAACTTGTGTGAAGCACTTGGGGGTTCAAAGTGCTCACCAAAGATCTAGATAAGTTCCTTAGGGGGTCTAGTTTCCAAAATGGGGTCACTTGTGGGGGGTTTCCACTGTGTAGGCTCATCTGGGGCACTGCAAACGGAACATGACCCCCATTAACGTCTGCATTCCAAAACGTTACTACTTCCTTTCCAAGCCCTGCCGTGCGCCCAAACAGTTTCCCCCCCCACATATGGGGTATCAGCGTACTCAGGACAAATTGGACAACAACTTTTGGGGTCCAATTTCCTTGGGAAAATTCAAAAATTTGGGACTAAAAAATCATTTTTGTGGAAAATTGATTTTTTTTTTTCACATCCAGGCTTTATAAACTTTTGTGAAACACTTGAGGGTTCAAAGTGCTCACAACAGATCTAGATAAGTACCTTAGGGGGTCTAGTTTCCAAAATGGTGTCACTTGTGGGGGTTTCCACTGTTTAGACGCATCAGGGGCTCTCCAAACGCGACATGGCATCCAATCTAAATTCCAGCCAATTTTAGTTTGAAAAAGTCAAACGTCGCTCCTTCCCTTACGAGCTCTGCCGTGTGCCCAAACAGTGGTTTTCCCCCACATATGGGGTATTGGCATACTCAGGAGAAATTGCATAACAACCTTATCTGTCCATTTTCTCCTTTTACCCTTGTGAAAATAAAAAAAAAGTTTGTAAAATATCATTTTGTGGCTAAAAAGTAAAATATTCATTTTTCCTTCCACGTTGCTTTAGTTACTGTGAAGCACCTGAAGGGTTAATAAACTTCTTGAATGTGGTTTTGAGTACCTTGAGGGGTGCAGTTTTTAGAATGGTGTCACTTTTGGGTATTTTCTGCCATATAGACCCCTCAAAGTGACTTCAAATGTGAGGTGGTCGCTAAAAAAAATGGCTTTGTAAATTTTGTTGTAAAAATGAGAAATCGCTGGTCAACTTTTAACCCTTATAACTTCCTAACAAAAAAAAATTTTGGTTCCAAAATTGTGCTGATGTAAAGTAGACATGTGGGAAATGTTATTTCTTAACTATTTTGTGTGATATATTTCTCTGTTTTAAGGGAATAAAAATTCAAAATTTGAAAATTGCAAAATTTTAAAAATTTTCGCCATATTTGCGTTTTTTCAAAAATAAACGCAAGTTATATCGAAGAAATTTTACCACTAACATGAAGTACAATATGTCACGAGAAAACAATCTCAGAATCGCGAAGATCCGTTGAAGCGTTACAGAGTTATAACCTCATAAAGAGACAGTGGTCAGAATTGTAAAAATTGGCCCGGTCATTAACGTGCAAACCACCCTTGGGGGTGAAGGGGTTAAACAGACTATAGCCCCATAAATTAACAGCCCAGTTGTGGCTTTTGTCCAGCCATGTCTCACATATCCCCGCCATGTCATAATTATGTTCCAAAAAAAATAATTCTAATTCCTCCATTTTGTTGGTGAGGCTTCTGGCATTGGTATACATTCACTTTATGTATCTCTCTGTACCTCTATTCTTTCTTAAATTATTAACTGTTCTAACCCCAACCCCCTGTCATTGTTTACTGGGTTCTCAGGCCAGGTAGTCGCAGGGTAAACTCCGTTGGCCTCTTTCTGGGTCCTGGGAGGCTTTTTATAGCCTCACTCTGAGGCCAATCTTTGTCGTTTATACTTTGACCTTTTGCTCAGTGTGTCTGACCCTGTTGTGCCTGTGCCAGTGCTTTGTGCCTGTGCTACATTTTGTCTGTCTAGTTCTGATTTGGCTGTGTCCCTATTGCAAGTTTTGACTGACCCTTTTGCACTGTTTGCCCTCTCTGTGTATGACCCCTTGGCTATGTCCTGACTAACCTCTGCCTGCTCCTCTTGTACTGCATTGCTTACTCTGTGTACGACCTCTTGACTATGTTCTGATTATCCTCTGCCTGTTCCTCTTGTACTGCATTGCTCTCTCTGTGTATGACCCCTTGGCTACGTCCAGACCATCCATTCTGTCTATGCCCCTTGGTAACTTTATCCCGTAGTTACCCTTCTAGGAGTTTTCCTTCATCTCCTAGATCTCCGGACTTAGGCCACACCGCCAGCAATCTGGTGCTTCAGTTCCTACTGTGCCTGAAGCATTCTCTGTTCCTGGTTCCTCTGAGAGACCTGTGGTCAGCTCCACCCCTTGGCAGTCATGTGCTTCATTTCCTGGTTCTCTGAAGCATGCATCTTTCACCACTGCTGCCTTGCTCCACAGGTATCTTTTGGGGCACAGTTTGTTTACTCTGGACATCTGCACTGGCTCAGTGAGCAAGTGCAGTGTGGTGTTCCTGACACCCCCATGCCCCTCCACCCCCAATTTCATTATTTGTGCCCAGGTCTCTTTCTGCACTGTCCTCCCCTCCTATAAAATGAATACCATCCCACCAGTCCATAGTTTAAAGACTCCTCCAACCTTCTAGCCATTTTCTCCCCAGCACAGCTGCACCCTCCCTATTGAGGTGCAGCCCGTCCCTAGCATAGAACCTATAAAATATAAACGGCGATATTGGCAACATACATAGATGGATAGAGTAAAAAAGAGTGATCCTAATAGGATCACATAACAATATTATATAATGCCAAAAAATGGACAATATAAGACCAACTGCTATTAAGGACAAGCAAAGGAAAAGAAGAAGAAAAACAGTCTAATGGTCAATAAATACAAACTTTATTAAATATATATGGGCAAGGTATCTGGCAAAATAGGGGCAATACATCCCTCAATACACACAATCAAAAACTGGGCCGGGAAATGACCGTGTAGCACCAACAAAATACATTCTGCACAATAGGCAAAGTATGAGCCATGTATGTCAAACAGCAATTGCCACAGTGCATTTAGCAGAGAAAGTAATGACAAGGATATATGAACATAGTGCATCTATAGAACAATGGATCAAATCATGGTCAGTGCCTATGAGTCTATATACCGCACAGCATAGAACCAATGCATGTAAGTGGCAAAAGGTGGCATAGATATTTACCGATAGATGCGGTGGTCACAGTCACCCAGCCCACCCCGACGCGCGTTTCGGAGCGGTAAAGACGCTCCTTCCTCAGGGGGCATGTAACCAAGTGATGAACAGATACATGTATATATATTAAAAGGAACGGAAATGCCTCCACGCTGTCGCAACCTCGCGCATGCGCACCGCGTATACCGGGGCGTCACATCCGGTATCACGTGGGGCCCCACGTGATCCGGCCATGAGACGTCACCGGAAGTGACGCGGCGGCACGAAGAAAGGACAGCGCATGCGCAGAACCGCCACAATATAGAAAACACCAGGAATAAAAATGGCCACAACGATGCAAAATAAAACGGAAAAGACAGAAATGTGTAAGTATAACATAACGCATATAACAAGACAAAATTAATGAGACATAACAAATATGTACAACATAAAAAGGAAAATAATAAAAAATAATAAAAAGTGATGAAAATACCAAAAAACAACCAACGAAAATAAATTATAATACAAAAATATATACAATAACAGCAAATAATATGATATGAACAATAATACAAAAATACAAAAAGCATATCATACTGAATATAATATTCCTCAGGTCACAATAAGATATTCTATTTCAAAAACATTATCGGAGGTCCAATATATCAGGAACAAAAGGAATCCATAGGAAGAAAGACGTGACATTCGGGATTCTCCAAGTGGTCGTCAGTATATGTACGAAAAATGTGCCAAGCATCGGTAGGCAGAAAAATATCTACAAAGAAAATACATAGTTAAAATACAAATAAAACAAAAGATCATGCGGATGAAGGATATAAATGATGAACCAATGAGGAGATTACAAGAAGGGGACAAATGATATGTTCTCATTTAACCCATGAGGATGAATGGTTTTTAATGTCCAAATCCATTTAGTCTCAGCCTGTGCAAGCCTCCTAGACAAATCTCCACCCCGTATATTAATGTTAAGGGCATGAATACCCCTAACTTTTAGCAAAGAGCTATCACAGTGGTGAAATTCAGCAAAGTGGCGCGGCAACGTTTTTAATATGGCTAAGTCAGTACATGTGGATGCGGCTGCAATGCCCAGGACATGCTCGAGTACTCGAACTTTAAATTGTCGAGTGGTAAGACCAACATAAAGTAGTCCACACGGACAACTAGCACAATAGATGACATATCTTGTCGTGCACGTAATGCGTTGTTTGATGGAAAATTGTTTAGTTCCATCAGAATTAGCAAATGTAGAGCATCGTACAATGTTCGGGCACGCCACGCATTTCCCACATGGAGCACATCCATTAGCAACCGGAATTTTGTCTAAAAAAGTGCCAATGTGTTGACCAGAGTAATGACTAGAAACCAATTGATCGCGTAGATTTCTAGCCCGTCTAAAAGTAAAATATGGTCTATCGGGAAGAAATTTACCGATGATAGGATCCACTTTTAAAATGGGCCACGCCCTTTGTACAGCCTCCCGCATCCTGTGGTGTTGGGGTGAAAAGTGGTGATAAATCTGACCATATTTGAATCTTTAGATCTGGTGATATTATTATATAGCAAATCATTACGCAAGGAATGTTTCGCTCTGTGGTATGCCCTCTTAATGGAACGTCCACTATAGCCTCTAGCCAAGAAGCGAGACCTTAGCTCTTTGGCTCTTGCCTCAAAATCAGAATCCGTGGAACAGATCCGCCGTAGTCGGAGGAACTGTCCCACAGGGATCGCTTTAGTCACATGAGACGGATGGCAAGAGGTGGAATGTAACACCATGTTTGTTGAAGTCTCCTTGCGATAAATATCGGTCTGGATAACACCTGAATTATCCCTCCTAATGGCAACATCCAAGAAATTAATAACAGAAGGGTCCCAAACCAGAGTGAGATGGATATTAAGGTCATTACTGTACAAAGAGGCGACGAATTGCCCAAGGTCGATGGATGTGCCCTGCCAGACAAAGAAGATATCGTCAATATAACGAACCCAAAAAGGGACGTGATTAATTGACCCCTGTTTGTCAGTCAGGAAAAGGTCCCTCTCCCACAGACCCAGGAAGAGGTTGGCATAGGATGGCGCAAAGGCAGCACCCATAGCCGTCCCCTGGAGCTGTAGGTAGAAGGACCCTTTGAAAACAAAAAAATTGTGGGTGAGGGTGAACTCTAGTAGCTCCAGGATGAGGTCCCTAAGGCCAGTAGCTAGTATGGTTGTTCCAAGGAAAAATCGGACTGCGGCAATGCCGTCAGAATGTTTAATGTTGGTATATAAGGACTCAGGGGACGGCTATGGGTGCTGCCTTTGCGCCATCCTATGCCAACCTCTTCCTGGGTCTGTGGGAGAGGGACCTTTTCCTGACTGACAAACAGGGGTCAATTAATCACGTCCCTTTTTGGGTTCGTTATATTGACGATATCTTCTTTGTCTGGCAGGGCACATCCATCGACCTTGGGCAATTCGTCGCCTCTTTGAACAGTAATGACCTTAATATCCATCTCACTCTGGTTTGGGACCCTTCTGTTATTAATTTCTTGGATGTTGCCATTAGGAGGGATAATTCAGGTGTTATCCAGACCGATACTTATCGCAAGGAGACTTCAACAAACATGGTGTTACATTCCACCTCTTGCCATCCGTCTCATGTGACTAAAGCGATCCCTGTGGGACAGTTCCTCCGACTACGGCGGATCTGTTCCACGGATTCTGATTTTGAGGCAAGAGCCAAAGAGCTAAGGTCTCGCTTCTTGGCTAGAGGCTATAGTGGACGTTCCATTAAGAGGGCATACCACAGAGCGAAACATTCCTTGCGTAATGATTTGCTATATAATAATATCACCAGATCTAAAGATTCAAATATGGTCAGATTTATCACCACTTTTCACCCCCAACACCACAGGATGCGGGAGGCTGTACAAAGGGCGTGGCCCATTTTAAAAGTGGATCCTATCATCGGTAAATTTCTTCCCGATAGACCATATTTTACTTTTAGACGGGCTAGAAATCTACGCGATCAATTGGTTTCTAGTCATTACTCTGGTCAACACATTGGCACTTTTTTAGACAAAATTCCGGTTGCTAATGGATGTGCTCCATGTGGGAAATGCGTGGCGTGCCCGAACATTGTACGATGCTCTACATTTGCTAATTCTGATGGAACTAAACAATTTTCCATCAAACAACGCATTACGTGCACGACAAGATATGTCATCTATTGTGCTAGTTGTCCGTGTGGACTACTTTATGTTGGTCTTACCACTCGACAATTTAAAGTTCGAGTACTCGAGCATGTCCTGGGCATTGCAGCCGCATCCACATGTACTGACTTAGCCATATTAAAAACGTTGCCGCGCCACTTTGCTGAATTTCACCACTGTGATAGCTCTTTGCTAAAAGTTAGGGGTATTCATGCCCTTAACATTAATATACGGGGTGGAGATTTGTCTAGGAGGCTTGCACAGGCTGAGACTAAATGGATTTGGACATTAAAAACCATTCATCCTCATGGGTTAAATGAGAACATATCATTTGTCCCCTTCTTGTAATCTCCTCATTGGTTCATCATTTATATCCTTCATCCGCATGATCTTTTGTTTTATTTGTATTTTAACTATGTATTTTCTTTGTAGATATTTTTCTGCCTACCGATGCTTGGCACATTTTTCGTACATATACTGACGACCACTTGGAGAATCCCGAATGTCACGTCTTTCTTCCTATGGATTCCTTTGTTCCTGATATATTGGACCTCCGATAATGTTTTTGAAATAGAATATCTTATTGTGACCTGAGGAATATTATATTCAGTATGATGTGCTTTTTGTATTTTTGTATTATTGTTCATATCATATTATTTGTTGTTATTGTATATATTTTTGTATTATGATTTATTTTCGTTGGTTGTTTTTTGGTATTTTCATCACTTTTTTATTATTTTTTATTATTTTCCTTTTTATGTTGTACATATTTGTTATGTCTCATTAATTTTGTCTTGTTATATGCGTTATGTTATACTTACACATTTCTGTCTTTTCCGTTTTATTTTGCATCGTTGTGGCCATTTTTATTCCTGGTGTTTTCTATATTGTGGCGGTTCTGCACATGCGCTGTCCTTTCTTCGTGCCGCCGCGTCACTTCCGGTGACGTCTCATGGCCGGATCACGTGGGGCCCCACGTGATACCGGATGTGACGCCCCGGTATACGCGGTGCGCATGCGCGAGGTTGCGACAGCGTGTGAGGCATTTCCGTTCCTTTTAATATATATATATGTATCTGTTCATCACTTGGTTACATGCCCCCTGAGGAAGGAGCGTCTTTACCGCTCCGAAACGCGCGTCGGGGTGGGCTGGGTGACTGTGACCACCGCATCTATCGGTAAATATCTATGCCACCTTTTGCCACTTACATGCATTGGTTCTATGCTGTGCGGTATATAGACTCATAGGCACTGACCATGATTTGATCCATTGTTCTATAGACGCACTATGTTCATATATCCTTGTCATTACTTTCTCTGCTAAATGCACTGTGGCAATTGCTGTTTGACATACATGGCTCATACTTTGCCTATTGTGCAGAATATATTTTGTTGGTGCTACACGGTCATTTCCCGGCCCAGTTTTTGATTGTGTGTATTGAGGGATGTATTGCCCCTATTTTGCCAGATACCTTGCCCATATATATTTAATAAAGTTTGTATTTATGACCATTAGACTGTTTTTCTTCTTCTTTTCCTTCGCTAGCATAGAACCTGTAGCCAACTGAGAAGTTCTGGGAACCCAAACCCCTCCTTCCCAAAACCATTCTTGAGCCACTTATTTTCCTCTCAATCTCGGTTGCCCCTCGTGTGGCAGTGTGCAGGCAGTATTTAAAAAAATCCCCAAATTGGAGGTCCTTGTTAAACTTGCAGCCTAATTCCCTGAAATCATCGCTAAGAAATTTCCACCTCCCTTTAACTTTTCATTTGGGAGAATGTCCCACCATGACCGCTGGGTCCTCATCACTCCTCCAGTAATCTGTCAACCCAATCAGCGATGTGTCAGATCGGCAAGGTAGGCAGCACATGTTCGACGTCCCTGTCTTTGTGACAGATGCTCTCTCTGTTCACCAATAATTGATTCCCCACTACCAGCCTTGTTGGCCTCCCTGCTCTCCTAATTCCCCCTTTAGGGGCCCGAATCCTACGGCTTTCAGGGGAAACATGCCTTGCTGCAGCAGTGCTACCCCGTACTAACACTCCCCCATCTGCCAATTAGCAAACTTATTGGGGTGTGCCAAATCAGGACTACCCCCTTTGGGCGCTTTCCCTCCCCCCCGCCTTCTAACTTCCACCTATTTTGCTGCTTCATTGTCCTGCAGCTCCATCCTAGCATCCCCCCTCATCAATCCCATTGAGGTCTGCTCAGTGAGCAGAAGCTCCTTCTAAATGTTATGGATCTCGTTTTCCCCACTGCCATTTAGATCCAGTATTGGGATTAATGCACAAAGTGCTAATCTCGCACAGCATATGCCCTTGACCGGCTGTTCAAGGATTGCAACTGTGGCAAGATGTACACTGGATGGATTGGCAATAGGGAGCCATTCCTAATAGGGTTCACCAGCAAAAAATAATAAAAATAAATAAAAAGTATTAATAAAATATAACAGAAATTCATAATTCCTCCATTGCAACTCCATGAATCCAGTCAGAATCAAAGTCACATTACCACCTTTTTGCCTTACGCTCCAGTCACACTCAGGTCGTCCCACTCATTGAAGCAAAAATTTAAAAAATTTTTTTCCTTCAACCAACCATCCTGTGCCAATGCACTTCCAAAAAGACTTGAGCCCCATCCAGCTGACCCTTAAAACCTTTTTATGAACCCCCACATTTAAAAAAACCCCTTGGAATAAAGCTACACCTAAAGTTTTTAAATGCAGTAATTAACCCTTAAACATAGATAGTAAGATAAGAGAAAAACCCTTTAGAGAGAAAAAAATTAAAAAAACCCCCCAAAAATAAACAGGTGAAAAAGCACTCAGCAATCCACAATTCGCGACTCACCCCAAATTTCCCACACAGTATTTGTTTAAAGGTTTTCCAAATATTTTTCAATGAATCACAAGTCACACCAGCTCGCTCACACCGCTGAAGCAGAAGATTTAAAGAGATTTTTTTCCTTCAACAGCAAACCACCTGCTCCCAATGCCCTTAAAAACATGATATAAGTGGTATATAACACTCAAAAAAGTTCAAAAATGTTTCTGGATTCAATTAAGGGTCATCCCGAGTATTATGTGGGTTGTTTTTACATTTTAGAAGTATATAACATTCCAAAAAAGTGTTTGAAAAATATTTAGAATTAAATTTGTCATCCATAAGTATTATATGCTTTGTTTTACTGTTTTATATTTTGGTGGTAATACAAGACTCCGAAAACAGAGTTGAACATTTTTCTAGGTTCAATTAGTCAACCACAGAGTATTACATGCTTTGTTTTACATTTCAATGGTAATATATAACTCTAAAAAAAGCCTCAAATTTTTTTTTCTGGATTGAATTTGTCATCTATAGAGTATTATGTGCTTTATTTTACAATTTGACTTATCAAGTGAAGGAAATAATTATTTTTATCTCTTGCTGATTTTGTAGTTTTCCCACTGATAAAGCATAACACCAAAACCTTAATGGTTGGTGGGGATTAAATACTTATTTCTCACTGCAAAATGCAAATAAATTTTATAAATTTATGTAATGTGATTTCGATTTATTTTTGATATCCCTCTTGAATGTTAACATTAACCACCCTTGAAAATAGACTTTCTTGTCTTTGTCATGGGGAAATTACAAAATCAGCAAGTGTCAAATAATTATTTCCTTCATGTATAATACTCCAAAAAAAGCATTGCAATTTTTTTCGGATTAAATACTCAAACCCCCAGATATTACGTGCTTTGTAGTAATTTTGGTGGTATATAACACTCCAAAAAAGCTTTGGAAAATAAAAAAAAAATTGGATTTGTTTTTGTCATGCATAAAGGGATACTTCCTTCATGTTACATTTTGGTGGTATATAACACTCCAAATAAGCAACCAAAATTTTTTTCTCGATTTTTATTTAAAATAAACCGGTATTGTCTGCTTTGTGTTATATTTAAGTGGTAATACAACCAAAAAAGCGTTCCAAAATTTATTTTTAAATTAGTCTTCCTTAGGTTTTACGTGATTTTTGTTCTATTTTACGGCATGTTATATTCCAAAAAACATTTTTATTTTTTCCAGATTTAATTAGTATCAATAGAGTTTTACGTGCTTTGTTTAAAATTTTGGTGGTTTAAACAATCTAAAAAAATTCATTTTTTTTTTATTTGGGTTCAATTTGTCCCCATACAGTTTAACATGCTTTCTGTAAAATTTGGTGGTTTACAATTTTTGAAAACAGCTTTGGGCCCGGTCCCTTTCCTCAAAAATTTTTGTTTCAAAATTGATTAAATTTTCATATACTGTAGATCTTTTTGTGGAAATTGGTTGGTTTAAATAAAAACAAAAAATTGGCCTGCATACGTTGATGTGCAAATTTGGTACATCAACAAACAGTCACCAGTCCCAACTATTTCTTACGGTATGGCTTGGTCTCCTTTTCCACAAGGGCATTAAGTCTTGTTTGCCAGAGGGGTACATCTTATTTCTCACTGCAATGCAAATAAATTTATTTAATTTTCAATGTGATTTTCGGGAATTTAGTTTTTGGGATATTCTATTTCAATGTTAAAAAAGCAAGGGATCAAATAATTATTTCCTTCACTGATTGGGAGTCAGGATGCTTCCAAGGGTTTCACCATGCTGTTCTTTTTCCATTCGCACTTCTTTCATCCATTTTAACATTTTCACTGCCCCCCCAGACCACCCATAAGGTCGCAGGAAAAATATCAAATTTCCTTTGATTTCATTATACTTTTTATCGAAATGACTTCCATCATTAGGAATTGCTTGGTTTGAGTAACAGCACCCAAAAAATTTAAGTGCTCGCTCATCCCTATTGTTAATTTGAGATAGCTGATGAATAGCAGGTTAACAGAGATAAAAAAGGGGGTTTTCCCAGTATTGTGATGTTAATTTTCTAATTTAGAATAGGCCATAAATTTTTACTCCTATGCTCTGACTTCGACTTCTTCGTTTGTCGTCAATGAATTGCCTGGAGGTCCATTCGTCATTTACCTATGCAGAATATCTTATAAACATCTCTGGCTATATACTGAACCGTTGCGCTGGCGAAGTGCCTCCCCTTTTTTACTTGATTTTAAAGAAGGGTCCCCATTATCATACCTAGGGATAACCCCACAGTACAGTTTGGAAAATTTTTTTTTACTTACGGACCTTGTCCAGTAATTCTCTTTTTATCATAGAACAGAGCCTTCAATTAAAGAAAATATATAAAAGAAAAAATAAAACACTTTTACCTTATAGCATCAGTTTCTTAATTTTAAGGAAGAGCTAATTAGATAAATTGAATCATTTCCAAAATTTTGTAGCCTTTCCAAATTTTCCTTTTTTTGTTTAGCTCAAGAAAAACAAGTTAACATTAAAGTAGCGAACTGCATAAAGCAACTTGTGACATTTCCATAGAGTATTTTGAGAAGTAAGTTTCGCAGTGTGCTAGAAGTTATTTATTGACAATGATTCTTTTCTAGGGGAAAGAGACCTATAAATAAATTTATGAATTCTTATTGTGGGTGATCTAAATCAGGAAAGGTAATTGTGCTATGTGAGACAATTTTAGGAGTGCTGAGCGTATTTCCTTGCAGTGAATGGGCATACCCTGCTATTTAAAAACATAAAGGACTGAAATATTTGGTCAGGCAAAGTTGAAAGAGTTTTTTTTGGAAAATAGCAAAGAAAATTAAAAGGGAAGAGTTTTAGGCCAAGGGAAAGTTGGGGATAATTTTAATGTTCATACAGTAATTATGCAATTTTTGATGACTTTAGATTTATTCTTACCATTTCGTGAAAAAGTATTTTCATGTCATTTTGTTTTGAGGTCTCTCCATGTTTATTATCTAAATTTTTTTTTTTATTTACAGAGGACAACTGTGACTTTGCGCATGTATTCAGCTAAAGCCTCAGGAATTCAGGGATAGTTTTGTTTCTTTGAGAGTTGTCTTTTGAATTACATAGCATAAACTAAATATATTACTAGTTCAATGTTTTCAACAAAGGTGTTAATTGTGGTCCCACAGCAGAAATTGCAGAGACCCCATTTTCCAATTACCATCATCAACGTATTTTCCCAGTTTTTTTCTTTTTTAAAAGCTAACTTTTTAAATTAGTTTTGATTTTTAAATTTTTTTTTTTTTTTGCACATGATCTTGGGGCAATCATTTTTTTTGATATTTGGGAATAAAATTTGGGGGATTTGAATCTGTCACATGGACTTTTAAAAAGCAATAAACAAACTCTGACACAATGACTTGTTTAGTGGAGCTTTAATATGTTCTGTTTACATATTAATAAGAGAGGGTACAGGATCAGTAACAAACCTATTGGAGTATTGGTTGTGCCTTTAGGATTTAATTTTCCCAGTCTGTTAAAGAGGAATATTTTTCTGCATTTTTTTACTTAAACTGATAATGTTTACAAAATTGCTGCTACACTGATTCTGAAACAGTTTTTTTTTTACTTCTGGACCCTCTGTTCCAAAGTTATTTTCCAGTAAGTAAGGGTAACTTTTTCCTCAAAAAAGGAAAATCCAGGGCGTCTCTGTGGGTGTGACATAATTTATCACGATACTCATGAGAACAAGAATCAAGCAAGTTGAAATACAAAGTGCATTTTTCCCATTTTTCCCAGATATCTGCCATTAAGAAATGATCTAGTTATCTCATTGTTTTGGGGAGCGAAGTAGTCTAATGTGAATATACAACTTTTGACTATTGGTGTTATATTGTAGTAATATAGTCACTTTAATATGTCACCAGAGTTGTAAATTGAGTGTGTGGGACCCTGTTGTGAATCTAGAGATGAAATTTGAGCAGAAGCTCCCCTTGGGGTTTCAAACAGTACTGAACTATCCAAAGAAGATTTGTGAAGATGGCGATCAGGGGTTACGACTGGTTTATATAAGGAGGTTCCCTCCCATCAGGGTTGCCGGTGATAATTGTTTGGTCACTTTATTCCT
>JARQOD010000002.1:172157970-172227383 GCA_033576555.1 Oophaga sylvatica
AAATACTTATTTCTCACTGCAAAATGCAAATAAATTTATATAATTTATGTAATGTGATATCTGTATTTTATTTTTGATATTCCATCTCTGAATGTTAACATTAACCTACCCTTGAAATTATAGACTGTTCTTGTCTTTGTCAGTGGGCAAACTTACAAAATCAGCAAGTGTTCAATAATTATTTCCTTCACTGTATAATACTCCAAAAAAGCATTGCAATTTTTTTCTGGATTCAATTACTCATCCATAGAGTATTACGTGCTTTGTAGTACATTTTGGTGGTATATAACACTCCAAAAAAGCTTTGGAAAAATAAAAAAATCTGGATTTGTTTAGTCATGCATAGAGTATTACTTCCTTCATGTTACATTTGGTGGTATATAACACTCCAAATAAGCAACCAAATTTTTTTCTCGATTCATTTAGTAATCCAGAGTATTGTCTGCTTTGTGTTATATTTAAGTGGTATATAACACACCAAAAAAGCGTTCCAAAATTTATTTTGATTAAATTAGTCTTCCTTAGAGTTTTACGTGATTTTTGTTACATTTTTACGGCATGTTATATTCCAGAAAGAACATTGATTTTTTCCAGATTTAATTAGTCATCAATAGAGTATTACGTGCTTTGTGTTAAATTTTGGTGGTTTATAACAATCTAAAAAATTCAGTTTTGTTTATATGGATTCAATTAGTCCTCCATACATTTAACATGCTTTCTGTAAAATTATGGTGGTTTACAATTTTTGAAAACAGCTTGGCCTGGTACATTTCTCAAAATATTTTTGTTTCAAAAATTGATTATTGTCATATACTGTAGATCTTGTTTTGTGTGAAATTGTGTTGGTTTGAAATAAAAACAAAAATTGGCCTGCCATACTGTTGATGTGCAAATTTGGTACATCAACAAACAGTCACCAGTCCCAACTATTTCTTACGGTATGGCTTGGTCTCCTTGTACCAGCACGTGACATTAAGTCTTGTTTGCCAGAGGGATCACATGCTTATTTCTCACTGCAAAATGCAAATAAATTTATTTAATTTATACAATGTGATTTTCTGGAATTTAGTTTTGATATTCTATCTCTCAATGTTAAAATCAGCAAGGGATCAAATAATTATTTCCTTCACTGCATCTGGGAGTCAGAGATGCTTCCAAGGGTCTTCACCATGCTGTTCTTTTCCATTCAGCACTTCTTTCATCCATTTTAACATTTTCACTGCCCCCAGACCACCCTATAAGGTCTGCAGGAAAAATACTCAAATTTCCATTGATTCTCATTATACTTGTTACTCGAAATGACCTTCCGATCATTAGGAATTGCTTGGTTTGAGTAACGAGCATCCAAAAATTTAAGTGCTCGCTCATCCCTATTGTTAACTTTAGAGATAGCATGATGAATAGCAGGTTAACAGAGATGAAAAGAGGGTTTCCAGTATTGTGATGTTAATGTTCTAACTTTAGAATAGGCCATAAATATTTTACTCCTGATGCTCTGACTTCTGACTTCTTCGCTGATCAGTCATATGAATTGCCTTGGAGGTTCCATTCGTCATTTACCTATGCAGAATATCTTATAAACATCTCTGGCTATATACTGCAACACGTTGCGCTGGCTGAAGTGCCTCCTGCCTTTTACTTGATTTTACAGAAGGGTGCCATTAGTCATACCCCTAGGGATAAGCCATCAGTACAGTCTTGGAAAACTTTTTTTTACTTACTGGACCTTAGTCCAGTAATTCTCTTTTCTATCATAGAACAGAGCTCTTCAAATTAAAGAAAAATATATAAAAGAAAAAATAAAACACTTTTACCTTAATAGCATCAGTTTCTTAATTTTAAGGAAGAGCTAATTAGATAAATTGAATCATTTCCAAATATTTTGTAGCCTTTCCAATTTTCCTTTTTTTGTTTAGCTCAAGAAAAAACAAGTTAACATTTGAAAGTAGCGAACTGCATAAAGCAACTTGTGACATTTCCATAGAGTAATTTTGAGAAGTAAGTTTCAGCAGTGTAGCTAGAAGATTATTTATCTGACAATGATGTCTGATTTCTATGGGAATGAGACCTATAAAGTAAATTTATGAATTCATATTGTAGGTGATCTAAATCAGGAAAGGTAATTGTGCTAGTGTGAGACAATTTTAGGAGTGCTGAGCGTATTTCCTTGCAGTGAATGTGGCATTACCCTGCATATTTAACAAACATAAAGGACTGAAATATTTGGTCAGGCAAAGTTGAAAGAGTTGTTTTGGAAAATAGCAAAGAAGTTAAAAGGGAATGAGTTTTAAGGCCAAGGCAAATGTTGGTGGATAATTTCTACTGTTCATACAGTAATTATGCATATTTTTGATGACTTTAGATTCATTCTTACCATTTCGTGACAAGAATGTATTTTCATGATCATTATGTTTTGAGAGTCTCTCCATGTTTATTATCTAGACATTTTTATTTTATTATATTCAGAGGACAACTGTGACCTTTGTCGCAGTGTATTCAGCTAAAGCCTCAAGGAATTCAGGGATAGTTTTGTTTTTTTGAGAGTTGATCTATTTGAACTTACATAGCATAAACTATAATATATTACTAGTTCATATGATGTTCATCAAAGGTGTTACTATGTGGTCCCACAGCAGAAATTGCAGAGACCCCCTTTTCCAATTACCATCATCAACGTATTCCTAGTTTTTTTCTTTTTAAATGCTAACTTTTCTAATTAGTTATGATTTCTGATAATTTTCTTTTTTTCTGCACATGATTCTTGGGTCAATCATTTTGTTTGATATTCTGGGAATAAAATTGGGAGATTTGAATCTGTCACATGGACTTTAGACAGCAATAAACAAACTCTGACACAATGACTTGTTTAGTGGAGCTTTCTAGATATGTTCTGTGACAACTTAATAAGGAGAGAGTACAGGATCAGTAACAATACCTATTGGAGATATTGTGTTGTGCCTATATAGGATTTAATTCCCAGTCTGTTAAAGAGGAATATTTACTGCATTTTTTTACTTAAACTGAGTAATGTTTACAAATATTGCTGCTACACTGATTCTGAAACAGTTTTTCTTTTACTTCTGGACCCCTCTTGTTCCAAAGTTATTCTTACCAGTAGTAATGGTGTAACTTTTCTCCTCAAAAAACTGGACATATACCAGGGCGTCTCTGTGGGTGTGACATAACTGATCACTGCATACTCTATGTCAGAACAAGAATCAAGCAAGTTGAAATACAAAGTGCATTGTCCATTTTTCCCAGATATCTGCCATTAAGAATGAGTCTAGTTACTCATCATTGTTGGTGAGCTGAAGTACGTCTAATGTGAATATACAACTTTAGACTATTGGTGCTTATCATTGTAGTACATACTACGTCACTTTATATACTGTCACCAGAGTTGTAAATTGCAGTGTGTGGGACCCTGTTGTGAATCCGCTAGAGATGAATTCTGAGCAGAAGCTCCCTCTGGTGGTTACAAACAGTACTGAACTATCCAATGAAGATTGTGAAGATTGGCGATCAGGTGTTACTGACTGGTCTTATATAAGGGAGGTTCCCTCCCATCAGGGTTGCCGGTGATCAATTGTTCTGGTCTCATCTTTGATTCCTGTTCACTTTGTAGCTTGCTGTTTCGTGCCTGCATCTTCTGCTAACAGATAAGGCATTTTCTTTTTTAGTTTTTTGTGCTTCCTTTTTGCATTTTGTCCTGCACTTCTGTGGGGGTCTGCCGGGTCCCATCCGGGGGCTTGTTGCTCCTCTCAGTTTAGTTCAGCCACTATTGTTTGTTCATTTGCCTTTTCCAGTGCTGCTGTTTAGTTTTTGTTACACCAGAGAACTAATTTAGGTGGTAGAGATCGTGTGATCTCAGGTGTTTTTGTAATTAGTAGAGTTGGTAATTTTCAGGGTTTTTTGGGATTGCAGTGAGTGACCTTCCTATCCTTTTCTATTTAGAAAGTTTGAGCCCCAACTGTTATGTTTCGGTAGCTGAGGAGTGCAGGTAAAAAAGGCAATACACCAGAGCAGTTGGAATCTATGAGATTGCAGTACCCTGACTAACCACCACAACTAGAGGAAAGCCGTGGAGCGTTCCTACGTTGGTCCTAGACGCCTCGTCACAGCCTGAGAAACTAACTACACCTAAAGATAGAAATAGGAAAGCTATCTGCCCCGGAGCAGAACCCCAAAAATAATAGAAAGCCCCCAAACAAGTAATGGCGGTTAGACAAGAAGAAATACTGACACAAAAGAAAATAGTATGAACAAACGCTGGGGCCCAAACTAACTAAATAGAAAAGGATAGGAAGGGTACTTACTGCAATCCCAGAAAACCCTGAAAAGCACCAACTCTACTAATTTCAAAAACACCTGAGATCACACGACCTCTACCACCTAAATTAGTTCTCTGGTGTAACAAAATCAAAACAGCAGCCACTGAAAAAAACTGGAAAAAGCAAAAGTACAAACATCAGTGGCTGAACTAAACTGAGAGGGCAAAAGCCCCCGAAGGGGACCCAGAAGGCCCCCAAAGAAGTGCAGGACAAAATGCAAAAATATAGTACAAAAACAAAAGAAGAAAATGTCTTATCTGTTAGCAGGAGATGCAGACACGACACAGCAGGCTACAAGGGAAACAGGAATGAAGGATTCAGACCAGAACAATTGATCACCGCAACCCTGATGGGAAGGTGACTCCCTTATATAAGACCAGTCAGTAACACCTGATTCCCAGTCCTCACAATCTTCACTGAACAGACCATACCGCTTGTAAGCCACCAGAGGAGTCTCTGCTCAGAACTCATCTCAAACCCATTCACAACAGTACCCCCCCCTTGAGGAGGGGTCACCGAACCCTCATTTGAGCAACCAAGTCGGTCAGGATGAGTTCTATGATACGCACGGATGAGTCTCCTAGCATGGATGTCTGAAGCAAACACTCAAGAATTGTCTTCCTGACCATAACCTCTCCACTTAACCAAATACTGGAGTTTCCGTCTAGAAAAACGAGAATTCAATATTTTCTCAACCACATACTCCAGATTGCCCTCAACCAAAACAGGATCAGGAGGCACAGCAGCAGGAACCACTGGCTCAACAAACCTCTTCAACAAGGACTTGTGGAACATTTTATGGATCTTAAATGTCCCTGGAATAAGCAAACGAAAAGAAACAGGATTAAGAATCTCAATGATCTTATAAGGTCCAATGAACCTAGGCTTAAATTTAGGAGATGCTACTCTCATAGGAATATTCTTTGAGGACAACCAGACCAAGTCCCCCACTTTAAACCGAGGACCATCAGTCCTATGCCGGTTAGCAAACCCTGGGCCTTCTCCTGAGAGAGGGACAACCTCTCCACTACCTGGTCCCAAATCTGTTGCATACGCTCCACAACAGAGTCAACACCTGGACAGACAGAAGCCTCCGTCTGTCCTGAAGAAAATCGAGGGTGAAACCCAGAATTACAGAAAAACGGAGACATCAAAGTGGCAGAGCTAGCCCTATTATTAAGAGCAAACTCAGCCAAAGGTAAAAAAGAGACCCAGTCATCCTGATCAGCAGACACAAAGCATCTAAGATAAGTCTCCAATGTCTGGTTTGTTCTCTCAGTTTGACCATTGGTCTGAGGATGAAATGCCGAGGAGAAAGACAATTGAACACCCAGTTTAGAACAAAAAGTCCTCCAAAATCTGGAAACAAACTGGACTCCTCTGTCAGACACAATGTTCTCAGGAATGCCGTGTAAATGAACCACGTGCTGAAGGAACAACGGCACCAATTCAGAGGAGAAAGGCAACTTAGGTAATGGCACAAGATGTATCATTTTGGAAAACCTATCACAAATTACCCAGATGGTGGTCATTCTCTGAGAAACAGGAAGGTCGGAAATGAAATCCATAGAGATATGGGTCCATGGTCTCTTGGGCACAGGCAATGGCATCAAAAACCACTAGAGCAAGGCTTGGAGCGAGAGCAAGTCCGCAGGACTGCACAAATTCCCTGACATCACGAGACAAGGTAGGCCACCAAAAGGACCGACTAACCAAGTCTCTGGTACCAAAAATTCTGGGATGCCCAGCCAATGCGGAACAATGAATCTCAGACATCACACTCTTTTTCCACTGGTCCGGGACAAACAATTTTCCAACAGGGCAGCACTCGGGCCTATCCTCCTAAACACCCTCCAGAGCAAGTCTCAAATTGGGCGAGATGGCGGAAAGAACTACACCCTCTTTCAAAATAACAGAAGGATCAGATAACTCAGGAGAGTCCGCAAGGAAACTCCTCGAGAGGGCATCCGCCTTAACATTCTTAGTGCCAGGAAGAAAGGAAACCACACAATTAAAACGTGTGAAAAACAAGGCCCACCTGGCCTGTCTAGGATTGAGTCGCTTGGCAGATTCCAGATAGACCAGATTCTTATGGTCCGTAAGGACCACCACCTGATGTTTGGCTCCCTCCAGCCAATGTCTCCACTCTTCAAAAGCCCACTTCATGGCCAATAACTCCCGATTACCCACGTCATAATTACGTTCAGTAGGAGAAAATTTTCGAGAGAAAAAGGCACAAGGGTTACTTTTAGAGGTCTCTGGATCTTTTTGGGACAAAACGGCACCTGCCCCAATTTCAGAGGCATCAACCTCCACCTGAAATGGCAGAGAAACATCAGGCTGCCGTAGAACAGGAGCAGAAGTGAATCTCTGCTTAAGTTCCTGAAACGCAGAGACTGCCTCAGGAGGCCAATTCACCACATCAGAACCCTTTCTGGTCAAATCAGTTAATGGTTTAACCCCTTCCTGACCCATGACGCCTACGTCGGCGTCATGAAAACCTGTGCCATCCCGACCCATGACGCCGACGTAGGCGTCATGCTATAAATCATGTTACTGCGGGTCGGGGTCCGGGTCACTGAAAGGTCACCCGACCCGCAGTAACAGGACCCTTACTGCATCACCACAGGGGGGTTGGCTTAACCCCCACGTGGCCACGATCGCTCTGATTGGCTGTTAAAAGTGAAAACTGCCAATCAGAGCGATTTGTAATATTTCACCAATGAAACTGGTGAAATATTACAATCCAGCCATGGCCGATGCTGCAATAGCATCTGCCATGGCTGGACACCGAGACCTGACCCCCCACACCATGTCACGGCGGTGATCGGCCGCCGCCATCGAAAGATGGCAGCGATCGGTCACCGCCGTCGCTGTCTGCTCCCCTGCTCCTGCGATCACCCCCCCTCACCTTCCGATCCCCCCCCTCACCTTCCGACGTCCCCTACTCACCTCTCCCGGTCCACCGATGTCCCTGGATCCGTCCCGGCGGCTGCCCGGATTCTTCATGGGCGCCGCCATCTTGGAAAATGGCGGGCGCATGCGCAGTGCGCCCCGCCGCCGGCGCATGCGCAGTGCGCCCTCCATTGTAAAAAAATTTATTTTGATCACTGTGATAAACTGTCACAGTGATCAAAATAAAAAAAAAGTAAATGAACCCCCCCCGTCATAGGTAGGGACAAATAATTATATTTTTTATTTTTTTCCTAGCGGATTTTGCTGCGGATCCGCGGCGGATATCGCGGCTGATCCGCGGCGGATTTCGCAGCGGACGCGCGGCGGATGCTTTCGCTGAGGATCTGCGGCGGATATCGCTGCTGATCCGCGGCTGATTTCGCTGCTGAACCCGGCGGATTTCGCTGCTGATCCGCGGCGGATTTCGCTGCGGATCCGCGGCGGATTTGCTGCGGATCCGCGGCTGATTTGCTGCGGATCGCGGCGGATTTCGCTGCGGATCCGCGCGGATTTCGCTGCTGATCCGCGCGGATTTCGCTGCTGATCCGCAACTGATTTTGCTGCTGATTCGCTGCGGATCCGCGGCGGATTTCGCTGCTGATCCGCGGCAGGATTTCGCTGCTGATCCGCGGCGGATTTCGCTGCTGATCCGCGGCGGATTTCGCTGCGGATCCGCTACTGATTTCGCTGCGGATCCGTGACTGATTTCGCTGCGGATCCGCGACTGATTTCGCTGCGGATCCCGGCGGATTTCGCTGCGGATCCGCGGCGGATTTCGCTGCTGATCCGCGGCGGATTTCGCAGCGGATCCGCGGCGGATTTGCTGAGGATCGCGGCGGATATCGCTGCTGATCCGCGGCTGATTTCGCTGCTGATCCGCGGCGGATTTGCTGCTGAACCGCGGCTGATTTCGCTGCTGATCCGCGGCGGATTTCGCTGCGGATCCGGGCGGATTTCGCTGCGGATCCGGGCTGATTTTGCTGCGGATCCGCGGCTGATTTCGCTGCTGATCCGCGGCGGATTTCGCTGCGGATCCGCTGCGGATTTCGCTGCTGATCCGCGGGGATTTCGCTGCTGATCCGCAACTGATTTTGCTGCTGATTCGCTGCGATCCGCGGCGGATTTCGCTGCTGATCCGCGGCGATTTCGCTGCTGATCCGCGGCGGATTTCGCTGCTGATCCGCGCGGATTTCGCTGCGGATCCTATGATTCCGCGGACTGACTGATTTCGCTGCGGATCCGCGACTGATTTCGCTGCGGATTCCGCGGTCCGGCGGATTTCGCTGCTGATCCGCGGCGATTTTCTGCTATCGCGCTGATTCGCTGTGCGGATCCGCGGCGGATTTCGCTGCTGATTCGCGGCGGATTTCGCTGCTGATTCGCGGCGGATTTCGCTGCTGATTCCGCGGCGATTTCGCTGCTGATCCGCGCTGATTTCCGTTGCGGCAGATTTCCCGCTACTGATTTCTGCTCCGCTACGGATTCCGGGGCGGATTTCGCTGCGGATCCGCTGCAGATTTTGCTGCTGATCTGCGACTGATTTTGCTGCTGATTCGCTGCGGATCCGCGGCGGATTTCGCTGCTGATCCGCGGAGGATTTCGCTGCTGATCCGCGGCGGATTTCGCCTGCTGATTTCTGCTGATCCCGCGAGCTCTGATTTTGCTGCGGATCCGCGGCTGATTTGTTGCTGATGCATCTTTTCGCGGATGCGGTGATATGCTGATACTGCGCAGCGGATGCCCTATGTACTATACCTTTACCAGCCGGTCAACGCTACGTGTTGAACGGCTGGTAAAACACAATATGAACCCAGCCTTAGGGTTAGAACTAGGGTTAGGTTAGCATTAGGGTTAAGGTTAGAATTACGGTTGGGGTTGGAATTTGAGTTAGGGTTGGAATTAGGGTTGGGGTTGTAGTTAGGTTTATGGTTAGAGTTGGGATTAGGGTTAGGGGTGTGTTGGGGTTAGGGTTATGATTAGGGTTTGTATTAGGGTTAGGTGTGTGTAGGGGTTAGGGTTGGGGTTAGGGGTGTGTTGGGGTTAGTGTTGGAGTTAGAATTGAGGGGTTTCCACTATTTAGGCACATCAGGGGGTCTCCATACGCGACATGGCGCCACCATTGATTCCTGCAAATTTTTCTTTCAAAAAGTCAAACAGTGCTCCCTTTACTCCAAGCCCCGATGTATGCCCAAACAGTGGTTTATCCCCACATATGAGGTATCAGCGTACTCGGGAAAAATTGCACAACAACTTTGGGGGTTCTAATTTCTCCTGTTAACATTGGGAAAAAAAATTGGGGACTAAAAATTATTTTTGTGTGAAAAAAAATGATTTATATTTTCACGGCTCTGCGTTATAAACTTCTGTGAAGGACTTGGAGATTCAAAGTGCTCACCACAACATCTAGAGGAGTTCCTTGGGGGATCTAGTTTCCAAAATGGGGTCACTTGTGGGGAGTTTCTACTGTTTAGGCACATCAGGGACTCTGCAAACGTAAGATGACGCCCGAAGACCATTCCATCAAGTGGGCATTTCAAAAGGTCACTACTTCCCATCCGAGCCCCGACGTGTGCCCATACAGTAGTTTTCTCCCACATATGGGATATCAGCGTACTCAGGACAAATTGGACAACAACTTTTGGGGTCTAATTTCTCATGTTACCCTTGGAAAATAAAAAAATTGGGGACTAAAAGATCCTGATTGTGGAAAAAATATGATTTTTTTATTTTCATGCCCGGCGTTTTAAACTTCTGTGTAGCCCTTGGGGGTTCAAAGTGCTCACCACACATCTAGATAAGTTCTTTTCGGGGTCTAGTTTCCTAAATGGGGTCACTTGTGGGGAGTTTCTACTGTTTAGGCACATCAGGGGCTCTGCAAACGTAACAAGATGCCCACAGACCATTCCATCAAGTCGGCATTTCAAAGCGTCACCACATCCCTTCCGAGCCCTGACGTGTGCCCAAATAGTTTTTCCCCCCCCACATATGGGGTACTAGCGTACTCAGGACAAACTGGACAACAACTTTTGGGGTCCAATTTCTCCTGTAACCATTGTGAAAATAAAAAATAGTGGGCTAAAAAATCTATTTTGAGAAAAAAAATGATTTTTTTATTTTCACGGCTCTGCGTTATAAACTTCTGTGAAGCACCTGGGGGTTCAAAGTTCTCACTATGCATCTAGATAAGTTCCTTAGGGCGTCTAGTTTCCAAAATGGGGTCACTTGTGGGGAGCTCCAATGTTTAGGCACACAGGGACTCTCCAAATGCGACATGGCAATCGCTAAATATTCCAGCATATTTTCCATTCAAAAAGTCAAATGGCGCTCCTTCCCTTCTGAGCCCTGCCGTGCGCCCAAACAGTGGTTTATGACCACGTATGAGGTATCTATGTACTCAGGAGAAATTGCCCAACAAAATTTAGGATCCAATTTATACTGTTGCCCATGTGAAAATGAAAAACACTGAGGCTAAAGAAAATTTTGTGAAAAAAAAGTACTTTAGTTTTTTTACGGATCAATTTGTGAAGCACCTGGAGTTCAAAGTGCTCACTATGCATCTAGATAAGTTCCTTAGGGGTCTAGTTTCCAAAATGGGGTCACTTGTGGGGGAGCTCCAATGTTTAGGCACACAGGGACTCTCCAAATGCGACATGGCAACCGCTAAATATTCCAGCATATTTTCCATTCAAAAAGTCAAATGGCGCTCCTTCCCTTCTGAGCCCTGCCGTGCGCCCAAACAGTGGTTTATGACCACATATGAGGTATCTTTGTACTCAGGAGAAATTGCCCAACAAATTTTAGGATCCAATTTATACTGTTGCCCATGTGAAAATGAAAAAAACTGAGGCTAAAAGAAAATTTTTGTGAAAAAAAGTACTTTCTTTTTTTTACGGATCAATTTGTGAAGCACCTGGGGGTTCAAAGTGCTCACTATGCATCTAGATAAGTTCCTTAGGGGGTCTAGTTTCCAAAATGGGGTCACTTGTGGGGGAGCTCCAATGTTTAGGCACACAGGGACTCTCCAAATGCGACATGGCAACCGCTAAATATTCCAGCATATTTTCCATTCAAAAAGTCAAATGGCGCTCCTTCCTTTCTGAGCCCTGCCGTGCGCCCAAACAGTGGTTTATGACCACATATGAGGTATCTGTGTACTCAGGAGAACTTGCCCAACAAAGTTTAGGATCCAATTTATACTGTTGCCCATGTGAAAATGAAAAAACTGAGGCTAAAAGAAAATTTTTGTGAAAAAAAAGTACTTTCTTTTTTTTACGGATCAATTTGTGAAGCACCTGGGGGTTCAAAGTGCTCACTATGCATCTAGATAAGTTCCTTAGGGGGTCTAGTTTCCAAAATGGGGTCACTTGTGGGGGAGCTCCAATGTTTAGGCACACAGGGACTCTCCAAATGCGACATGGCAACCGCTAAATATTCCAGCATATTTTCCATTCAAAAGTCAAATGGCGCTCCTTCCCTTCTGAGCCCTGCCGTGCGCCCAAACAGTGGTTTATGACCACATATGAGGTATCTGTGTACTCAGGAGCAATTGCCCAACAAATTTTAGGATCCAATTTATACTGTTGCCCATGTGAAAATGAAAAAAACTGAGGCTAAAAGTAATTTTTGTGAAAAAAAAGTACTTTCTTGTTTTTACAGATCAATTTGTGAAGCACCTTGGGGTTCAAAGTGATCACTATGCATCTAGATAAGTTCCTTAGGAGTCTAGTTTCCAAAATGGGGTCACTTGTGGGGAGCTCCAATGTTTAGGCACACAGGGACTCTCCAAATGTGACATGGCAACCGCTAAATATTCCAGCATATTTTCTATTCAAAAAGTCAAATGGCGCTCCTTCCCTTCTGAGCCCTGCCGTGCGCCCATACAGTGGTTTATGACCACATATGAGGTATCTGTGTACTCAGGAGAAATTGCCCAACAAATTTTAGGATCCATTTTATCCTGATGCCCATGTAAAAATGAAAAAATTGATGCTAAAAGAAAATTTTTGTTGGAAAAATTAAAATGTCCATTTTTTCCTTCCACGTTGCTTTAGTTCCTGTGAAGCATCTGAAGGGTTAATAATCTTCTTGAATGTAGTTTTGAGTAGCTTGAGCGGTGCAGTTTTTTATAAAGGTGTCATTTTTGGGTATTTTCTGCCATATAGACCCCTCAAAGTGACTTCAAATGTGAGGTGGTCCCTAAAAAAAATGGTTTTGTAAATTTTGATGTAAAAAGGAGAAATCGCTGGTCAACTTTTAACCCTTATAACTTCCTAACAAAAAAAAATGTTGTTCCCAAAATTGTGCTGATGTAAAGTAGACATGTGGGAAATGTTATTTATTAACTATTTTGTGCCACATAACTCTCTGGTTTAACAGAATAAAAATTAAAAATTTGAAAATTACAAAATTTTCAGAATTTTCGCCAAATTTCCATTTTTTTCACAAATAAACGCAAAAATTATCGACCTTAATTTACCACTAACATGAAGCCCAATATGTCACGAAAAAACAATCTCAGAATCGCTAGGATCCGTTGAAGCGTTCCTGAGTTATTACCTCATAAAGGGACACTGGTCAGAATTCCCAAAAATGGCAAGGTCTTTAAGGTCAAAATAGGCTGGGTCATGAAGGGGTTAACAATAACGAGAAATTACCAATAAATTTACGATAAAAATTGGCAAAACCCCAAAATCTCTGAAGAGCCTTTAATGAAGTAGGTTGGACCCAATCACAGATGGCCTGAACCTTGACCGGGTCCATTTCAATAACAGATGGGGACAAAATGAATCCCAGAAATGAGATCCTCTGTACGCCAAAAAAAACACTTTGATCCCTTCACATACAGAGCATTCTCTCTCAAAATCTGGAACACAGTTCGAACATGTTTCACATGAGAGTCCCAGTCATTAGAAAAAATCAAGATATCATCCAAATAAACAATCAGAAATTTGTCCACAAAATCCCTGAAAATGTCATTCATGAAGGACTGGAAGACAGAAGGAGCATTAGTGAGCCCAAAGGGCATCACTAGGTACTCAAAATGCCCTTCAGGGGTATTGAATGCCGTCTTCCATTCATCCCCGTGCTTAATGCGAATAAGGTTATACGCCCCCTGAGATCAAGCTTGGTAAACCAAGTAGCGTTTTTCACCCTGGAAAACAGGTCAGAAATCAAGGGTAACGGGTATTGATATTTCACAGTAATATTGTTCAAGAGACGATAATCAATACACGGCCTTAATGAACCATCTTTTTTGGCCACAAAGAAAAAACCGGCACCTAAGGGTGAAGAGGATGGTCTGATATGACCCTTCTCCAATGATTCCTTGATATAAGACCGCATAGTGTCATGTTCAGGTACAGACAAGTTAAAAAGGCGACCTTTAGGGAATTTACTACCCTGCACTAATTCAATAGCGCAGTCATAGCTCCTATGGGGAGGCAAGGATGCAGATTTACTTTCGCTAAACACATCAGAAAAATCAATCAAAAAGTCAGGAACATCCTGAGCCCGGGGGGGAGGCAAAAAAAACAGGAGTGTTGGTATTAACACATTGGCAGCCCCAACTGGTTACAGACACAGATTTCCAATCCAAAACAGGATTATGAGACTGTAACCAAGGGAAACCCAGCACGATAATGTCATGCAGATTATACAGAACCAAAAATTTGCAGCACTCCTGGTGATCAGGTTCAACCCTCATTATCACCTGAGTAGAAAACTGGGGTTTATTCTCAGCCAAAGGGGTAGAATCGATCCCCAGTAGGGGAATAGACTTCTGTAGGGGTATCAAGGGAAATCCACAACGTTTAGCAAAATCATAATCCATCAGGTTAATAGCTGCTCCAGAATCAAACGAAAGCCTGAGCAGAAAATGAGGACAGAGAGCATATCAGAGTGACATTAATAAAAACTTAGTCTGAACACTACCCAAGACAACTGAGCGTGCAAAACGTCTTCCCCGCTTAGGGCAGACTGAAATAGCATGAGAGGCATCACCACAGTAGAAACATAACCCATTGCGCTTTCGAAACTCATGACGCTGTGCCCCAGACACCACTCTATCACACTGCATGGTTTCAGAAGCTGGTTCACAAGGCAACACCATTCCACGCATACTTCTCCGCTCACGCAAACTCTGTCAATTTGAATCGCTAATGACATAGAATCATTGAGACCAGAGGGGACAGGGAATCCCACCATAACATCCTTTACATTATCTGACAGACCCTTCCGGAAAAGGGCTGCCAAAGCGTCGTCATTCCATTTGGTCAGGACTGCCACCTACGGAATCTCTGACAGTATAACTCAGCGTCATATGGCCCCTGATTTAATGCCAACAAGGCTTTTTCAGCTTGATCAGTGACATTAGGCTCATGTACAATAACCCCAAAGCCTAAAAAAAATGCATCAACATCACTCAAAACAGGATCCCCAGGTGTCAGGGAAAAAGCCCAATCCTGAGGATCGCCGCGCAGGAGAGAGATGATAATTTGAACCTGCTGCGCTGCATTCCCTGAGGACTTAGATTTTAAGGCAAAAAAACAATTTACAATTATTTTTGAAATTCTGAAACTTAGCTCGATCCCCCAAAAACAAATCTGGCATGGGGATCCTAGGTTCCACAACAGGCAACCTAGCAAGATATGCAGCAATACTCTGAACCTCAGTGGCAAGCTGATCCACACGGCCAGACAACCGTGCAAACTCCATTGAGAGAAAAGATCCTCCCCAGCACCCAGAGATACAGAGGGAAGAAAAAAAAATGCAACAAATAGAAAAATATCTCTGACATCTCTGACAACCTTTTTTCTTTCACAATATTTTTTCCCTTCTGTGAGTACCATAAAATTTTCAATTTTTAGGCCGGTGATACTGTTATGTTTCGGTAGCTGAGGAGTGCAGGTAAAAAAGGCAATACACCAGAGCAGTTGGAATCTATGAGATTGCAGTACCCTGACTAACCACCACAACTAGAGGCAGCCGTGGAGCGTTCCTACGTTGGTCCTAGACGCCTCGTCACAGCCTGAGAAACTAACTACACCTAAAGATAGAAATAGGAAAGCTATCTGCCCCGGAGAAGAACCCCAAAGTAATAGAAAGCCCCCAAACAAGTAATGGCGGTTAGACAAGAAGAAATACTGACACAGAAAGAAAATAGTATGAACAAACGCTGGGGCCCAAACTAACTAAATAGAAAAGGATAGGAAGGGTACTTACTGCAATCCCAGAAAACCCTGAAAAGCACCAACTCTACTAATTTCAAAATCACCTGAGATCACACGACCTCTACCACCTAAATTAGTTCTCTGGTGTAACAAAATCAAAACAGCAGCCACTAAAAAAACTGGAAAAAGCAAAAGTACAAACATCAGTGGCTGAACTAAACTGAGAGGGCAAAAGCCCCCGAAGGGGACCCAGAAGGCCCCCAAAGAAGTGCAGGACAAAATGCAAAAATATAGTACAAAAACAAAAAGAAGAAAATGTCTTATGTGTTAGCAGGAGATGCAGACACGACACAGCAGGCTACAAGGGAAACAGGAATGAAGGATTTAGACCAGAACAATTGATCACCGGCAACCCTGATGGGAAGGTGACTCCCTTTTATAAGACCAGTCAGTAACACCTGATTCCCAGTCCTCACAATCTTCACTGAACAGACCAGTACCGCTTGTAACCACCAGAGGGAGTCTCTGCTCAGAACTCATCTCAAACCCATTCACAACACCCAACGTTTGCTCATACTATTTTCTGTCTGTGTCTGTATTTCCCCTTGTCTAACCGCCATTACATGCTTGGGGGCTTTCTATGTTCTTTGGGGATCTGCTCCGGGGCAGATAGTTTTCCTCTTTCTGTCTTTAGGTGTAGTTAGCTTCTCAGGCTGTGACGAGGCGTCTAGGACCAACGTAGGTACGCTCCACGGCTGCCTTTAGTTGTGGTGGTTAGTCAGGGTACTGCAATCCCATAGATTCCAACCTCTCTGGTGTATTTCCTTTTTTGCTTGCTCTCCTCAGCTACCGAAACATAACAGTATCACCGGCCCAAAAACTGATATTTGTATGGTACTCACAGAAGGAAAAATTGTGTTAAAGAAAGAAGATTGTCAGAGTTGTCAGAGATTTTTTTTTTTTTCCCTCTGTATCTCTGGGTGCTGAGGAGGATTTTTTTTTTCTCTCAATGGAGTTTGCACAGTTGTCTGGCCGTGTGGATCAGCTTGCCACTGAAGTTCGGAGTATTGCTACCTATCTTGCGAGGTTGCCTGTTGTGGAACCTAGGATTCCCATGCCAGAATTTGTTTTTTGGGGATCGAGCTAAATTTCTGAATTTCAAAAATAACTGTAAGTTGTTTTTTGCCTTGAAATCTAAGTCCTCAGGGAACGCAGCACAGCAGGTTCAAATTGTCATCTCTCTCCTGCGTGGCGATCCTCAGGATTGGGCTTTTTCCCTGACACCTGGGAATCCTGTTTTGAGTAATGTTGATGCATTTTTTCAGGCTCTGGAGTTATTGTACGATGAGCCTAATGTCACTGATCAAGCTGAAAAAGCCTTGTTGGCATTAGATCAGGGGCTTGAGGACGCTGAGTTATACTGTCAGAGATTCCGAAGGTGGGCAGTCCTGACTAAATGGAATGACGATGCTTTGGCAGCCCTTTTTCGGAAGGGTCTGTCAGAGAATGTAAAGGATGTTATGGTGGGATTCCCTGTCCCCTCTGGTCTCAATGATTCTATGTCATTAGCGATTCAAATTGACAGACGTTTGCGTGAGCGTAGAGGTATGCGTGGAATAGTGTTGCCTTGTGAACCAGCTTCTGAACCCATGCAGTGTGATAGAGTGGCGTCTGGGGCACAGCGTCATGAGTTTCGAAAACGCAATGGGTTATGTTTCTACTGTGGTGATGCCTCTCATGCTATTTCAGTCTGCCCTAAGCGGGGAAGACGTTTTGCACGCTCAGTTGTCTTGGGTAGTGTTCAGACTAAATTTTTGTTGACTGTTACCCTGATTTGCTCCCTGTCCACATTTTCTGCTCAGGCTTTCGTTGATTCGGGAGCAGCTATTAACCTGATGGATTTTGATTTTGCTAAACGTTGTGGGTTTCCTTGATACCCATACGGAAGTCTATTCCCCTACTGGGGATCGATTCTACCCCTTTGGCTGAGAATAAACCTCAGTTCTCTACTCAGGTGATAATGAGGGTAGAACCTGATCATCACGAGAGTTGCAAATTTTTGGTGCTGTATAATCTGCATGACATTATCGTACTCGGTTTCCCTTGGTTACAGTCTCATAATCCTGTTTTGGATTGGAAATCTGTGTCTGTAACCAGTTGGGGCTGCCAATATGTTAATACCATCACTCCTGTTTTTTCTGCCTCCCCCCAGGCTCAGGATGTTCCTGACTTTTTGACTGATTTTTCTGATGTGTTTAGCGAAAGTAAATCTGCATCCTTGCCCCCCCATAGGAGCTATGACTGCGCTATTGAATTAGTGCCTGGCAGTAAATTCCCTAAAGGTTGCCTTTTTAACTTGTCTGTACCTGAACATGATGCTATGCGGTCTTATATCAAGGAGTCATTGGAGAAGGGTCATATCAGACCATCCTCTTCACCCTTGGGTGCCGGTTTTTTCTTTGTGGCCAAAAAGGATGGTTCATTAAGGCCGTGTATTGATTATCGTCTCTTGAACAATATCACTGTGAAATACCAATATCCGTTACCCTTGATTTCTGACCTGTTTTCCAGGGTGAAAAGTGCTACTTGGTTTACCAAGCTTGACTTCAGGGGGGCATATAACCTTATTCGCATTAAGCACGGTGATGAATGGAAGACGGCATTTAATACCCCAGAGGGGCATTTTGAGTACCTAGTGATGCCCTTTGGGCTCACTAATGCTCCTTCTGTCTTCCAGTCCTTCATGAATGACATTTTCAGGGATTTTGTGGATAAATTTCTGATTGTTTATTTGGATGATATCTTGATTTTTTCCAATGACTGGGACTCTCATGTGAAACATGTTCGGACTGTGTTCCAGATTTTGAGAGAGAATGCTCTGTATGTGAAGGGATCAAAGTGTCTTTTTGGCGTACAGAGGATCTCATTTCTGGGATTCATTTTGTCCCCATCTGTTATTGAAATGGACCCGGTCAAGGTTCAGGCCATCTGTGATTGGGTCCAACCTACTTCATTAAAGGCTCTTCAAAGATTCTTGGGTTTTGCCAATTTTTATCGTAAATTTATTGGTAATTTCTCTGTTATTGTTAAACCATTGACTGATTTGACCAAAAAGGGTTCTGATGTGGTGAATTGGCCTCCTGAGGCAGTCTCTGTGTTTCAGGAACTTAAGCAGAGATTCACTTCTGCTCCTGTTCTACGGCAGCCTGATGTTTCTCTGCCATTTCAGGTGGAGGTTGATGCCTCTGAAATTAGGGCAGGTGCCGTTTTGTCCCAAAGAGATCCAGAGCCCTCTAAAAGTAACCCTTGTGCCTTTTTCTCTCGAAAATTTTCTCCAACTGAACATAATTATGACGTGGGTAATCGGGAGTTATTGGCCATGAAGTGGGCTTTTGAATAGTGGAGACATTGGCTGGAGGGAGCCAAACATCAGGTGGTGGTCCTCACGGACCATAAGAATCTGGTTTATCTGGAATCAGCCAAGCGACTTAATCCTAGACAGGCCAGGTGGGCCTTGTTTTTCACACGTTTTAATTTTGTGGTTTCCTTTCTTCCTGGCACTAAGAATGTTAAGGCGGATGCCCTCTCGAGGAGTTTCCTTGCGGACTCTCCTGAGTTATCTGATCCTGCTGTTATTTTGAAAGAGGGTGTAGTTCTTTCCGCCATCTCGCCCAATTTGAGACTGGCTCTGGAAGGGTGTCAGGAGAATAAACCCGAGCGCTGCCCTATTGGGAAATTGTTTGTCCCAGACCGATGGAAAAAGAGTGTGATGTCTGAGATTCATTGTTCCGCGTTGGCCGGTCATCCCGGAATTTTTGGTACCAGAGATTTGGTTAGTCGGTCCTTTTGGTGGCCTACTTTGTCTCGTGACATCAGGGAATTTGTGCAGTCCTGCGGGACTTGCTCTCGCTCCAAGCCTTGCTCTCGCTCTAGTGGTTTGTTGATGCCATTGCCTGTGCCCAAGAGACCATGGACCCATATCTCTATGGATTTCATTTCCGACCTCCCTGTTTCTCAGAGAATGACCGTTATCTGGGTGATTTGTGATAGGTTTTCCAAAATGATACATCTTGTGCCATTGCCTAAGTTGCCTTCCTCCTCTGAATTGGTGCCTTTGTTCCTTCAGCACGTGGTTCGGTTACACGGCATTCCTGAGAACATTGTGTCTGACAGAGGAGTCCAGTTTGTTTCCAGATTTTGGAGGACTTTTTGTTCTAAACTTGGTGTTCAATTGTCTTTCTCCTCGGCTTTTCATCCTCAGACCAATGGACAAACTGAGAGAACAAACCAGACATTGGAGACTTATCTGAGATGCTTTGTGTCTGCTGATCAGGATGACTGGGTCTCTTTTTTGCCTTTGGCTGAGTTTGCTCTTAATAATAGGGCTAGCTCTGCCACTTTGATGTCTTCATTTTTCTGCAATTTTGGATTTCACCCTCGATTTTCTTCAGGACAGACAGAAGCTTCTGTCTGTCCAGGTGTTGACTCTGTTGTGGAGCGTATGCAGCAGATTTGGGACCAGGTAGTGGAGAGGTTGTCCCTCTCTCATGGAGAGGGCCCAGCGGTTTTCCAACCGGCATAGGACTGATGGTCCTCGGTTTGAAGTGGGGGACTTAATCTGGTTTTCCTCAAGAAATATCCCCATGAGAGTTGCATCTCCTAAGTTTAAGCCTAGGTTCATTGGACCTTATAAGATCATGGAGATTCTTAATCCTGTTTCATTTGTTTACTTCTTCCAGGGACATTTAAGATCCATAACGTGTTCCACAAGTCCTTATTGAAGAGGTGTTGTGAATGGGTTTGAGATGAGTTCTGAGCAGAGGCTCCCTCTGGTGGTTACAAGCGGTACAAGTGAGGATTGTGAGGACTGGGAATCAGGTGTTACTGATTGGTCTTATATAAGGGAGTCATTTTCCCATCAGGGTTGCCGGTGAGCAATTGTTCTGGTCTGAATCCTTCTTTCCAGTTTCCCTTGTAGCCTGCTGTGTTTGTGTCTGCATCTCCTGCTATCAGATAAGACAATTTCTTATTTTGTGTTTTTGCTATATTTTTGCATTTTGTCCTGCACTTCTGTGGGGGCCTTCTGGGTCCCCTCCGGGGGCTTTTGCCCTCTCAGTTTAGTCCAGCCACTGTGTTTTGTACTTTTGCTTTTTCCAGTTTTTTTTCAGTGGCTGCTGTTTTGATTTTTTTTTTACACCAGAGAACTAATTTAGGTGGTAGAGGTCGTGTGATCTCAGGTGATTTTGAAATTAGTAGAGTTGGTGTTTTTTCAGGGTTTTCTGAGATTGCAGTAAGTACCCTTCCTGTCCTTTTTATTTAGATAGTTTGGGCCCCAGCGTTTGCTCATACTATTTTCTTTCTGTGTCAGTATTTCCTCTTGTCTAACCGCCATTACATGTTTGGGGCTTTCTATTATCTTTGGGGTTCTGCTCCGGGGCAGATAGCTTTCCTATTTCTATCTTTAGGTGTAGTTAGCTTCTCAGGCTGTGACGAGGCGTCTAGGACCAACGTAGGAACGCTCCACGGCTGCCTCTAGTTGTGGTGGTTAGTCAGGGTACTGCAATCTCATAGATTCCAACTGCTCTGGTGTATTGGCCAGATGCTTCACATTGAATCCCTGTAACCTAGACTATGTGGTTGTGTGTTCAGCTCCTGCTCTGAATTTGATCAGCTCTGGAGAGCTGATTCCCTGTTCCTGCTGTGTCTTGTTCCCTGATCCTGGATCTAACCCGGTACCTGAATGTCTGAACTGTGTCTTGTGTTTCCGCCTATGCTGGGGGCTGATTACCCAGATCGCCGTTCCTGGAGGCTGTATATCCAGGCCTGTTCCTGCTGTGTCTAATTACCTGAACCCCTGATCCTGGATCTAACCCGGTACCTGAATGTCTGAACTGTGTCTTGTGTTTCCGCCTATGCTGGGGGCTGATTACCCAGATCGCCGTTCCTGGAGGCTGTATATCCAGGCCTGTTCCTGCTGTGTCTAATTACCTGAACCCCTGATCCTGGATCGCATCCTGTACCTGAATGTCTGAACTGTGTCTTGTGTTTCCGCCTATGCTGGGGGCTGATTACCCAGATCGCCGTTCCTGGAGGCTGTATATCCAGGCCTGTTCCTGCTGTGTCTAATTACCTGAACCCCTGATCTTGGATCACATCTTGTACCTGACTGTCTGAATTGTGTCCTCTGTGTTATATTCCTGAAATCCTGCTGAGTCCAGAACCCTGTGCCAGTGACTGTGAATCCTTGCTATATAACCTGAGTTCATCTTGGAAGGAGGAGTCCGGTGTGTGCTGAGTTTCTGTTACTCTGTGCTCAGCTTCTGTGCAATCCCCGGCCAGCTCCCGTTGAGCTTGGCGGGCTTGCACCAGACCGCTGGGGTTCCTTTTCAGGTCGCTGCCAGATGTCCGGATCCTATGCCTGATGACCATGGCCTGATGTCCGATGTCCGACGACCACTTCCAGATGTCCTCCAGCACTCGTCTGTGATCCTGAGTCGTGTACCCTTCTCTGATGTGCGGAATCGGGAGCCCGGTCTTATGTTCTGTTTATGTACTGTGTTTCTTTAAGTAAACTTTGTTTCTTCTTAAAAAAAAAAAAAAAATACACCAGAGCAGTTGGAATCTATGAGATTGAGTACCCTGACTAACCACCACAACTAGAGGCAGCCGTGGAGCATTCCTACGTTGGTCCTAGACGCCTCGTCACAGCCTGAGAAGCTAACTACAACCTAAAGATAGAAATAGGAAAGCTATCTGCCCCAGAGCAGAACCCCAAAGATAATAGAAAGCCCCCAAACATGTAATGGCGGTTAGACAAGAGGAAATACTGACACAGAAAGAAAATAGTATGAGCAAACGCTGGGGCCCAAACTATCTAAATAGAAAAGGACAGGAAGGGTACTTACTGCAATCTCAGAAAACCCTGAAAAAACACCAACTCTACTAATTTCAAAATCACCTGAGATCACACGACCTCTACCACCTAAATTAGTTCTCTGGTGTAAAAAAAAAATCAAAACAGCAGCCACTGAAGAAAAACTGGAAAAAGCAAAAGTACAAAACACAGTGGCTGGACTAAACTGAGAGGGCAAAAGCCCCCGGAGGGGACCCAGAAGGCCCCCACAGAAGTGCAGGACAAAATGCAAAAATATAGCAAAAACACAAAATAAGAAATTGTCTTATCTGATAGCAGGAGATGCAGACACGACACAGCAGGCTACAAGGGAAACTGGAAAGAAGGATTCAGACCAGAACAATTGCTCACCGGCAACCCTGATGGGAAAATGACTCCCTTATATAAGACTAATCAGTAACACCTGATTCCCAGTCCTCACAATCCTCACTAGTACCGCTTGTAACCACCAGAGGGAGCCTCTGCTCAGAACTCATCTCAAACCCATTCACAACAAGAGGTTTGTCGAGCCAGTGGTTCCTATGGCTGTGCCTCCTGACCCTGTTTTGGTTGAGGGCAATCTGGAGTATGTGGTTGAGAAAATATTGAATTCTCGTTTTTCTAGACGGAAACTCCAGTATTTGGTTAAGTGGAGAGGTTATGGTCAGGAGGACAATTCTTGGGTGTTTGCTTCGGACATCCATGCTAGGAGACTCATCCGTGCGTATCACAGAGCTCATCCTGACAAACCTGGTTGCTCAAATGAGGGTTCGGTGACTTCTCCTCAAGGGGGGGTACTGTTGTGAATTTGCTAGAAATGAATTCTGAGCAGAAGCTCCCTCTGGTGGTTACAAACAGTACTGAACTATCCAATGAAGATTGTGAAGATTGGCGATCAGGTGTTACTGACTGGTCTTATATAAGGGAGGTTCCCTCCCATCAGGGTTGCCGGTGATCAATTGTTCTGGTCTCATCTTTGATTCCTGTTCACTTTGTAGCTTGCTGTTTTGTGCCTGCATCTTCTGCTAACAGATAAGTCATTTTCTTTTTTTAGTTTTTTGTGCTTGCTTTTTGCATTTTGTCCTGCACTTCTGTGAGGGTCTGCCGGGTCCCCTCCGGGGGCTTGTGCTCCTCTCAGTTTAGTTCAGCCACTGTTGTTTGTTCATTTGCCTTTTCCAGTGGCTGCTGTTTAGTTTTTGTTACACCAGAGAACTAATTTAGGTGGTAGAGGTCGTGTGATCTCAGGTGTTTTTGTAATTAGTAGAGTTGGTACTTTTCAGGGTTTTTTGGGATTGCAGTGAGTGACCTTCCTATCCTTTTCTATTTAGGAAGTTTGGGCCCCAACGTTTGCTCATACTATTTTCTGTCTGTATTTCCCCTTGTCTAACCGCCATTACATGTTTGGGGGCTTTCTATGTTCTTTGGGGATCTGCTCCTGGGCAGATAGTTTTCCTCTTTCTGTCTTTAGGTGTAGTTAGCTTCTCAGGCTGTGACGAGGCGTCTAGGACCAACGTAGGTACGCTCCACGGCTGCCTTTAGTTGTGGTGGTTAGTCAGGGTACTGCAATCCCATAGATTCCAACCTCTCTGGTGTATTTCCTTTTTTGCTTGCTCTCCTCAGCTACCAAATCATAACAGGACCCAATGCAAATCTCCAACAGGGTCCTGAAATGTGATGGGTTTTTAAAAGTACTTGTCTTCTCATATAGGCCAAAGGGATCTTTTGGACTCTCTTAAGCTTAAGAGCCAAGGTGCAACTGTAAACCCTGTAACCCATTGTACAAGGGGAGTTCATTAAAGATTTCCCTGACCCACTTCCTGTGTACCGAGAGCAATGAAACTTGGCACATTAATTAGTCCTTCTCTACATAGGTGCCACCTGGGACACACACTTCTCCCATCTCTTTAAGCAAATGTAAACACCTCGCTTGTAGAAGTCAACAGGTTGCTCCAAAAGTCAACAAGAACATGTGAGTTGTGAACTGGTGCATTGTCTTGCAGTTGGAAGACACCTTTGATGAGCATGCTTCATCTCTTGATTTGTTAGCCTCCCCCAATTTCCACAGCAGTAAAGCATAATATGCCCCAGTGATGATGGTACCCGTTGCTAGGAAATCCATCAATACTACTCCATGCTGGTTCCAAAATACTGTGAGCATGACCTTGCCTGCCAAGGGTTGGGCACGTGTCTTCTTTGGAGGCAGTGAATCATAATGTTTCCATTGCATCCACTGGACTTTAGTCTCAGAATCATTGTGATGGACCCAGCTTTCATCCTGTGTGATCAGTCTTTTGAAAAAGTCCTCCAGGTACCATGGCACATCGTTAATACAGCCTGAAAGCATGCGACTCGTTCCTGCTTCTGAAAAGGTGCGAGTAGCCGGGGAACACAGCTAGTGGACACATTATGCATGTGAAGATGACCTTGGATGATTTTTTTCCATGGACCCCACACTAATCTTGACATTTTGGGTTATGTGGCTAATGGTTTCACTGATTTTCTAAAATGGTGACCTCCACTTGCTGGTTGGTATGTTCACTCTGGAATTGAGCTATTTGCACTGAAGTCCAAACACATTTGAATTGCCAGTTCTTGACTACATCATATGATGGGGAATAATCACCATAAACCTCTTTTATCTGATCGAACGTCTCCTTTGGTGTGGGCCTTTCAAGTAAAGGAACTTGATGACAACTCTGTATTCTACTGGTCCATTATCAAACCTCACACCACTTCAGTACCTGTAAAATCAAGACCCTTATCAGTTTTGAGTTGCAAATTGGCACTTAACCTATAGAGACTTATATCATTACACATGTGCTTCAGCATCCTGTGATAAATAGAAGTGGGTCAAGCGAAATCTTTAATGAACGGCCCTAGTTGTTGTACCTTTGACTTTCATCCTATGAAATTTGGTGCACCCAATCTTCTCATCCCAATAGCAGTTAATCTCCCTTCTAATCATGTAGTCAAACTAATATTTAATTTATATTGCTGCATTTATGTCATTGAGTGTTTGAGAAAATCAGTGCTGTACTAGTGTATGAAGCATGTGATAAAAGATAAAAAGAAGTAAAAAAAAAGTAATTTCTGTATGCAAAATTTGTGAGTGTTTGAATTAATTCACATATGTTAAATGTCCAGAGTGTCTACTAAAACCATGCAGTAACATTTGTAGTATTTCTAATACGGTTGATTTTTTTTATAATGGAAAGCTGTCACACAATTCATGCTCCCAAACCATAGCATGTTCAGCAACCTGGTAGAATGAATGCAGTTAGGTATGTTATTCAATGAAATGCTTCAAATGTTTCTGAGAAAATATGATTTGAAAAGCTGGTCTTTTAAAAGCATTGATGCAGGTGATTGTTAGGTCTCTCCATCATATCTACATAAGGAAGACCTGTCTCTCACCTGGAGCAGGGTTCAAAAGAGACAGATTCTTCTTTCTTTTTTTTTAAACACTGAAGAATTTCAGAGAATAGTATATCCAGGCTGTGATTTATACTGCCTATTGGATGGATGACATGAATTTCCTAACAGGTTCTCTTTAAATAAAAGAAGCCTATGCTACTTTTTCTTAACCCCTTAGTGACAGAGTCAATTTGCAGCTTAATGATGAGCCAATTTTTACATTCTGACCACTGTCATTTTATGAGATTATAACTCTGGAATGCTTTAACGAATCCCGCTGATTCTGAGATTGTTTTTTTCGTGACATATTGTACTTCACGTTAGTGGTAAATGTTTTTGATATGACTTGCATTTATTTATGAAAAAAACGGAAATATGGTCAAATTAAAATTTAGCAATTTTCAAAGTTTAAATTTTTATGCCCTTAAATCAGAGATATGTCACTCAAATTTCTTAATAAATAACATTTCCCACATTTCTGCTTTACATCAGTGCAATTTTGGAAGCAAATTTTTTTTTCTTACGAACTTATAAGGGTTAAAGGTTGACCAGCGATTTCTCATTTTTACAACACCATTTTTTTTAGGGACAACATCACATTTGAAGTCACTTTGAGGGGTCTATATGATTGAAAATACCCAAAAGTGACACAATTCTAAAAACTGCACCCCTCAAGGTGCTCAAAACCACATTCAAAAAGTTTATTAACTCTTTACGTACATCACAGGAACTGAAGCAATGTGGAAGGGTAAACCACTTTTTGGGTGCATGGCAGAGGTCGTAAGGGAAGGAGCACCGTTTGACTTTTTCTACGCAGAATTGGCTGGACAACATGTCATGTTTGGAGAGCACCTGATGTGCCTAAATAGTAGGAACCCCCCACAAGTGACCCCATTTTGGAAACTAGACTCCTTAAGGAACTTATCTAGATGTGTGTTGAGCACTTTGAACCTCCAAGTTCTTCACAGAAGTTTATAACGTAGAGCCATGAAAATAAAAAATCATTTTTTTCCTCAAAAATGATTTTTTAGCCCGTTATTTTTTTATTTTGCCAAGGGTAACAGGAGAAATTGGACAACAAAAGTTGGTGTGAAATTTTTCCTGAATACGCTGATACCCCATATGAGGGGGGGAAACACTGTTTGGGCACATTGTAGAGCTTGGAAGGGAAGGAATGCAGACTTTGATGGAATGTTCTGCGGGCGTCATGTTGTGTTTGCAGAGCCCTTGATGTGCCTAAACAGTAGAATCCCCCCATAAATGACACCATTTTGTAAACTAGACCCCCAAGGAGCTTATCTAGATGTGTGGTGAGCACTTTGAACCCCCAAGTGCTTCACAGAAGTTTATAAATAACCTATACAAGGCTGGCACCTTTTAGATAGGGATACCGCTAATAGTATCACAGTGCCTAGATAAGAGAACTCAGTGCAAAAAATAATCTAAACTCAAACAAAGGGAAATTGCACACAGAGGATATATTATAAAAGTAGAAACATTTTATTGAACAATTTTAAAAACATAAGAGAAAGAGTGACAGTGGTAACCAGAAATGGAGTGGAACCACACAGGTACCCAGGTACAATAACAATAAAAATGCTAGTATGCAGAGTGCACATAGAATAGAAACGACCGTAGTGATAATATGCCAAAAGTCCGTATCAGGAGACTATATATAAAGTCTTACAGCCAAGAACCGGGCAATTAGTGACATTAGCCTAAACAGAAGCAATAAAATGTTTCTACTTTTATAATATATCCTCTGTGTGCAATTTCCCTTTGTTTGAGTTTAGAAGTTTATAAATGCAGAGCCATGAAAAAAAAAATTTTTTTTCCTCAAAAATGATTTTTTAGCCAGCTATTTTTTATTTTCCCAAGGATAACAGGAGAAAATAGAACTCCAAAATTGGTGTGCAATTTGTCTTGAGAAGGTTGATACCCCATATGTTGGGGTAAACCACTGTTTAGGCACACAGCAGGGCTTGGAAGGGAGGGAGCATCATTTGACTTTTTGAACACAATGTCGAGTTGGAGAACCCCTGATGTGCCTAAATAGTGGAAACCCCTCAATTCTAGCTCCAACCCTAACAAAAACACACCCCTAACCCTAATCCCAACCCTAAACCTAATCCTAACCCTAACCCTAATTGTAACCCTAATCCCAACCCGAATTGTAACCCTAACCCTAATTCTAACCCTAACCCTAATTCCAACCCTAACCCTAATTCTATCCCTAACCCTAATAGAAAAATGAAAATATATTTTCTTTATTTTTTATATGTCCCTAAATAAGGGGGTTTAATTACCATTTTCATATTTTGATCACTGTGATAGCGTTATCATAGTCATCAAAATGTGCCTACACTAAATGAATGAATCTGCCCGCCGGCAGATTCGGCAGGTGCACTGCCCATGTGCCCGCCATTTTCTTTTCCAGGAAGAAGAAGCACGGAGCTGTGGGACCTGTGGGAGGATGGTGGGACACTGGGAGGTACGTGGAACAGATCGGAGGACCCGGAGACCCTATTTCTCTCCCCTCTGATGTGCGATTGTGGCTTTATTTTTGCAGTCGCCTTTCTATGGTTATTAACGGCGATCACAAAAGCTGGGTGAGTAAAAACCGACCCGAATCATATTCTCTGGGGTCCCTGGAGAAAATCCGACTCTGGGGGAGCTATATACTTACTCCACAGCACCGTGAATTAACGGCACTGTGGTTTAAGTACCCTTAACCACCGTCGTTAAAAGGCATATTGTGGTCGTTAAAGGGTTAAAGAAATTCATACATTTGCAACAGACCATTGGGCAGATACAGTTAGGCGCAGAAATAATTGGAAAGTGACACAAGTTTTGGCACTTTAACTGTTTACTAAAACATATTCAATATGCAGTCGTATAATCAATATGTGCTTAAACTGCAGACTCTCAGCTTTAAGTTGAGTGCACTCACATCTTAATTGGAGTAAGGGTATAGGAATTAAAGCTATTTAATTTGTAACTGCATCTTTTAAAGGGATGGAAGGTAATTGGACAATTATCTCAAAAGCTTGTTAATGGGCTTCATGAGCTATTCCCTCATTAATTCATCATCAGTTAAGCAGTTAAAACGCCTAGTGCTAATTCTAGGTGTGGCATTTGTATTTAAAAGCTGTTGCTGTAAACTCACAACATGTTGTCAAAGGAGCTCTCAATGGAAGAGAAGCAGACCTTTAGTCTGGAGAAAAGATGAAATCCATAAAAGAATAAACTGAGACTCTCTTATATACATCATACAGGATACACTGAGACTCTGCTGTTCTCATCATATAGGAAGCATTGCAATATACGACTGGTCAACAAGGATTCTGCGCACTTTTGATTTGGACATTATGGCAAGCTGGATTTCGATTTCTACTTTATAAATCTTGTATGAGACACTGAGACTCTACTGTGTACATCCAATAAAGGGTATGCCACACTAAACAATATCGCTAACGGATCGCTAAAAAACGTCACTATTAGCGATCCCGTTAGCGATATTGTTCAGTGCGGCAGCTTCCAGCGACGCTTCCTGCTGTGATCTCGCTCGTCGCTGAATCGTTCCGGACCCTATTTCATCGCTGGCGCTCCCGCTGGGTAAGTATCTTATCGCTGTGTGGCACCTTTCTTAGCGATTTAGCGGTACTTTTGTACCGCTAAAGTCGTTAAGAAGATCGCTAACGGCGATAGCGTCGTTAACTATATCGCTAAATGCGGCAGCATTTAGCGATATAGAAACAATCCCGCTAGCGATCTCATTAGTAGCAACGCTAACGAGATCGCAGCGGGATAGCTAAGTGTGGCAGTACCTTAAGACACAATAAGACTTTTCTGATGTACATCACATAGCATACACTAAGATTCGCCTGTATACATTATTTGTGATACACTGAATTTCTGATGCATACATTCCATATGTTACACTCAGACTGCTGTATACGCATCACATAGGATACATTGAGCCTCGGCAGCATACATCGCATAGACTGTAAAAATCATCTAGAATACACTGAGACTGTGATCTATATATCAATGGATAGCAGTTCTATTTTACAATCTATTAATTCTGCCACCATATAAGTGCAGGATTAACCCCTTTACCCTCAAGGGTTGTTTGCATGTTAATGATCCGGCCAATTTTTATAATTCTGACACTATCCCTTTATGAAATAATAACTCTGGAACGCTTCCATAGATCCTGGTGATTCTAAAAAAAAAAAAATAATCATTATTTTTAAACAGCGCTAACATATTCCACAGCGCTTTACAGTTTGCACACATTATTGTCACTGTCCCTGATGAGGCTCACATTCTAGATTCCCTAACAGTATGTTTTTTGGAGTGTTGGAGGAAACCGGAGTACCCGGAGGAAACCCACACAAATACAGGGAGAACATACAAACTCATTGCAGATGTTGTCCTTGTTGGGATTTGAACCCAGGACTCCAGTGCTGCAAGTCTGTAGTGCAATCCACTTAGCCACCATGCTGCCTTTTCTCATGACATATTGTGCTTCATGACAGTGGTAAAAATTCTTTGAAATGACTTGCATTTATTTGTGAAAAAAATGGAAATTTGATGAAAATGTTGAAAATTTCTCAATTTTCCAACTTTGGATTTTCATGCGCTTAAATCACAGGCATATGTCACACAAATTACTTACTAGGTAAAATTTCCCACATGTCTACTTTACAACAGCACAATTTTGGAACCAATTTTTTTTTTGTTAGGGAGTTATAAGGGTTAACATTTAAACAGAGATTTCTCATTTTTACAACACTTTTTTTTTAGGGACCATATCACATTTAAAGTCTCTTTGAGGGGTCTATATGATAGAAAATAGCAAAAAGTGACACCATTCTAAAAACTGCACCCCTAAAGGTGCTCAAAATCACATTCAAGACATTTTTTAACACTTCAAGTGCTTCACAGTAATTTTCGGAATGTTTAAAAAAATGAACTTAATTAAACTTTTTTTTCATAAAAAAATGTATTTCAGATCCATTTTTTTATTTTACCAAGGGTAACAGGAGAAATTGGACCCCAAAAGTTGTTGTACAATTTGTCCTGAGTACACTGATATGCTATATATGCGGGTAAACCTCTGTTTGGGCACATGGCAGAGCTCGGAAGGGAAGCATTTCCGTTTGACTTATATATGCAAAATTGGCTGGAATTGAGATTGGATGCCATGTCGCATTTGGAGAGCCCTTGATGTGCCTAAAGAAAGGAAACCCCCCACAAGTAACAACATTTTGGAAACTAGACCCCCTAAGGAACTTATCTAGATGCGTGGTGAGCACTTTTGAACCCCCAAGTGCTTCACAGAAGTTTATAACTTACAGCTGTAATAATAAAAAAATAATATTTTTTTAACAAAAATATCTTTTTGCCCCATTTTTTTATTTTCGCAAGGGTAACAGGAGAAATTGGACACCAAAAGTTGTTGTCTAATTTGTCCTGAGTACGCTGATACCCTATATGTGGGGGTAAATCACTGTTTGGGCGAACAGCAGAGCTCGGAAGGGAAAGAGCACCATTTGATTTTTTCAATGCAGAATTGGCTGGAATTGAGATCGGACGCCATGTCGAGTTTGAAGAACCCTGATTTGCCTAAATAGTGGAAACCCCCAATTCTAGCTTCAACTCTAACACCCCAACACACCCCTAACCCTAATCCCAACACCAACCCTAATCCCAACCCTAACTCTAGTCCAAATCCTAACCCTAACATTAGCCCCAACACTAACCCTAATTTTAGCTCCAACCCTAAGCCTAACCATAACTTTAACCCCAACCCTAACCCTAAGTTTAGCCCCAAACCAAACCCTAACTTTAGCTCCATCATTAACTCTAACCCTAACACTAATGGGAAAATGGAAATAAATATTTTTTAAATTTTATTATTTTTCCCTAACTAGAGGGGTGATAAAAGAGGGTTTGATTCATTATTTATAACAGGTTTTTATATCGGGTTTTAATTTTTGGCAATTGTCACATGCTAAAAGATGCTTTATGCTGCAAAAAATAGTTTTTACATCACCACATTTTGAGAGCTATAATTTTTCCATATTTTGGCCCACAGAGTCATTTTAGATCTTGTTTTTGCGAGACGAGTTGATGTTTTTATTGGTACCATTTTCGGGCACATGATCGCTTTTTATTATGATTTAAGGGAGGCAGAATGAACAAAAAACAGCAATTCAAGGATTTCTTTTGGGGGTGTTTACACCATTCCGTGTTTGGTAAAATTGATAAGGCAGTTTTATTCTTTAGGTCAGTACGATTACAGTGATACCTCATTTATATTTTTTTATGTTTTGGCGCTTTTATACAATGAAAATTATATTTTTTTTAAAAATGATTATTTTTGCGTTGCTTTATTCTGAGAGCTATAACTTTTTTTATTTTTTTGCTGATGACGCTGTATTGCGGCTCGCTTTTTGCGCGACTAGATAATGTTTTCAGCAGTAATCATGTTTATTTATATCGTATTTTTGATCGCATGTTATTCCATTTTTTGTTCGGCGGTATGATGATAAAGCATTGTTTTTTTGCCTTTTTTATGGGGTTCGCTAAAGAGGTTAACTAGTGGGACAGTTTTATAGGTCGAGTCATTAAGGACGCGTCGATACTAAATATGTGTACTTTTACTGTTTTTTTATTTACATAAAGAAGTGTATTTACTGGGGAAATACACTGCTCAAAAAAATAAAAGGAACACTTAAACAACAGAATATAACTCCAAGTAAATAAAACTTCTGTGAAATCAAACTGCCCACTTAGGAAGCAACACTGATTGACAATCAATTTTATATGCTGTTGTGCAAATGGAATAGACAACAGATGGCAATTATTGGCAATTATTAAGACACATTCAATAAAGGAGTGGTTCTGCAGGTGGGGACCACAGACCACATCTCAGTACCAATGCTTTCTGGCTGATGTTTTGGTGACTTTTGATTGTTGGTTGTGCTTTCACACTCGTGGTAGAATGAGACTCTACAACCCACACAAGTGGCTCAGGTAGTGCTGCTCATCCAGGATGGCACATGAATGCAAGCTATGGCAAGAAGGTTTGCTGTGTTTGTCAGCGTAGTGTCCAGAGGCTGGAGGCGCTACCAGGAGACAGGCAAGTACACCAGGAGATGTGGAGGGGGCCGTAGGAGGGCAACAACCCAGCAGCAGGACCGCTACCTCCACCTTTGTGCAAGGACAAACATGAGGAGCACTGCCAGAGCCTTGCAAAATGACCTCCTTCAGGCCACAAATGTTCATGTGTCTGCACAAACGGTTAGAAACCGACTCCATGAGAATGGTCTGAGTGCCCGACGTCCACAGCCCAACAGCATGCAGGACGCTTGGCATTTGCCACAGAACACAAGGATTGGCAAATTCACCACACGTGCCCTGTGTGTTATGATCTGCTACAAGCACTAAGGAAAGATGGGAATTCTGTCCCTACAATAGAACTAAGCTGGATCCCTACGATGTAACGGGGAAACTGATCCTGTGACCAGACCCGCTAAAGTCCTCATCTAGTCTGAACGAAGACCTATAGTTGCGAGGGAGGAATCCCTACAAGATCTAGGGACTGGGAGAAAAGGTGGACACCTCCTAACAGAAATTGTAGCAGGGAAAATTAAATAGAAAACAAATTACTTAGAGATCCTAAGATCAAGCAAAACTGACTGAGTAAGGCACCTAAGCACCCGGTTAGCTTAAGAGTAGATAATACAATGAAGTCCAGCAAAGCCAGAAGGGCGGAGCCAGACTAAATAGGGAAAAAAGGTCATGTGACCAGCAAACTGAAACAAAACCTAACAAGAGGGTTCTAACAGTACCCTCCCTTCTAAGAGGATCCTCCGGATCCCCTAGGACTTAGGCTTATCCGGAAACCTCTTGTGAAACGCTCTGACAAGTCTAGACGCAGAAACATCATCCGCCCTCACCCATGAGTTATCCTCGGGTCCATAACCCTTCCAAGCGACGAGGTACTGCAAACTCCCTCTATACCGTCTAGAATTTAGGATGCGGGAAATCTCATATTGCCCATCCTCCACCACCAGGGGAACAGTGGCCGAGACGTCTCCATCTGAGACCTCAGCTTTTTTCAAGAGAGAAACATGAAACACCGGATTAATCTTCCAGAGGTAGGAAGCTCCAACTTAACAGCAGATTGGTTAATAACCTGAAGCACCTTAAAGGGCCCTACAAACTTGGGACCCAATTTCTTAGATGGAATCCTCAAGCGCAGAGTCTTAGAGGACAACCAAACCATGTCACCAATAGCAAACAAAACCTCTTGTCGTTTTCTATCAAAATACACTTTGGATCTTTTGTTAGCCTACTGAAGATTACCACGCACATCAGTCCAAACTCTCTCCAAAACACCAGAAAAATTCTCCTCTTCAGGTACAGCCGATCCCAACTTGGAAAATGACCCAAACGACGGATGTCTCCCAGTACAACAAAAAAAAGGCGAACAACCAGCAGAAGCGGATGTATGGTTGTTAAGAGCAAACTCAGCAAGTGGCAGAAACCCAGACCACCCCTCTTGATTATCAGTCACAAAACAACGCAAGAACTGCTCAACATCCTGGTTTTTCCTTTCTGTCTGGCCATTAGACTCAGGATGATATCCGGATGAAAACGACAAATGAACTCCCAACCTGTCACAAAAGGCGCGCCAAAAACGAGCCACAAACTGAGGTCCCCTATCAGAAACAATGTCAGTAGGAACGCCATGTAGTCTGACAATTTCCTTGACAAAGGCCTTAGCGAGAGTCTTAGCGCAGGGCAGTTTGATGAAAGGAACCAAGTGACACATTTGCTAAAACGGTCCATGACCACCCAGATGACAGTGAAACCCTCAGAGGGGGGAAGGTCAGTAATAAAGTCCATAGCCAAATGTGTCCAAGGTGCACTAGGAACCTCCAGAGGGCAAAGCAACCCCGCAGCAGGAGTATGAGAAGACTTAAGGGAATGCCACACTAAACAAGGTTGTTAACGAGATCGCTAAAATACGTCACTATTTAGCGATCTCGTTAGCGACGTAGTTGTGTGTGGCATGTAGTAACGACGTGGCCCCTGCTGTGATCTCGCTGATCGTTCACTAGAGTTCTGGACCGTATTTTGATCGTTGGCGTCCCGCTGGTGACGCTATATCGCTGTGTCTGGCACCTTTTGTGAACGATGTGCGACCTCGTTAACGACGTATTAGTCAGCGGCGCAGGCGGGACTTTGTTTTCTTTTGTTAACGCCCTACAGCTCCGATTGGTGACCACAACATCACCTCAGCTATAATAACTGCGCCCCCATCCATTGTTTCCAGAGCACTTTTGGGTCTCTTTTTGCGTTGTTGCGAGGATAGTATCGTGTGTCGGAGTTTTGCGATCCTGTTTGTGGCGCAGTGGTGGGTTTTTGCGATCCTATCTGAGTCGCTAGAGCACCATCCATCCTCATTTGGATCTTCGGGATATTTTGATTCAAGGTACATATTATTTGTGATGTTGTTTGATAATGTTTTTTAACCTTATTTTTTTTTGTCTGCTTTATTTATTTTACATCCCTGACCTTATTTTTTTTTTTCGTCTGCTTTATATATTTAACACCCTTGACCTTATTTTTTTTTTCGTCTGCTTTATATATTTAACACCCCTGACCTTTTTTTTTTTTTTTTCGTCTGCTTTATATATTTAACACACCCTGACCTTATTTTTTTTTTTTTTCGTCTGCTTTATTTATTTTACACCCCCCACCATTGTAGACACTTGTAAATGTATATTAAATGTTAACAGAAAAGTTTAATTTTTTTTTATATATTTTTTATTCTATTCTTTATTTTATTTTGCTTTAAACACTTTATTAATAGTAATTAATTAGTAATTAACTTTTCTCTTCTTTACCGTACAGGTTGCACATAATGAACCTGTCCACCGCGGAGCGTGTGATTGTGGCAGTTGCACTGTCAATGGAGGCAGATCGACAGGAAGAGGCGCGGGTGGAAGAGAGGCGCTCCAAGCGAAAGCGTCGCATGTGGACCAGAGAATGGCTGGAGCAGAGGTCCAGATTCACCCACATGCATCTAGTGAGGGAGTTGCAGGAGAAGAATCCGCAGGATTTCCGGAATTATCTACGGATGTCGGAGGATTCATTCAAGCTCCTACTGGAAGCTGTGAGGCCACTCATTGAACGGCAGGATACCCGGATGCGTGCAGCTGTTTCAGCAGAGGAACGTTTGGCAGTAACGCTGCGATTTCTGGCAACCGGACGATTCAATGAAGGATTTGCAATATTCTGCTGCAATTTCTCGGTCGCTGCTTGGAGAACTAATTCCGGAGACATGCAACGCCATCGTCCGCAGTTTACGGAGCTACATACCTTTTCCCAAATCAGTGGCGGAATGGCAAATTATTGCCTCTGATTTTGAAAGGATTTGGCAGTTCCCAAACTGTGGTGGTGCCTTGGATGGCAAACATGTGCGGATCACGCAACCAGCCAAAAGCGGATCCTTTTTTCATAATTACAAGGGCTACTTCAGCGTGATCCTCATGGCCTTTGTTAATGCCAATTATGAATTTATTGACGTTAATGTTGGCATTAATGGAAGGGTTTCTGACGGTGGCGTTTTGGAGCACACAAGTTTTGGTGAACGGTTGTTTAATAATAAACTTAACTTGCCAACCAACATGGACACCACCGCCAACCTAAACTTTGTGTTTGTGGGCGATGAAGCCTTCCCCCTTCATGAGCATCTTGTGAAACCGTACCCACAAAAGACTTTGACAGGGGAAAGGCGGATTTTTAACTACAGACTGTCTAGGGCACGGCGCGTTGTGGAGAATGCCTTCGGCATAATGGCAACCGCTTCAGGGTTTTCCACACACCAATCAACATGAAGCTGGAATCTATAGACTCTGTGGTGTTGGCCTGTTGTGTGCTGCACAATTTTCTAAGAAAACGCGATGCTGGTCCAGTCCGCCAGGCTTCATGTACTCGGACAACAATGGTGACGTGGTGCTCGGAGAATGGCGTGACAATGATCCCGCTATTGCAGGCCTTCAACCTGTCAATCAAGGCAGGAGCAAGGACAATGCGAAGGCCAGCAGAGACAAGTACTGCCAATACTTTAATGGGCCTGGTGCAGTGAGTTGGCAGCATCAGGTCTAGTTTGATTTTGAGAATGTTTTACTTTACCCTTTTTTTAACAATGTTTTGATAATAAAATATTTTTATTTTAAAAATGCATTTGTGTTTTTTTCAATTATTTTACCAATATGGGAGAAGGGCTAATGATGGGTGAGATGTGGGGAGGGAGTAATGGGGATGGCAACGAGACATGTTACCAGCACCTGTAGTTTTTAAAATGTTTTCAAAGGCTTTTTTGTTGTCTATTTTTTGTTTTACATTGTATCTACTTGTCACACACGTGCTCATGGGAGTACCATCAGTCATAGGAGTTAATTGTTAAAAAAATAAAGAAAAAAGTTTCAAATATTTTCAACTATTTTAAGGGCCTATGGTCTCACTAGCGTTCAAACATTATAATTATATATAACAGATAATACACCACAGCTGCATATATAAAGTTTAAATATATAATATATATATTTTAGTCATAATATGAAAGATTAAAAAATTGTTATACATATATTTGAAAATTCTTGGGAGGTAAAGGTCAACATTCACCAGGGAATCACAGCTATTCACGGATATGCGACGTCATTATGATCGCAATGTGACTACTCAGACACCAGCTACACAGATATGCAAACAGATATGCAAAAAGCTATTGTGATTTGCAAGGGGATTAGCGAGCCCCAGCCATAAAGATATGCGACGTCATTGTGATCGCAATGTGACTACTCATGCTATGCAAAAAGCCATTGTGACTTGCAAGGGGATTAGCGAGCCCCAGCCATAAAGATATGCGACGTCATTGTGATCGCAATGTGACTACTCACGCTATGCAAAAAGCCATTGTGACTTGCAAGGGGATTAGCGAGCCCCAGCCATAAAGATATGCGACGTCATTGTGATCGCAATGTGACTACTCACCAGCTACACAGATATGCAAACAGATATGCAAAAAGCTATTGTGATTTGCAAGGTGATTCGGAGCCCCAGCCATAAAGTGGTATTGCGATTGCAACAGCATCTCATATCTTGCTTGGCTGGCTGCATGGCTGTGCGGTCAATTTTCAATCGCAAAACCGTTTTGCGTCGCGAGTGCGGCCGCACGTAACGTGTGCACGCTGTGACGTCATGGCGCTGGCGTCGCCCAATGCTCTGTTGTTTGTGATGGCGGCAATGGCGGCGGCGAGACACAGACAGCGCGGCCCAAAATGGACAGACGAGGAGGTCCTTATCTCATAAAGAAGACGGACCTCTGGGACTACCACTGCAGGCTACCTGTGGCGCATCCAATGCACCACAAAAGGGTATGCCTGCAGAGGATCCAGCGGGGCCTGTAGAGGAGATTTCATGTGCGGCGGACCGGAGCACAAATCAGGAAGAAGCTGGCGGACCTGCGATATCGCTCACGCGATAGGGTCGCCAGCATCCGGCCCAGCTCCGCAGGCCTCTGAGTGAGTATTGATGAGGGTATCTGGATAGGTTATGTTTTGTGGGGTAGGCTACTTTCACACTTTTCGTTTTTTAGCGATGCGTTTCGAGCGCACAAGCAGCGCATTAAAAAAACGCATGCAAACGCTTATAAACGCTGCGATATTTAGTCGCATCAGCATGCGCATTTCGACAAAAAAAAACAGCGTTTGTCTGCGATTTCATGCGTTTTTGCATGCGTTTGGGTTGTTTTTGGCGCATGCGTTGTCTATGTGTCACATTTCTATCATCTCTGTCTCCATCATCTCTGGCTCTATCATCTCTGTCTCCATCATCTCTGTCTCAATCATCTCTGTCTCAATCATCTCTTTTTTTTTTTTGACCGGAAAAAAAAAGCAACATGTAGCGTCTAGCGCGTATGCGTGCACACCGGGAAAATGCGCAGCGCACGACAAACGCACATGAACACGTGCAAGCGCTAGACCCTGCGCCCACCATGTTAAAGATAGGGGAACATTGCGCATGCGTCCGATAGCGCAAGTTGCGCTGCGCAAAAAAACGCAAGTAGCCTTATCTACCTATATCAATGCACCCACAGTGATGGGAGTACCAGCAGTGATAGGGCAGGCAGTGAAGGAAGTACCAGTCGTGAGGGGGTTTACAGGCATAGATGGAAGTACTGGCAGTAACGGGGTTAGTAGAAGCATTATTTGACTGAATTGTATATTTTATTTACAGCACCACCTTCACCAGCACCAGCTGCTCCACCGTCCCCAGCTACCCCTCCACCTCCATCTCCGGCTACCCCTCCACCACCATCCTCACCACACCCTCCATCCCTTCAGCCCCTTCCCTGGCAGCAACCCCCCCTCCACAGTCGGGGTCATCATCAAGCACCTCACCTTCCATTGTCTTCTCTCCAGCATCATCCCGTCACACGGATGCAGGCTCCCCATCAGGTAATTAACGCACATTATATAAGCTTCAGACAAGTTTGAGAACTTTGTAAGGTCTTATGTGTAATGACTGTTGTGATATAAATTTTTTTTTCTGTGTATCCCTAGCCGGTGGAGCAACAGGTTCTGGGTGGGCGGTCAGCGGGTCGTCTGACGACAACCGTAAGTGTTAATTAACATAACATGTACATGTTGATGTTGCAACAGAATTCACTATTAACTGTTACCTTTTCCTCCACAGAAATCCCGACTGCCCAGGACCTGTTGGTGTCCCACCGCCGGGTGATTGCAAAATGTGCAGCGCTGTGGCATCGATGCAGACAGCGGTGGCAGAGCTGCAAAGTGCAATGGGAGCTCTGCATCAACACGGGATGATGCTGGAGAGGCAGGGCTGGACACCTGGGCCCTCATTAAGTTTTTTTTTTTTGAATTTTTTTTTATTTTGTTAATAATTATTTATAATTTTTTATTTTTATGTTTTTTTTTTTTTTTTGTTTACATTTTATATCTTTATTTAAAAAAAAAAAAAAGAAATATATATGACAATAATATATATTTTATATTTTACGTTAATCTACGCAGTGTGGTGTATTATTTTTTTAGTATAAGGTTTTAGCGCTAGTGTGACCAGGGCCTTAAAAAAAATGTTAATTTTTGAAATTTTTTTCATTTCATTTTTTCCCTATGATGGAACACCTATGATAGCTAGTACTCCCATGACCTCATGTGTGACAAGTAGATGTATAAAAATACAACATTTTAATAGTTGACATCACATAAGAAAAGACCACAATTCATTAGATAAATAAGTTTTTTTTATTAAAAAAGGTATCAATGTAAAAATATAAAAACAACCAAAAAAAACTTTAGTAAAACATTTTAAAAACTACAACTGCTGGTAAGATGGATCATTGCCATTACCACGCTGCCTCTGCGGTGAATAAAAATAAGGGGGAGCACCAGCGTTTGGGTTTATCCCAACCTGGTTTGGCACAGGATTGTGCGGCCATGAGTAGTCCGGGTACTGCGGTCTTGGCATGACGACATATCTGTGGTTTCCAAAAGACACTTGATTCAGTACCTCGAACATCAGTCTCTCAGCATGAAGCCGCTGAACAGGATCCAGAGTAGGCAGCTTCTCATTAGCAAAATATGCAAAGCCAGTTATTTTAGTTTCTTTTTCTGCCGTAAGAAGTTTTTTTGCAATTTCCACCAATTCAGGAGTAGCCGAGGTGGGAGCCGAGGTGGGAGCCTTCCTTTTCGTTCCTGAAAGTGAAAGCCGCCTCCGCACAGATGATGGTGGCTCGACTACTTCATCTATCAACGGCATGCTGTCTTCTTCAGTTGGAGGTGTGGAGACCGCCTCTTCTGTGTCCTGCATGAACAAAAAACAAATGGTAAATCACAAGGAAAAGAAATTAATCTTCACACTATAACATCCATATCCGGAAAAAATGTGAAAACGACACTTGTATAGACAAAGAAATGTATCTTCACACTATACCCAAAAACAGCAAAATTGTGAAAACGACACTTTTAAATGGAAAGGCCTCAACCGTTGAGCTACATAAATTATCAGTACATGAAGGGATATATTCTGCCATTTTATCTACATTTCACAATAATATTTTTTAAATTTAAGTCCACTTTGGCATGGACATTAAAATGTGTTGTAATACAAAGGTACTTACATGTACGACAGGGGTGTCCGGCTGGATCACTGGGTCTAGATCCGAAATGGATGTCCCTTGTCTGGGTACTTCTTGGTCCCTTGTAAAAGCGAACAGATCAAAGTACCACAGTTGGGGGACATAAACTTCTTCGGCCCCCGCTCCAGATTTGGTTGAATTGATAACTTTATTGAGCTCTTTTTTGTAAACCGTGCGGAGGGCCTGAATCCGTTTTTTAACCGTTGACTCATCCGCCGGTTCATCAGGGTAACGGCTCCACCAGTTTTTGGTAGGCGTCCTTCTTTTTCAACCGGTTACAGTAATCTGCAGACTTAATTTTCCAGAGGCACGGCATTGTGCGGTACAGCTCGATAAAATCACGCAAAAACTCCTGCTTATCAGCCATCTGTAATAAAAAAATGATTATGTGAGAACAGCAGAATGGTTAAATAAAATGCTTACATAGTCTACAACATAGAACACAGCAGGGATCACAAAATGGTGGTTGTGGGCGACGCAGGAGTAAACATAGATAGAGCTGGGATCATAAAATGGTGACCGTGGGCGGGGGCCGAACAAAACAATGGATAAAAAACCTAGATAAACAATTACGCAAAAAACAGCAGGGATCACAAAATGGTGGTTGTGGGCGACGCAGGAGTAAACATAGATAGAGCTGGATCATAATAATGGTGGTTGTGGCGACGCGAGTAAACATAGATAGAGCTGGGATCATAAAATGGTGGTTGTGGCGACGCAGGAGTAAACATAGATAGAGCTGGGATCATAAAATGGGTGGCTGGGCGACGCAGGAGTAAACATAGATAGAGCTGGGATCATAAAATGGTGGTCGGGGGGCGGGGCCGAACAAACAATGGGATAAAAAACCTAGATAAACAATTACGCAAAAAACAGCAGGGATCACAAAATGGTGGTTGTGGGCGACGCAGGAGTAAACATAGATAGAGCTGGGATCATAAAATGGTGGTTGTGGGCGACGCAGGAGTAAACATAGATAGAGCTGGGATCATAAAATGGTGGTTGTGGCGACGCAGGAGTAAACATAGATAGAGCTGGGATCATAAAATGGTGGCCGTGGGCGACGCAGGAGTAAACATAGATAGAGCTGGGATCATAAAATGGTGGCCGTGGGCGGGTGCCGAACAAAACAATGGGATAAAAAACCTAGACAAACAATTACGCAAAAAACAGCAGGGATCACAAAATGGTGGTTGTGGGCGACGCAGGAGTAAACATAGATAGAGCTGGGATCATAAAATGGTGGCCGTGGGCGGGGGCCGAACAAAACAATGGGATAAAAAACCTAGATAAACAATTACACAAAAAACAGCAGGGATCACAAAATGGTGGTTGTGGGCGACGCAGGAGTAAACATAGATAGAGCTGGGATCATAAAATGGTGGCCGTGGGCGGGGGCCGAACAAAACAATGGGATAAAAAACCTAGATAAACAAATACGCAAAAAACAGCAGGGATCACAAAATGGTGGTTGTGGGCGCAGCATGAGTAAACATAGACAAAGCTGGGATCATAAAATGGTGGGCGTGCCTGAACAAAACAATGAAAAAACATGATGGACGACAATGGTTAACAACAGCAGAGATCTAAAATGATCGGTACAATTAAAGACAAAAGAAAAATTAAATGTGACAAAAAAAATTACCTACCTTACAAAACTTGTGTGATTCTGAAAAAAAAAATAGGGAAACTAGCGTCACAAACTGGATCGCAGAGGATACGCCACAGACTGGATCGCAAAAACTCCAACGTAGAACGTAGCAACCGAAATAGTGGCGTAAACTGGATCGCAGTAGCTACCAAGATTAGCAGGACACACTGGGTGATTTGAAAGAACCGCTTCTGCTCGAGAGCAATGGAGAGGAGTGCTGATACGTCGTCTTTTATGACGCGGTCATCAAATCACAAAGCGGGAGAGCTGTGATAAATATCTATGACATACATTGTGACCACCAATCTGTGATGAGGGGGTGCAAAAGGTCGCGCTCAGTCACGCCTATCGAGGTCGTGGTCTTTCACAGTACATGCAGTGTGGCACATCCCAACACCGCCAAAGTCGTTAAAAAGATCGCTAACCGCTGATGCGACGTTAATGAGATCGTCAAGTATGGCAGCTACTAGCGACCTTAAAACGATCTCACCAACGATAGCGTCGTTATCGTGATCGTTAGCGGGAACGTTTAGTGTTGCAGTACCTTAAGATCTAGCACACACAGTACATTGACGCACCCACTTAATGACTTCCTTCTGCCATCCAGGCCACCAAAAGCTGCGACCCACAAGTCTCTTGGTCTCAGAGATTCCAGGATGACCTGCCAACCGAGAGTCATGACACTCAACAAACAAATCTCTCCTCAGGGTACCAGGCACAAACAACCTCCCATGTGGCGTGTTAGATGGGGCATTCTCCTGTGCTTTAAGAATCTCATCTTCCAACACAGAGTCCAAAACAGCAATAACAACCCCCTCTTGCAAAATGTTTTACTCCTCCTCAGTACCCACCATAGGAGAAAAGCTGCGAGACAAAGCATCAGCTTTAACATTTTTAGTACCTGGGATGTAAGTAACGGTAAAATTAAACCATGAGAAAAACAGTGCCCACCTATCCTGACGGGCATTCAAGCGTTTGGCAGAATCAAGGTAGACCAGATTTTTATGAAGACTTGAATGGGAAATTCCGCTCCCTCCAAAAAATGACGCCAATGTTCAAATGCAAGTTTAATTGCCAACAATTCCGAATTACCGAATATAATTTAGTTCAGACTCAGAAAATTTCTTTGAAAAAAAAGCACAGGGATGTACTCCATCCGTCTTTTCCTGAGACAACACAGCGCCGACCCCCACAGAAGAAGCATCAACCTCAACCAAAAATGGTTTAGTCACATCAGGCTGCGTAAGGATGGGAGCAGAGCTGAACCTCTCCTTTAGCAACACAAAAGCCTCAATGGCCTCAGTAGTCCACTGAACCGCATCAGCACCTTTCCTGGTGAGATCGGTCAGAGGTTTGGCAATCACAGAAAATTTTTTAATGAATTTTTTATAATAATTGGCAAACCCCAAAAACCTCTGTATTGATTTCACACCAATAGGTCTAGGCCAATCTGCACCGCTTGCACTTTCACCGGGTCCATCTCAAAACCTTCACTGGAGACAATGTAGCCCAAAAAACTAAGTCTCTGTACAGCGAACTCACATTTTTCTAGTTTGGCAAAAAGTGAATTATCACTCAGTAACTGTAATACTTCACGCACACTCCTCCAATGAGACTCCAAATCCGGTGAATAAATCAAAATGTCATCCAAATACACAACCACACTTCTGCCGATCAAAGGTCTAAGGATGTCATTAATAAGATTCTGAAAAAATGCCGGAGCACTGGAAAGCCCAAAAGGCATGACCAGATTCTCAAAATGACCCAGTGGAGTGTTAAACGCAGTCTTCCATTCATCCCCCTCCTTCATGCGCAACAAATTGTATGCCCCTCGAAGATCAATTTTCGAGAACCACTTGGCCCCCACTAACTGATTAAACAAATCAGGAATCAATGGCAGTGGGTAAGGATTGCGTACAGTAATCTTATTAATCTCTCGAAAGTCTAGACAAGGCGTAAACCGCCGTCCTTTTTTTTAACAAAAAAAAATCAAACCGCCACAGGAGACTTGGAAGGCCTAATGTGAACGGCGGCCAAGCTTGTCTGTATGTATTCCTCCAAAGCCTTTCTCTCAGGAATAGTCAAATTAAATAAACGACTTTTAGGAAGAGTTGCTCCAGGGACAAATTCAATTGCACAATCATATTCTCTATGAGGAGGCAATACCTGCGATTCCTTATCAGAAAAAACTTTCAAAAAATCCTGAATAGGTACAGGTAACTCCCCCTTAACTACAGCAGCAATACGCCCGTTACAACACTTGTCATAACAATTAGGACTCCAGGACTTAATTTCATTGGTAGACCAATCCAGTACCGGATTGTGCAATTTTAACCAGGGTAACCCCAATATCACCGGTGAGGGCAAATTATTCAAAACTACCAAATCCAAATTCTCTTGATGAACACCATTAATAGTAAGAGGAAATTCACAGATATGGTGAGTAACATTTTTCAAGGGAGAACCATCCATCGAAACCACATTAATAGGGGAAGATAGAAGTTTGGGTTTTAATTTTAGTTTTTCCAAAAATCTCCCATCAATCACATTGAGAGTTGAACCACAATCCACAAATACCCGAAACTCCATTAATTCCTCCTCAACAGCAGTGGTAGCAGAAAGAAAGACACCTTTATTGTTTAAACAAGCTATACGGGCGAAACTGACCTCATTTTTTTTCTCTTTATTCATTCGAAGCACACAGTTCTTAATGAAATGGTCAGATTTACCACAATAGAAACACAAACCTTCAGCAAATCGGCGGTCTTTTTCCCGAGAGTGAGGTGCCATTGCTCCAATTTCCATCGGCTCTCCAATGTCAGTACAGTCCCTCTCCAGACTTGGAGCTGACAAGGCAGATTTACTCTCATTAACCCTTGCACGCAGTCTCCTATCCACCAGTATGGCTAATTGCATAGCCTCTTGCAAGTTACCAGGTATAGGATAAGCAATCAGCAAATCTTTAACCCTTTCACTTAACCCTGCAAGAAATAAACTTTTCAAAGCTGAATCGTTCCACCCCACCTGAGTGGACCACCTTCGGAAGTGAGTACAGTATTTTTCCACATTACCTGATCCCTGTCTCAAACGTCTCAATTCTGTCTCAGCTGATGAAACACGATCAGGATCGTCATACAATAATCCCAAAGCAGAAAAAAAACTATCCACTGATCTAAAGCATGGATCACTAGGCTGCAAAGAAAAGGCCCAGTCCTGAGGTTCTTTGCGCAAAAGTGACATTATGAACCCTATGCGCTGTGATTCATCACCAGAGGACCTGGGTCTCAAACGGAAATACAACAAGCAAGCATTTTTAAAAGGAAAAAAAATCTTGTTGTTCACCAAAAAATAAATCAGGCAAACGTACCTTTGGCTCCACGAAATGTGCTCCAGAACAACTACTCACGTGTTGCTGGATCTCAGCCACCTCCAGAGAAAGTCCCTGCAGGCATTGAGCCAAATCCTGAACCGACACCATGATGGAAACAGAAAATCTTTCCTTAGAGATTTTTTTTTTTTTTTGGGCTGGACTTATTGTTATGATCTGCTACAAGCACTAAGGAAAGATGGGAATTCTGTCCCTACAATAGAACTAAGCTGGATCCCTACGATGTAACGCGGAACCTGATCCTGCGACCAGACCCGCTAAAGTCCTCATCTAGTCTCAACGAAGACCTATAGTTGCGAGGGAGGAATCCCTACAAGATCTAGGGACTGGGAGAAAAGGTGGACACCTCCTAACAGAAATTGTAGCAGGGAAAATTAAATAGAAAACAAATTACTTAGAGATCCTAAGATCAAGCAAAACTGACTGAGTAAGGCACCTAAGCACCCGGCTAGCTTAAGAGTAGATAATACAATGAAGTCCAGCAAAGCCAGAAGGGCGGAGCAAGACTAAATAGGGAAAAAAGGTCATGTGACCAGCAAACTGAAACAAAACCTAACAAGAAGGTTCTAACACTGTGCTCTTCACAGATGAAAGCAGGTTCACACCGAGCAAATGTGACAGACGTGACAGAGTCTGGAGACGCCGTGAGAGTGATCTGCTGCCTGCAACATCCTTCAGCATGACCAGTTTGGCAGTTGGTCAGTAATAGTGTGGGGTTTCATTTCTTTGGAGGGCCGCACAGCCCTCCATGTGCTCGCCAGAGGTAGCCTGTCTGCCATTAGGTACCAAGATGAGATCCTCAGACCGCTTGTGAAACATATGCTGGTGCGGTTAGCCATGAGTTCCTCCTAATGCAGGACAATGCCAGACCTCATGTGGCTGGAGTGCGTCAGCAGTTCCTGCAAGATAAAGGCATTGAAGCTATGGACTGGCACACCCATTCCCCAGACCTGAATCCATTGAGCACATCTGGGACATCATGTCTCGCTCCATCCTCTACCGTCACGTTGCACCAGAGATTGTACAGGAGTTGGAGGATGCTTTAGTCCAAGTCTGGGAGGAGATCCCTCAGGAGACCATCTGCCGTCTCATCAGGAGCATGCCCGGGCGTTGTAGGGAGGTCATACAGGCACAGGTAGGTTATACAGGCACATGAAGGCCACACACACTACTTAGCATCATTTTAACTTGTTTTAAGGACATTACATTCCACTTTAATTTTGTTTGTGACTCCAAATCCAGGCCTCCATTGGATAATAAATTTGATTTCCATTGATGAATTTTGTGTGATTTTGTTATCAGCACATTCAACTAACCACCGTATTTTTGGACCATAAGACGCACTTTTTTTCCTCCAAATTTGGGAGGAAAGTGTGGGTGCGTCTTATGGTCGGAATGTAACATGTGGGGAGGGGGGCAGGGGCAGCGGTGGAGTCAGATCGCAGGAGGCAGGAAAATATGCCCTCTGCTGCAGGAATCCAGCGCTGGGGAAACCCCTGGTCCCGATACTTAAGTGCAGTGCATATTCATTAGCCGCTTCCCCGCCCACCTATCAGCTGAGCAGTGAGCGGGGAGCAGCTAATGACAGAGCCACATGGTTCCCCAGCGCCTGATTCCTGCAGCAGCTGGGCAGATCGGTGTCTGAAGGAGAAGGAGGCGGCAGGAGCAGAGTGCAGCAGGAGGCATCGCATACCTGACAGCCTGGGGCTGTGCTGATGCCAGGCTGAATGCTCCTGTGGAGGACCTGTGATGAGGTCATGAAGAGGACCGGCTGGAGCATCACATGACCAAAGCTCTGCCTCTTCATGATGTCATCACAGGTCCTTCAGACACACTGTATAACAGAGAATTAATTAAAAGGTTAGGCTACTTTCACACTTGCGTTTTTTTGCACAGCGCATCGTGCGCACATGAAATGCATTAAAAAACGCATCTCTGTCTCTATCATCTGTATCAACTCTGTCTCTATCATCTGTCTCTATCATCTGTCTCTATCATCTCTGTCTCTATCATCTGTCTCTATAATCTCTGTCTCTATCATCTGTCTCTATCATCTCTGGCTCTATCATCTGTCTCTATCATCTCTGTCTCTATCATCTCTGTGTCTATCATCTGTCTCTATCATCTCTGTCTCTATCATCTCTGTCTCTATCATCTGTCTCTATTATCTCTGTCTCTATCATCTCTGTCTCTTTCATCTGTCTCTATCATATGTCTCTATCATCTGTCTCTATCATCTCTGTCTCTATCATCTGTCTCTATCATCTGTCTCTATCATCTCTGTCTCTATCATCTGTCTCTATCATCTCTGTCTCTATCATCTGTCTCTATCATCTGTCTCTATCATCTCTGTCTCTATCATCTCTGTCTCTATCATCTGTCTCTATCAACTGTCTCTATCATCTATGTCTCTATCATCTGTCTCTATCATCTATGTCTCTATCATCTGTCTCTATCATTCTGTCTCTATCATCTGTCTCTATCATCTCTGTCTCTATCATCTCTGTCTCTATCATCTGTCTCTATTATCATCTGTCTCTATCATCTCTGTCTCCATCATCTCTGTCTCTATCATCTGTCTCTTTCATCTCTGTCTCTATCATCTCTGTCTCTATCATCTGTCTCTATCATCTCTGTCTCTATCATCTCTGTCTCTATCATCTGTCTCTATTTCTATGCAGCCGCACGCTCCAGTCTGAGTGCCAGCGGCAGTGCCGGGTGTTCATGCGAGAGACTCACACAAAATCGTGCGAGTTCTCGCATGTGTGACCCCGGCCTTATACTCACCCTCCAGCGTCTTCACATAGTAGTTTACAGACACCACACTGGTCCCGCAGCACCATCTCCTACCCGTAGCTTCCTACATAATAACATGCTATTATATATAATAACACCACATCTAATAGTATGTTTATGTTATTAAATATTTTACCACATTTTTTGCTTCAAATATATTTTTCCCTATTTTCCACCTCTAAAACCTGGGTGCGTCTTATAGTCCGGTGCATCTTATAGTCCGAAAAATACGGTAACTACTGTACAGAACAAAGTATTCAATGAGATTATTTCATTCATTCAGATCTAGGATGTGTTATTTGAGTGTTCCATTTATTTTTTTGAGCAGTGTATATATATTTTTTTCTATATTTAGGAATTTTAAAAATATATTTTTACACGTAATTTTTTTTAACTTTTTTACATTGTCCCAGTATGGGACATTACTATTTAAAGTCAGATCGCTGATCTGACACTTTGCACTGCACTGTGTCAGATCAGCGATCTGACAGGCAGTGAAGAAGGCTTGCAAGGGCCTGCTCTCAGCAGGCACTGACAAGCCGCCTCACCGCAGGACCCGGAAGGACCCCGCGGCCATCTTGGAGCCGGTGGTCTCCATGGAGACACTCAGAACAACGCGTCTCATCGCGTTGTTTTGAGCGAAGCACACAGGGAGCCCCCTCTCTGCAGATGTTTCTGATGCCTCTGCTGGAACCGAAACACTGTGATCTTGCTTGATCGCAGTATTCCGGGGTTTAAAATGCAGAGAGCGGTCCATGACCACTCCTGGCACTTAGTGCTGAGTGTCAACTTTGAGAATCAGCTGACACCCAGCCACGATCGGCTGCTCTCCCTCCGTGAGAGCGGCGGATCGTGTATGACATACTATCCCGTCCACGGTCATAGGGGCCAGGGTCACATGGACGGGATAGTATGTCCCATGTCATAAAGGGGTTAATGTGAGGAGACTCTAGATTCCTAGAGAACATAGTCTGCATTTAGGGCTACGACCTCACAGGGAAATAATAAATCAAGATCATAGACAACTAACGTAGGTACACACAATACATACTTTCCTTGACAATTCAGTCTGCATCCTTTGAACCACCTTGGAGGGGAATAATAAATATGACAGGTATGCACAAGATACGCATAAAACTCTACATTATTCTTATGTATAAGCCTATGCTGCACTGCGGAGTTAAAGAAGTAAAAAAAATCTACCTACCAGAGAGCTGCTTATACTAGGAAAATTAGCTGTGTTCCAAATCTGTGTTTTGTAGATAAATAATGCTAATTGTGGCAATCTCTTTTTTAGGTAATCATTCTGATTCTCTACATATCCAGGGGAAATTTAAGCAGTCAGCAGATATAACATGACAAAACTAAAATGAAAATTGGAAATAAAAGGCCAACATTGTTTTCAAACATATAATTGGATACCAGTAAACTTATTGTTAAAGTGTTTTTCATATCGCTATGCTATACACAAATGTCTTTACGGTGTTTGTCATCAATAACCACAATTGCAATGCTCTTTAAATATAAACTGATGATCACCGATGGAAACTTTGAATACCTCCATCTAAAAAAAATCTCATCATCAACCTCAAAATGTCATTGAAATATTAAAAATTTGTTTTGTTGCTGGCACAATATTTTCTTTTGATTGTACGCTTCAGTGAAAACATAAAACTGCCACCTCTCTGTAACCAAAGTTATTTGACTTATCTTTTAAAAGAAATTAAATTAAATATTTATTCAAGGACTGCATTTCAGGTTCAAACTGTAGGAATCTCCTTAAGGCAAAATGTGTTTAAGTAGCACCAGAGTTATTTCATCTTTACAGCCGAAAAAACTAAAGCCTACCCGCTAACATAGAAGAAACTATAAATATTCAAAACAGGTTGTTATAGTCTTCTGGCACTGATGAGAATAGTTTATTTAGAGAAAGACATTTTGATGGGCCTTTGTATAGTGTGTTATCTTCATTCTTTAGTATTTCTAATGACTAAAGACACAATGCCTCATAGAATTGGTCATTGCCTGCATACACAGTAGTCATAGAAATTATTATGACCTTGCAATCAGATTTAATGGTCAAGACACATTAAAGCCATTGCAGAGTGTAAATCAGTGTCAGAGGTAGTCAAATGGAAAATAATTAACCTTTGCATAGCTAGACTTGAGAATTCCAGCATATTTTTGTGATTAATTAAATCTTCATGTGCATCTTTTACTTTTTAATTCAACATTTTTATATCAGGCCCAAAATCTGCTTTAACAGTGAACTCGAATCCCACAGATTGTATACTAAAAAAATAAGAAAACTGTATCTTAAATAACCCATAAATATTTGAAAACATACATTCTGCAAATTTGTTGGGATCTGGTTATAATCTACCTTTCATCTATTTTTATTATTATTATTATAGATTTTTATAGCGCCATTTATTCCATGGCGCTTTACATGTGAAGAGGGGCAAATATAGACAAGTACAGTAAACATGAGCAATACAAGGCACACACAAGTACAGAAGGAGAGAGGACCCTGCCCGCGAGGGCTCACAATCTACAGGGATGGGTGAGGATACACTAGGAGAGGGAAGAGCTGATCGTGTGGTGGTTCAGTAGACTGATGATCACTGCAGGTTGTAGGCTTGTCGGAAGAGGTGGGTCTTCAGGTTCTTTTTGAAGGTTTCCATGGTAGGCGCGAGTCTGATGTGTTGGGGTAGAGAGTTCCAGAGTATGGGAGAGGCTCGGAGAAGCTTTGTATGCGGTTGTGGGAAGAAGAGATAAGAGGGGAGTAGAGGAGGAGATCTTGAGAGGATCGAAAGGTTGCGTGTGGGTATGTACCGGGAGACCATGTCACAGATGTATGGAGGAGACAGATTGTGGATGGCTTTGTAAACAATGAAGGCATCCAAATATAGGACCTAAATGTGTAATGGGTGGGTTCACCCCTGGAATGCCAAATTTCCAAGAAACAAATTGCCTCTTCAGAGAGAAAGAGGACTTAAACTCTATAGTGCCAACTGTTTGTAGTAGTGATCCTACAAGTCACAATCAACCCTTTAACGAGTCTTGCAAAATGACTTAGGATAAAAGCCAAATCTGAATCTCAACTTTCAGACACAGTGTTTTGGGCTATTGGCCCTCATCAGTGCAAAGTATGAGAACTGAATTGGATAGGTGAGAGGCTCTGGACTGAGGTCTAAGGGGTAAGGTTTCTCCTTGTGGAGAGTGACATACCAGCTCGGGCTTGTCAAGGTATGAAGGCTTATTCACATTGCAATGCGTCTCTGGGTAATTTAAAAAGCAAATTTCCTCTTCAGAGAGAAAGAGGACTTAAACTCTATAGCACCACCTGTTGGTAGTAGCGATCCTACAAGTCACAATCAACCCTTTAACAAGTTTTGCAATATGACTTATGATAAAAGCCAAATCAGAATCTCAATTTGCAGACACGGTGTTTCGGGCTATTGGCCCTCGTCAGTGCAAAGTATGAGAACTGATTTGGCTAGGTGAGAGGCTCTGGACTGAGATCTAAGGAGTAAGTTTCTCCTTGTGGAAAGTGACATACCAGCTCGGGCTTGTCAAGGTAAGGAGGCTTATTCGCCTTGCAATGCTCCTCTGGGAAGTTTAATATGCAAATTGCCTTTTCAGAGAGAAAGAGGACTTAAACTCTATAGCGCCACCTGTTGGTATTAGCTGTCCTACAAGTCACTTCCAAGAGAAATGAAGCCCATACTTATTTGTTGCTTTTTAAACTAAAATTTAAGGAAGTTAGAAAAACTGCTAACCAATCAATCTTTAACCTCATATGTGGCAAATGGAGCTATTAAATCTCTGTAAAACCTCAGAGTTATGTGGAGGTATAATTGAGCTCATATGGGAATGTATAGGAAGTTGATGTAGAGGCCTAATACTGATCCAAAGCAATGTCCAGTAATGCATTTAAAATCTGGATTGATATTTCTTTTGGCTGTCCTCAGGAACTTTAGGCATGAGCTACTACAATGGCAGGGCATTTCGTCCATCTATCTATCTATGCTATATACTTTTGTGTAGTGGGAAAATAAGTATTTGATACATTTCCGATATTGCAGGTTTTACCACCTACAAAAAAATGGAGAGGTCTAAAATTTTTATCGTAGGTACCGTATATACTCGTGTATAAGCCGAGATTTTCAGCACCTTTTTTGGTGCTGAAAATGCCCCCTCGGCTTATACACGAGTCATTGGGCAGAAACCAGCGGGGGAGGGGGTGCCACGGCAGGAGCCGGTGGCTGGGACATCATACTCACCCTCCCCGTGCCATCGCTGAAAGTCCCGGCATTCCTGCATTGTACCCGGCTTCCTGCAGCTCTCCTGTGCTGAGCGGTGACGTAATACCGCTCATTAAGGTCATGTAATATGGAGGCGACGCCACTCCCATAGGCGTGGCATCCTTATTCATGGCCTTAATGAGCGGTATTACGTCACTGCTCAGCACAGGAGAGCTGCAGGAAGCCGGGTACAACGCAGGATTGGCAGGACGTTTAGCGATGGCACGGGGAGGGTGAGTATGACGGGGGAGAACAGAGGACGGGGGAAGCATGGAGGAGGACAATGAGCACAGAGCAGGACGGGGAGGATGGAGAGCACAGAGCAGGACGAGGGGGAGGATGGAAAGCACATAGGAGCATGGAGCAGGACGGGGGACACAGGAGGACGGAGCAGGACTGGGGGGATGATGGAGGGCACAGAGGAGCACGGAGCAGGACGGGGGGAATATGGAGGGCACAGAGGAGCACGGAGCAGGACAGGGGAGGATGGAGAGCACAGAGGAGCACGGAGCAGGACGGGGGCACAGGAGGACAAAGCAGGAAAGGGGGAGCACAGCGGAGGACGGAGCAGGAGGGGGGAGCACAGCGAGGATGGAACAGGAGGGGGGGAGCACAGAGGAGAATGGGGAGCACAGAGCTGGATGGGGGAGCAAGGAGCAGGACGGGGCAGCACAGAGTAGGACGGCGGTTTATACACCCGGCTTATACGAGAGTCAATAAGTTTTCCCAGTTTTTTGTGCCAAAATTAGGGGGGTCGGCTTATACACGGGTCGGCTTATACATGAGTATATACGGTACATTTCTACTGTGAGAGACAGAATCCAAAAGCAAAAAAACTGAAAATTACATTGTATTATTTTTAAATAATTAAATTGCATGTTATTGCATGAAATATGTATTTGATAATCCACCAACCAGCAAGAATTCTGGCTCTCACATACCTATTAGTTTTTCTTTAAGAATCCTTCCTACTCTGCACTCAATATCTGTATTAATTGCACCTGTTTGAACTCATTACCTGAATAAAAGACATGTGTCCACACACTCAATCAATCACACTTCAACCTCTCCACCATGTCTAACACCAAAAAGCTGTCAAAGAACATCAGGGACAAAAATTGTAGCCATGCACAAGGTTAGGACCTCATAAAAGGCAAGCAGCTTGGTGACAAGGCAACAACTGTTGGCACAATTATTAGAAAATGCAAGAAACACAAGATAAATGTCAACCTTCCTCTGTCTGAACTCCATGAAAGATCTCGCCTTGTGACGTGTAATGCTGTTGCAATGCAGTATAGCACAACCTCCACCAGGGTGAGCTGTTGAGGGAGGAGAGGTTGCACTCACAGCATAGAGCCACAATGCAGCAGGCAGGAGCCACTAGGTGACAGAAGAGTAGTCAGACAAGCTGAGTCAGCAACAGAAGAACCAGAGTTCACAGCAATACAAGTGGTCAGAAACAAGCCAGAAGTCAGAGACGGTCGAGAGCAGGAATGCCAGAGACAGAAAACAGTAAACAGGTCAGAGGACAAGCTGAGTCAATTATCAAGGGGTCACAACACAGAGAGCAAGTACTAGGATGAGCAAAGTCACAGGAGAAGCGTGGGAACAGGACCTGGGTAAATGAGCAGAGGACAAATCAGGGAAAAACGGGGTCAGCCACTCAAGCCAGAGGCAGAACTGTAACTGATGCTGCCTGCCAGCCGCAGCAGACAGAGATAGCAACACAGCTCTCAAAACGAGACAGATTAAATTAACCCTAGCATGACCAGACCGGGGAGAGAATAACAAGAACCAAACTAAGGCCTGGATCATGACAGGATGACTCTAAGAAAGGTCAGGAATCAGCCCAGAACTACACAGGAGGACCTGATCAATGACCTGTAGAGAGTTTGGACCACAGTCTCAAACATTACTGTTATTTACACAACACACTTAAATTCCTGCATGCAAGGTCCCGTGCTCATGCCAGCACATGTCCAGGCTCGTTTGTAGCTTGCCAATGGCCATCTTTGTGATCACATGAGGCATAAGAGACTGTCATGTTGTCAGATGAGATCAAAATAGAACATTTTCGTATCAGCTCAACCAGCTGTGTTTGAAAGAAGAATAAGGATGAATACAACCCCAAGAATACCTTCCCAACTGTGAAGAATCGTAAGAATGGTAATTGAAGCATCATATTTTATGAGTGTTTTTCTTCAATGGAGACAGGATAACTGCACCGTATTAAAGGGAGGATGGATGGACTCATGTATCGCGAGATTTTGGCCAACAACCTCATCTCTCTTAAGAGCACTTAAGATGGGTCATGTTTGGGTCTTCCAATGACAATGACCCGAAACACACAGCTAGTGCAACTAAGAAGTGGCTCCATAAGAAGCATTTCAATGTCCTGGGGTGGCCTAGTCGCTAGAGGCAGCAGAAACTCAATATTTCCTAGCAACAGTCCAGAAACCTGAAAGATCTGGAGAAGATCTCTATGGAGTAGTGGGACACAATCATTGCTGCAGTGTGTGCAAACTTTGTCAAAAACTACAGGAAAAGCCTGATCTCTGTAATTGCAAACAAAGGTTTCTGTACCAAATATGAAGTCCTGAGTGTACCTATGATAAAAATTACAGACCTCTTCATTCTTTGTAGGTGAGAAAACTTTCAAAATCGGCAGTGTATCAAATACCGATTTTCCTCTATTTATCTATCTATCTATCTATCTATCTATCATCTATCTATCTATCTATCTATCTATCTACTACATAATTATTAGGATAATCCATCTATGTATATTGTCCAATCTATTTTCAGTATCTATCTAGTTATTTTAATTAATTCGCTGGATATTTGTATCTTCTGTAAGTTTAAAATAAAATTGTATAATTCGTGGTGCTGAAGGCATTCACAGCTTAGTAGTTCACATGGCCACTTGCAATCCTGCCATGTTTTGGTGGACTACTCTATTTCTCAAATAAAATTGTAGAATTTGTGATAAAAATACCAAATACTTTTGGAATATATCACATTTCATTAAGGGAGAGGTTTACTTTCACCACTGTCTTCAATTGCCTATGACATATTCTGTAGGAAACTTTTCACAATATATGACTTTTACATTTATAAGAAAAAAATTAATTTAAATAATTTGTCTCCACAGAACACAAAGAATTTATTTTGTGTGCAGAAACCTGAAGCTTGAAAAAGTGCAGGTCCTGCTTCATGTCTTGCTTGATTTACCTTCAACAGTTTGATGAATAACACCTAGCACCAAGTTTTTGTGCCTGAATGCAACAGTGAATTCCCTTTGGATTTTGATAAATAGAGCCTTCTTAAAGAAGCTAATACACAGACATAGTGTTTGCTTTGTTAGAAAATATACAGTAATTTGCTAGATACTTCTAGACGTGTTAAACTTGAATATTATAAACTATACTATGCAGATTTTACACATACAGCTGTGGGTTTCAAATAATAAGTTTGTTAGATTACATTCTATATAATACCATTTTAATTACAGCAAATTATATACTGTATCCAGAAGACTTAAGGGACTGCACACTAAATCCCGCTAGCGATCACGATAACGACGCATACTATGCGATCGCTAGCGGGATTGTTTCTATATCGCTAAGTGCGGCACATTTAGCGATTAGTTAGACGCTATCGCCGTTAGCGATCTTCTTACACTTTAGCGGTACAAAAGTACCGCAAATCGCTAAGAAAGTGCAACAGCGATAAGACTTACCCAGCGGAGCGCCAGCGATGAATAGGGTCGGAGCGATTCAGCGACGAGCGAGATCACAGCAGGAAGCTCGTCGCTGGAGCTGCCGCACTGACAATATCGCTACGGATCGCTAATGTGACGTTTTTAGCGATCCGTTAGCGATATTGTTAGTGTGGCTACCTTTAGTCTTTATGTTGATCCAGCTTTATAAAAAATTGAACCTTGGCATCTTTTTTAAGCCTAGAATCAGAGACACACATAATCTTTCTGCAATAGAGAATCTGGTAGATCAAGAGATAAGGTGCATGAATAATAAACCAGCAAATCAAATATGTTCAAAAAAGGTCCAATATCATAAATTATCATTACACAACTAATCAGGAGCAAGCAGATGGCATTCACAACTTGCTAGTTAACATGGCCACATGCATTCATGCCACAAGAGTGATCCCTAGAATGTGGCAGGAATGTGAGTGGACTTGTTAACTACTGAGGTGTGAACACCATTTGTTTGCCATGGATTCCTTTATATAATGGATAATTTATGGATGTAAAGACTTCATTGAACATATGGTGGCTATGCCACTTTATGTCCTGCACTTAACTGCTTGATGCTTTGCAAGTATGTAAATACACACTTTTTTCTACTGCATAAGGATTAACTGCATATCAATTTTTCAGTTTGCTGCCTGATATGATGTTGTAGGAGAAACTAATTTTTTACACAACCAGAATCAGTCACTCTTTTTAACCGTTTTTTTTGTCTGTCTTGGGCTGGTTTCACTTTAGCGCTCGGGGGCTTTGCTTAGGGCTGCATACTCCCTCTGTTAAGCCCCACCTACTTCTGCATACTTTTGCATGCGTCCTGCGTACCTATCTTTAACATTGGGTACGCAGGACATGTGGATGTATGCGAATGTATGCAGATGCGTAGTTTTGACGCTCCCGCCGTCCGCGCAAAATGCAACTTGTTGCCTTCCTGTGCGGTCGGCGGGCACATCAAAACAACGCATCCTCATACATCCTCATGTCGGCAATGCTGTCACTGTGAGCATTCATTGACGGATGGAAGCAGTAGTCCCATCAGAAATAGCTGCTTACACAGACACGCACACACCAGCACACACACACACAGACACACACACACATACATGCAGTGTCCCACACACACCATACACGCACACAGTCACCGCCCACACACTTTACACACACAGTCACCGCCCACACACTTCCCTCCTCCAGATCCGCAGCGTTTCATTTGCAGCAAAACCACAGATATTTTTTAGAACTGCAGTTTTACTGCGGATGTGCCAGACTGAATGCAAGTTAATGGATGCAGTACCGCTGCAGATCCGCAGAAAGAATTGACATGCTGCGGAAAATAAAATGCTGCAATTCCTCAAGCTTTCGCACAAAGCATTTTTTTTTCAACAGGTTAACATTGTTTTGATACACATTTGAGGATTTATTGCGGATTCGCAGTGGAAAATGCGCTACGGATCCACAATAAATCAGCAGCGTGTGCATACAACCTTATTTATACAATTTTGGTGTAATTCCATAACCATAACTGATTTTTTAATCCCTCATCATTCCAGTGCTGATCCTCTTGTGATTTTATTCAGTCTGTGCTTACCTAACAATAATGATTTGCATCCATGCACACATGAAAACAATATATGTACTTTTTTCTAATGCTTCACAGTAGCAAAGACCTACAGTATTGTTCTTGAAGTTATGTTTAAGACCAAAGCTCATAATCATATAAATGATATAACTATTGTCTTAATAGGGGCTGCTACTGCTCACAAAAAGATGGACTATGAGCTCATTGTTGAATCACATTATAGCTGTTAATTTAAGCCTATGAAAAGTGATCTGGTTAAGTGAATGAACAGAGGAAGAGAGAGGTTGAGAGACACACACTGACAATAATGCAGTTTTCTAGTTTGTGTTTTATTTTACCTAACTTTGGATACACAGCTTTCCTGCTTAATCCTACTAGATACGGCCTTACAATGTCTTCCATGCTGATACTGCCTCTAAGGATGTGCTATGGAAAAGACTGGGGAGAAAGAATTCCTATGTGTACTGTGTGTCTATATGTACTGTGAATGGCAGGCATAATAGCAGCTCCATGTGTGAATCAATAGTGCAGGATACATAGGTGCTTCTCATAAAATTAAAATATCATCAAAAAGTTAGTTTATTTCAGATCTTCAATACAAAAAGTAAATCTCATATATTACACAGAGTCATTACAAACAGAGTGATCTATTTCAAGTGTTTATTTCTGTTAATTTTGATGATTATGGCTTACAGCTAGAGATGAGCGACTTTGCCTTTTTTCAAGTCGAGTCAGGTTTCGTGAAACCCGACTTTCTCAAAAGTCGAGTCGAACGAAGTCGGCCGACTAACGGAAATGGTCGAGTCGGAGTCGAAAATCCGACCCCAATGCAAGTCAATGGGGAATAAATTGCCCCCTTATCAAATCAATTCAAGGCACCAATATACATCAGCAAGTTGTATATGCTCCACACACAAGCCCCAATTTGTTACACACATTACTCACTGGCAGGCAGCTCTGCTACTCCACCAAATTAATTGCCCCCTTATCACAGGCAGGCAGCCTTCTAATCAAATCTGATGCTCCACACAAGCAATTTCTACAGCGTCACTGGCAGGCAAGCAGCCTAAGTACCAGCATTGCTGCACACAGCAAAATCCTCCCCTCTACTGCACAGTCACTGTACAGCTAATCGCTACCAGCAGAAAGTAATTTTGTTTAGGCCCTGCCTAACGCTCTCCCTGCTCAGATGCACCACCAGCAACCTTCCTCTACACTGAGTTCGGCAGATGTAAAATGGCGGTCGGCGCTGAGGGATTTTATATGCACTGTGACACCACTGAAAGCCAGCCAATCGCTGCAATGCCCTTCTCTAAGATGGTGCTGGCCGACTGGCTATGTCATCCCGTTGCCCACAGCCTGCGTCCTTGCTCATTGGCCGAGAAAAGGCGCTTAAAGTGTAGGGGAAAATCGACTCCAGCAAAATGGTCGCCAAACACGTGACCGAACTCACTCCACGGTAGGGTTTCATTTCATGAAACCCGACTTTGGCGAAAATCGGCGATTTTTGAAAATGAACGACCTGTTTCGCTCAACTCTACTTATAGCCAATGAAAACCCAAAAGTCATTATCTCAGTAAATTAGAATACTTTATAACAGATAACTAGACTTTAAGCAACCTGTTTGTTGGGTTCTACATGCATGTGTTGTGACTGTCACACAGCCGCTAAACATGCAGCTACAGTGCCGAACAGCTAATTATCAGGAGCGCACCAGGTATCCAGGTTACCAAGGCAGCTATTCAGTAAGTGCTATAGCTATTCGGATATAAGACAATAAGCATGGAAGAGCGCAGCATGAGAAGCACCAGGTGGTTGAATGCTCTGTAGCTCTGGGATCACTGCTGTGCTTCCTGGTCTGGTCATGTGGCCCATCCAGTCATGTGATACCACTTCGCAGGATGTGACGTCACTACAGGTCCTGTTGCCTGGTTATGAACTCTATAGCTCCAAGCTGCTCCAGCCACAATCCCTCAAGGTGAATGTCAATGTTCTTTGGAAAAAATATATACAGTATGTGGTCAGTTTAAAGAGCGCTATGGCTAATGAGGGCAAACGAATTTTGGGTGATCAGGACTAATACCAGAAGTTAGATACATACCCTTCCATAGCAATTTATTTGAATTATAATACTCTGGTAAAAAAAAGCTTGGGAAAAAGGGATCCTGATCAAAAATGAGAAATTTTTTTTGGATATCCCCCGTTATAGAACACCCTTATTTTATTTCCTCCGAAAGTGCACAAGAACGCAACTAACCCCCCTGGTCGCCCTATCATCTCAGGTATCAACTCAATAACTGCCAACTTATCACATTATGTTGATCTATTTATTCAAAAGTTTGTATTGAATTTGGATTCCTATTTGAAAGATTTTTCTGAATTGATCAAATTAGTAAGAGATTTACCCTCTTAAAGTAATTGTTTATTGCTAACCTTAGATTTGGCATCACTGTATAGCAACATTCCTCATGAATTGGGTATGCAAGTAGTGGATCCATTTCTTCTTTCTGATATATCCACTCTGGAGGATCCAAGGAATTTTATTTTAACAGCCATCAGTTTTACCTTAAGCAATAATGTCTTCACTTTTGATGGCACAATATATAGGCAGGTCAGGGGCTGCGTGATGAGGATGAGATTCACCCCACATTATGCTGACTTGTTCACGGGCCTTTTTGAATCCGTTTTCATTGTGCACTCTCACATGACTTTCTGCTGTATTAATTTTTGCCGTAGTTTCATAGACGATTTGATTTTGATTTGGAATGGCCCCAAAATTACGGCCCTCAATTTCATTGATAAATTAAATAGGAACCCATGGGGCTTATCTTTTACAGCGTCCACGTCCAACACATCCATCCAATTTCTCGATCTCTTCATTAAAGTGGATGATCTGGGGAGGTTGTCCACATCAACATATTTGGAACCTGTTGATGTAAACAGCTATCTCAGGTTTGATAGCAGGCACCTCCTCAGATGGATTAAGAATACTCCATATGACCAGTATTGGAGGGTTCGTAAAAATTGCACAAATGATCAAATTTTGTGAAGGAATCGGGAATTGTTAGGCAGAGATTCCTACAGAAAGGATATCCTAATAAGTTATTAATAGATGCCTATAAGAAATCTCAACCTCTCACACAAGATTATTGTATTGCAAAAATCAAGAATAATGAAACGAAATCTAGGGAAAGGAGTATGGTAACAACTAGTGTTGAGCATTCCGATACTGCAAATATCGGGTATCGGCCGATATTAGCTGTATCGGAATTCCGATTCCGAGTTCCGATATTTCGTCTTATCGGATACCGGAATCGGGATTGTCACTGTCACTGTCAGTGTCCGTCGGTCGGGTCTGTCAGGAGTCAGCGGCACTTACCTGGCAGAAGATCTCCGGCGGTCACATCCCGGACTGCTTCATGGCCGCCATCTTCTTTCCCCGGCGGTCACATGCAGTTTCTCGCTATAACTGCAGTGACTGCTGGGTAATCCCGGCCGTAAAGCAGTCAGTCCGATGACGTCACCGCCGGGGAAGCAGGTAATCAGCTGTGCTGCGTCGCGATGACAGGCTCTGCCTGTCATTGCGATGTAGCACAGCTGGATCGTCGTGGGACTGTCGTTCTGGACTGCGTCGGACAGGTGGTATACTGTTGGTTTGTTTTTTTTTTCTTTTTTTACAGGAGATCGATGGCGTCGCAGGAATGAGTGTATAATAAAATTAATGAAAACTGTGTTGTCTCTTTTATTTCATTAAAATACTTTTTCTTGCTTTGTCTTTTTTTATACATTTAATAACTTTGGGATTAATAATGGATCGGTGTCTTGTTGACACCTCTCCATTATTAACCGGGCTTATTCTCACCGTGCAATCAACGGTGACAATAACCCCTTATTACCCCGCTTGCCACCGCTACAGGGCAAGTGGGAAGAGCCGGGTAAAGTGCCACAATTGGCACATCTTTTGATGCGCCAAATGTGGGGCTGCTGTAGCCTGGTATTATCAGGCTGTTGAGGGCCAAAATCCATGGACCTTGACAGTCTTTTAATACCAGGCCGCAGCAGTCTGCATTTTACTTGGCTGGTTAACAAAAATAGGGGGGATCCCCACGCCGTTTTTTTTTCGAGGGGATCCCCTATTTTTGTTAACCAGCCAAGCTAAGCAGACTGCTGTGGCCTGGTATTATCAGGCTTGCAAGGTCCATGGATATTGGATCCTTACCAGCCTGAAAGACCAGGCCTCAGCGGTCTGCTTCATTTGGCTGGTTAACAAAAATAGGGGGACCCCACGCCAATTTTTTTCGAGGGGATCCCCTATTTTTGTTAATCAGCCAAGATATGCAGACTGCTGTGGCCTGGTATTATCAGGCTGGCAAGGTCCATGGATCTTGGCTCCTTAACAGCCTGAAAATCCAGGCCTCAGCGGTCTGCTTCATCTGGCTGGTTAACAAAAATAAGGGGGACCCCACGCCAATTTTTTTCGAGGGGATCCCCTATTTTTGTTAATCAGCCAAGATATGCAGACTGCTGTGGCCTGGTATTATCAGGCTGGCAAGGTCCATGGATCTTGGCTCCTTAACAGCCTGAAAATCCAGGCCTCAGCGGTCTGCTTCATCTGGCTGGTTAACAAAAATAGGGGGGACCCCACGCCATTTTTTTTTCGAAGGGAACCCCTATTTTTGTTAATCAGTTCCCTCTGACGTCACTGATTGTGTCCCTGGCTGACCTGAAGTGAAAGTGGAAAGCAATCAATTAAGCTTTCCACTTAAGGGCCCGTCTCACATAGCGATATCGCTACCGAGATCGCTGCTGAGTCACTAGTTTTGTGACGCAGCAGCGAGCTCACCAGCGATATCGCTGTGTGTGACATTCAGCGACGATCAGCCCCCCTGCCGGGTATCGCTGATCGTCGCTGAAATGTCAGGACCTTTTTTGATCGCTGTTTCCCGCTGACAGGCACACATCGCTGCGTGTGACAGGCGGGAGACCAGCGATCCGCTGGTAACCAAGGTACACAGCGGGTTTCCAGGCGCGGGGGCTGTGCCTAGAAACCCGCTGTGTACCTTGGATACCAGCGCCCTGATGCAGGGAGCTGGTATCCAAGGTACACAGCGGGTTTCCAAGCGCTGCGCGGTGCCTGGAAACCCGCTGTGTACCTTGGTTACCAGCGGATCGCTGGTCTCCCGCCTGTCACACGCAGCGATGCGTGCCTGTCAGAGGGAAACCAGCGATCAAAAAAAGGTCCTGACATTTCTGCGACGATCAGCGATACCCGGCAGGGGGGCTGATCGTCGCTGAATGTCACACACAGCGATATCGCTGGTGAGCTCGCTGCTGCGTCACAAAACTAGTGACTCAGCAGCGATCTCGGTAGCGATATCGCTATGTGAGACGGGCCCTTAAGCGATGTTACCCGCAGTGTCGCTGTCCCAGATCGCTGCCTGAGCTGCCTGTTTGGCAGCTCAGCAGCGATCATGTAGCGATACACCAGCGATCCTGACAAGTGCATATCGTTGTCGGGATCGCTGGTGTATCGTTATGTGACACCCAGCCTTTACTCTCCTGTCAGGCAGGAGAGGAACTCATTCATTTGGGGTTTACTGTGAGGCTGCAGCATTAGCTGCGGTCCCTGCAGTAAACATTAACCCTTTCTGAAGGATTACACCGTGGGACCTGACTGTACATCGGATTGGTAAGAATAATTTTGCTTTTTTATTTTATTTTTATTACAGGAAATGGTTTTAGCAGGTAAATAAAATATGGTCAAAAACTGTGTGATTATTTCATTAAACTTCTTTTTTATTAAAGTGTGTGTGTTTGATTTTTCTTTCATACAATAGGATTAATAATTGATAGTTGTCTAATTGACAGCTCTCAATTATTAACCTGGCTTAAAGTGACCTTTCAATTGCAAGGTCATTTTAACCCCTTATTAACCCATTCGCCACCGCTACAGGGCAATGGGAATAGACGGGCAAAGTGCCAGAAAGGGCAAATCTAATTAGAGATTTGCCCTTTCTGGGGTGTCTGGGGGCAGATGTTAAGTAGCCGGGGGGGCCAAAAATAATGGTCCCTCTCTGGGCTATTATTATCTGCCCCCACTCACTGGCTTTGTCTGTCTGGTTGCGAAAATAGGGCGGGAGCCCACGCATTTTTTTTCAGCAATTTTACACCTCATATATATATATATATATACATGTCATTGAATTTGTGACACATATATATATATATATATTTATATTTGTAGTTCATACACTTCTACATAGTATAATAGCCGCTAATTCAATTGCCGGCTTTTGTGAAAATGCAGAACCCGACATGAAATGACACTTGGTGTACATAGGGTTAACCATGTCTTTTCATGTCCTTTGCTATCTAATTTGCACAAACAATTAAATCAGACTATGTGTGCAAAATTTCACACCTGTAGGGGTTAATTAAAGGTGTAAATTCATAGCAAAAAAGTCCGTTTTTTTTACAACGAATTTACACCTTTAATTAACCCCTACAGGTGTGAAATTTTGCACACATAGTCTGATTTAATTGTTTGTGCAAATTAGATAGCAAAGGACATGAAAAGACATGGTTAACCCTATGTACACCAAGTGTCATTTCATGTCGGGTGACCCGACATGAAATGACACTTGGTGTACATAGGGTTAACCATGTCTTTTCATGTCCTTTGCTATCTAATTTGCACAAACAATTAAATCAGACTATGTGTGCAAAATTTCACACCTGTAGGGTTAATTAAAGGTGTAAATTCGTAGCAAAAAAGTCCGTTTTTTTACAACGAATTTACACCTTTAATTAACCCCTACAGGTGTGAAATTTTGCACACATAGTCTGATTTAATTGTTTGTGCAAATCAGATAGCAAACGACATGAAAAGACATGGTTAACCCTATGTACACCAAGTGTCATTTCATGTCGGGTGCTTCTGTCTTTTCACTGAAGCCGGCTTTACCCGGCAATTGAATCAAAGGATATTTTACTATGTAGAAGTGTATAAACTATACATATATGTATATATATATATATGTCACAATGACATGTATATATATATATATATATATATATGTATTCTATGTGTGTATATTTAGTGTTTACAAGGAAAGAATGGGGTTTTTTTAGTTGCGATATTTTGTTCCCATAGACTTACATGGGACTTCCGGTATCGGTATCGGGTATCGCCGATTTTTTAGTGATATCGGCGATACCATTCCGATTCCGATACTTTAGGATATCGAAAGTATCGCTCAACTCTAGTAACAACTTTATAACCAATCTCGAGCAATTATTCAAAGGTTATTAAGTAAGTATTGGTTTATCTTACAGGCTGACCCAATCCTTTTAAACTATTTGCCCAACAGGCCGAATATTGTGTGTGGAAGAAAACAGCAATTTTGCGGAGTATGGTGTCACCTAGCAATATTTTTTTGAATTTAAAAAATGAAAGGAAAACCAATTAAAATTTAATTTGGGCGTTAAATTTTTAACACCAAAAAATGTCTGTGCGTGGCACAATTGTTGGGGAGCCACCTCTTTCAGATCACAAACTACGGGGGGACTTACAAAAAATTCGGGGGGACTGAAGTCCACTTTTGTTTTATTTACCTGCAATGCACGTGGGGGCCAAATTTGGGGGCAATATTCAATATGATGCGATTAAAAAACATTGCAAAATCATAATACCAAAATTTTGGGGCCCCTTCTTTTTTTAACTTTTTCGTATTTTTTTTTCTAGAAAATTGTAGAATCACATAAAGGGGCCCCAAAAAAATTTAATTTAACACAGGGAATTTAAAAACAAAAATTTTAAAATTATTTTGGTTTTTCAAAGTTGCCACCTTTTGCTTTTTATGCTTTGCAGCAGAAAAGGGAATGGTGGACTCTACGCCTGGTTCCCCCGTAAAACATGAAGGGGTGGGGGAGGGTGGGGGTTTTTTTCTGTGACACTTTTGGGGATTTTTTAAAAATTTTTAAGGGGATACTAACCCCGCAGGCACCCCAAAAATTTGCAGCAGCAGCTTTCCATCCGGTTTGGGGGGGGGGTTTTTTTTTGGTAACATTTTTTTTAACAGGACAATCCCCCCCAAACCACCCCCGGGGCTTGAAGAGTTATTTACCAAAACAGAGGTTGGGGGGTGCACCCAGGACCGGGCCCCCCACAGTCACCAACCTCCCCCAATCGAAGGTTTTGGGGGTGAGCTCGCCATCACTGCTTAATTTTTTGAATAAATCCCCAACAGGCCCCCACAAAGCAACCCCACACATCACACCCCCTCCCCATTTCACATGGGAACCGGCCTATAAGTCCATCCGTTCCCTTTTCTGTGTAAAAAAGCAGTAATCAAAGCAAAGGGGTGGCTACTTTGAAGAATCTAGAATATAAACATATTTTCAGTTGTTTCACACTTTTTTGTAAAAGGTAATGTAAATTTTCCCATGTATTAGTTCATAGTTTTGATGCCTTGGGTTTTTTTTTAAAAAAAGTGGGAAAAAAAAAATTTTTTTGGGGGGGGGGTTTTTCTGGTTGGAAAAAAAATGGTCTAAAAATTTTTTTTTCTTCCTCAAAAAGCCCCAAAATTTTTAAAAGTTATACTATAGATTTAATAGCTGTCACTGCTCTGAATCTTTTACAGATTGTAAAGAAAAAAAGCTTTGGATTTTTAAAATTTTGGTTTTGTTTTCCGGGGTTTTAAATTTTTAAACCTTGAGATATGGCTAAGTAAAAGTAGTAAGGAAAAAATTAATCACTCTTGTTATGTTTAGAAAAGGATAGGAGAAAGAACTAATTGCATTTCCCGTCAGATTCAAACTAAGCGTTAAGGGGGGCCAACACTAGCATGGAGACTGGCTAGTAATCCCTGATTAGACATTAAAAAAGGGGAAAAAAAAAAAAAGGGCCCAAACCATATTTCCTCTGTGTCTTCTTTTTTTTTAAAAATAAGAATTTTTTATCCAAAAAGTAAATCTTTTTTAGTATTTTAGATTGTGTATGAAAATTTTTGACCTTTTGTAGGTGATTAGGTGGTTGAATTAATTTGTAATAATTAATTTTAAGGTAAAATTTTTATATTTCATTTTTCATGATTGCTTTTTTTACATATTTTAAAAATTTAAAAATTTTTTTTTTTAATCATTTTTTTGGGATCATTTTTTGAAAATTTTTTTATTTCTGGATTTTTAATTTTAGTTTTGGTTAAATTTTCGGCATTCCGGGGAGCTGACTGCTTGTATAAAAGGGTTAAAAAGATCTTTTTTATGCTTCCTCCTTTTTGTCACTACCCCATTTAATGGCACTTACACACGTCTGTAAAAACCCCTGAGGAAGGGGGCGGTCCCCCGCTGAACGCGAGTGGTCTAATAAAAGGGTTTTTTTCACCCCAAAACCATTGCAGTGTGCTTTTTTAAAAAAAACCCCTTAAATTGACCACATACAAAAACCAGATAAGCCACCCAGTATAAGCCACCCCCCCAATTTTTTTCCCCAAAAAACTGGGGAAACTTTTAAAAATCGGGGTAAAACCCACGGGGGGAAAAGGGTTATGCCCCCAATATGCTGCCCCATGTATTTTGCCCCACAAAGCTCCATGTATTGTGCCCCCCATGCTGCCCCATGTATTATGCCCCACAAGATGCTCCATGATTTGGCCCCACCTGCAATTTTTCCTGTCACCCCTCCACCCCGGCCCGCTGTCTTCCCGGGGCCTCCAGCAGTGAATGATAGGCAGAAGGGGCGGCCGCAGTAAACCACATCATCGCACCCTCTGCCTGAAAAATTGCACAAGGAAAGGGCGAGGACATGCCGAGCAGGGTGGAACGGGCAGGGGAAATGTGTTTTACTCCCCTTCCGTGGCATCCTGCCCTGCCCTTCTCCCCGTCTCCACCCCGGTTCAGTGGTCAGGGGGCCGCCATTAAATCAGAGTGCTTTCAGATTTAAATGGGGGTACCCCCGACCGCGAACACTGGTCCCGGAGACCGTGGGAGAAGGAAGAGGCTGCAGAGACCGCGCCCGGGGGAGGTATTTAAGAAAGCTGCGCCCCACCACCCCCCCTTTGCTCGAGTATAAGCCGAGAGGGGGCTTTTAGCCCCAAAAAATGGGGTGAAAAACTTGGGGTTTTACTCGAAATATACGGGATATATTTTTTCCAAAAATAGCATTTTTGGATAAGCACTTTTCCCAACTTTCGGGGAACCCGTTAAATTTTCTATTTTTTGTAATATTTTTAGCTTTCATTTGGGTGAACCTTTTCATCAAATTAACCGAAATAAATTCTTAAATGTCACTCGTTTTAAAGACCTTACAATAAGAGTTTCACTTTTTGAATGAAAAATTTAAATAATTAAGTTTTTTAGATTTTTTAATTTTAGGAAGCACCGTATTTGTGTGCAATCACGCCCAAAGATAAAGTTTGGGTGGATGGACAGGATGTAGGGGAAAAAGAAGTGCGTTGTCATTGGATGCGCTGGAAATTAAAATGATGGACCTATTGGGTCAAAAATTTTATTGGGCATTGTTTTAGAGTGGTTGTCTCCTTCATAATGTACCTGACAAGGGGACAACCCTTCCGAAAAACTTAAAACAATAAAACTCCCCGATCCAACATACTCCAGTCCTTTACATTAGGCAGCATCCCAAAACAAAAATTTCCTTTTTTTCTTGCCCCCCTGTACCCAACATGATAGCTTTTTTGAAGAATCACCCAAAATGATAACATGTTTTAAATAAATGAAAAAGTTCAAAAATGACTTTTGCCCAGATAGTCAATCCCGCGTAAAATTTTTTTCAAAAATAAACCCCTTAGCAGACCCATAAATATATGCAAAAAAAAAAGAAGTCAATAAAAAACATTTTTAACCCCTAGTTTAAAACAAAATTTAATATATTTCAGACATGAGCTGTAGGAAACAAA
>JARQOD010000002.1:172227483-172260919 GCA_033576555.1 Oophaga sylvatica
CTGCGCGGTCTGTTGTACCCCCGCAGCACTAAAGACGCGCTCCGATTTACACGGGCAGCAGGGCAAGCCAGCACCTCCAATGCATACTGGCTAAGCTTGGCCATGTTTCGCTTAGAGACCCAAACTTGAATGGGGAAGAGCCATCTGGGAGTACACTGAGAGGCAAAGCCAAGTAGTCTGTCACCATCTGACGGATAGTTGCCTCCCGCTGACTGGAGCCCTCTCGGATGGTGTAGACATTTGTGGCACTGCCACAAAAACTTTGCCACATTTTGAACATACTGGTCTTTCCCTGTGCAGGGCCCTGCGTGTGCTCCCTCTGTTGCAGAGCTCTCTACACTGCTCGACGCACAGAGCTGCTTTGTAAAGCAAGTAGCAGCAGCAGTGCTCTCGGCGTAAGGTAGAACATTAGGGATTGCACCAGTGTGTCTTGGTACTCCCGCATTTCGCTCCCGGTTCACGGTGTGATGAGGCTTTTGACGTTGTCCCGGTAGCGAGGGTCTAGGAGGGTGTACACCCAATAATCAGACGTCGTGAGAATGTGGGCGATGCGGCGGTCGTTTCTTTGGCACTGCAGCATGAAATCAACATGTGCTGCAGACTCCCAACTGGCAAAAGAAACGCTGTCCTCTGCAAGAGGCGTTATCTCTGCCTGCTCTGCATCACCCCACCCTCGCTCTTACATACTGACTAGAGCGTTGTGTACCTCCCTCTGGAGCGATGTCTTCCTCCTCCATTGACTCCTCCTCCTCATCCTCCTCACAAAGTGAGCCCTGCCCAGCCCTTTGTGAGGAACCACGTTGCGCTGACTTTCCAGAAGGTGATGGAATTTGTGACTCCTCATCCTCCACCTCTTCCAAAACCTCATCCCTTATTGCTTGCAGTGTTTTTTTGAAGCAGGCAGATAAGGGGGACAGTCAGGCTGACTAGTGCATCTCTGCACTCGCCATCCGCGTTGACTCATCAAACGCACGCAAAACGTGGCACATGTCCTTCATAGTGGGCCCACTCATTAATGGTGAAGTGTGGACGGCGCAAATTGCGTGTTGATTGCGCCTGATGCAGCTGATACTCCATAACTGCTGGCTGCTGCTCACACAACCGCTCCAACATATGTAACGTTGAATTCCACCTGGTGGATACGTCACATATGATGCGATGTTCAGGAAGGCGCAATCTGCGTTGCAGAGCTGCAATGCGCGATCTGGCCATGCTGGAACGTCGCAAGTGAGCGCACTCTAGGCGGACCTTGTGCAGCAGTGCATCAAGATCCGGATATGTCCCTCAAAAAACTTGCACGGACCAAGTTGAGCACATGTGCCAGACATGGTATTTGAGTGAGGTTGCCAAGGCCCAGAGCTGCCACCAGATTTCGGCCATTGTCACACACTACCAAACCTGGCTGGAGATTCGCTGGCAAAAAACCACACGTCGCTCTCCTGCTTGATGGCATTCCAGACCTCCTGCGCTGTGTGGCTTCGATTCCCCATGGGAATTAATTTCAGAACGGCCTGTTGCCGTTTGGCCACGGCTGTGCTCATATCGGTCGCATCAGGTAAGCGTCCACGGGTCCCATGTGGAGGTAGACCGTGACGGCTCCTGCAGCGATGATTCTGAGGAACTGGAGTAGGAGGAGGAGTCAATGTGGACAGACTTGATTCCGGCAATCCTTGGAGTTGGCAGAACACGTACAGCGCCACTCGCAAGATCTGTACCCGGCTCCACAACATTCACCCAATGGGCAGTGAGTGAAAGGTATCGTCCCTGGCCATGGGTACTGGTCCACGCATCGGTGGTCAGGTGGACCTTGCTACTGACGGCGTTTGTAGCGCATGTTTAATTTTGCCTCAACATGCTTTTGCAGACCAGGACGGCTTGCCTGCTGAAATAAAATCGGCTGGGCACATTGTATTGTGGGACTGCCAATGCCATTAATTCACGGAAACTGTCAGTCTCACCAGCCTGAATGACAGCATTTCAAGGGACAGGAGTTTTGCAATGACAGCATTCAGAGCCTGTGCTCGTGGATGGTTTGCCGAGTATGGCCGTCTTTTATCCCATGCCTGTGCTACCGATGGCTGTTTTGTGGCCTGGGTGTGTGAGGATGACAGGGAACTTGCACCTGTGGGTGGAATTAAACACTGTGTCTCTGGACAACAGTGACAGAGGTTCTTCCATGGCGATCCTTTGAGGAAGCCTTACCAGCTGTGTGTGAACTGGAGGAAGAGGCTCCAACAGGAGCTGAAGAGTAGGTGCTGCTGTAGGTTGGCCTACATCTCCAGTGTGTCTTTGTAACTCAACAAAGTGCTTTGACCGCACTGTTTCCACATATTTGTTGTATTAAGGTTACTGACACTTTTACCTCTTTTAATTTTTTGATTACACAGCTTGCATTTGACATAGAATATATCATCTGCAAACTGTATCAGAAAAGGACCACGCAGAGCAAGTCCTGGGAGCGCCCGGTTTGGCTGTTGTAAGAGAACTGCTCGAACGGGTGCCAAAATGGAGGCTTACAGGCAAGCGAGTCTGCAGCCTACTCTCCTACTGTTGGACCGTTGGGGCAATCTCTTCCTCAGAGCTGCTCCACCACCTTCCTGTTCCTCACGCCATGTTGGGTTTGGACCTCATCATCTCCACCACTACCCTCTTCCAACACCTGCTGTTGTTGGGTGGTCTGGCCAGCACCATGCTCAACAGAAACTGGCAACTGAGTCTCATCATCATCAGATGCGTTCTGCGGTGTGCTGACCATCGGCACTGGCTCACCCGCCTCTTCAGATTCAGAGAGACACAGCTGTTGCGCATCACTGCATACTGCCTCTTCTTCACATTCCAGAATGCTGCTTGGCTGGGCCCCTGTTTCCAAGCCAACAGATTCTGAGAACAGAAGCAGAGACTCAGCTGGCTCCTGTACAGAGCTCTCTGACTGCCTGGGCAATTTGGCAGGCGGTGAAGAGACTGATGGTTGTTCAACAGTGCTGTGGTCCTGAGAGGAGGTGGAAGGTATTGAAGTCGATGCATTGGCTGCCATCCAACCAACAACGGCTTCAATTTGTTCTTCACGCAGCAGGGGGGTACGCTGAGCTCCTACAAAAGTGCGCATAAAGGAACGCTCACGGGGAAAACTGGTGGATGCTGTGTCACTGGGTGCGGCAGCAGCCACAGAATCCCCACGTCCTCTCCCTGCTGCAAATCCACGGCCTCGACCACGACCACGTGCCTTACTCACTGACTTCTTCATCTTGGTAGATTGATAAAGAAAGTCAGAAAAGTTAAGGCCTAAGTGTGGTTATTCCTCACAGATACAGTGAACCCTGCAGACAACTGTTCAGTATCTGTGAAAGGCCCCTTTGTGTAGTTCTATAGTGTTTGCAACCAATGTATTGTATACGGATGGAAGCGCGTCACACTAATAGATTATATTTTTTTCCACTAAAATGGAGCAGCACCAATTAGAGAAAAATGTGAAGGATGAGACAGTGACACACGCTCAGCAGACTACAACCGGCAGGTGGTTGAAGTACAAACTGGAGCGTAATCTGCACTCACAAAATGAAAAGCTCACAGACTACAGTGAACACTGAAACACAACTATTCACTATCTGTGAAAAGCTCCTTTGTGTAGTTCTATAGTGTTTGCAACCAATGTTTGTATACGGATGGAAGCGCGTCACACTAATAGATTAGTTTTTTTTCCACTAAAATGGAGCAGCACCAATTAGAGAAAAATGTGAAGGATGAGGCAGTGACACACGCTCAGCAGACTACAACGGCAGTGGTTGAAGTACAAACTGGAGCGTAATCTGCACTCACAAAATGAAAAGCTCACAGACTACAGTGAACACTGAAACACAACTATTCACTATCTGTGAAAAGCTCCTTTGTGTAGTTCTATAGTGTTTGCAACCAATGTATTGTATACGGATGGAAGCGCGTCACACTAATAGATTAGTTTTTTTTCCACTAAAATGGAGCAGCACCAATTAGAGAAAAATGTGAAGGATGAGGCAGTGACACACGCTCAGCAGACTACAACCGGCAGTGGTTGAAGTACAAACTGGAGCGTAATCTGCACTCACAAAATGAAAAGCTCACAGACTACAGTGAACACTGAAACACAACTATTCACTATCTGTGAAAAGCTCCTTTGTGTAGTTCTATAGTGTTTGCAACCAATGTATTGTATACGGATGGAAGCGCGTCACACTAATAGATTAGTTTTTTTTCCACTAAAATGGAGCAGCACCAATTAGAGAAAAATGTGAAGGATGAGGCAGTGACACACGCTCAGCAGACTACAACCGGCAGTGGTTGAAGTACAAACTGGAGCGTAATCTGCACTCACAAAATGAAAAGCTCACAGACTACAGTGAACACTGAAACACAACTATTCACTATCTGTGAAAAGCTCCTTTGTGTAGTTCTATAGTGTTTGCAACCAATGTATTGTATACGGATGGAAGCGCGTCACACTAATAGATTAGTTTTTTTTCCACTAAAATGGAGCAGCACCAATTAGAGAAAAATGTGAAGGATGAGGCAGTGACACACGCTCAGCAGACTACAACCGGCAGTGGTTGAAGTACAAACTGGAGCGTAATCTGCACTCACAAAATGAAAAGCTCACAGAATACAGTGAACACTGAAACACAACTATTCACTATCTGTGAAAAGCTCCTTTGTGTAGTTCTATAGTGTTTGCAACCAATGTATTGTATACGGATGGAAGCGCGTCACACTAATAGATTCGATTTTTTTCCACTAAAATGGAGCAGCACCAATTAGAGAAAATGTGAAGGATGAGGCAGTGACACACGCTCAGCAGACTACAACCGGCAGTGGTTGAAGAACTAACTGGAGCGTGATCTGCACTCAAAAAATCAAAACCTCACAGACTGCAGTGAACACTGAAACACAACTATTCACTATCTGTGAAAAGCTCCTTTGTGTAGTTCTATAGTGTTTGCAACCAATGTATTGTATACGGATGGAAGCGCGTCACACTAATAGATTCGATTTTTTTCCACTAAAATGGAGCAGCACCAATTAGAGAAAAATGTGAAGGATGAGGCAGTGACACACGCTCAGCAGACTACAACCGGCAGTGGTTGAAGAACTAACTGGAGCGTGATCTGCACTCAAAAAATCAAAACCTCACAGACTGCAGTGAACACTGAAACACAACTATTCACTATCTGTGAAAAGCTCCTTTGTGTAGTTCTATAGTGTTTGCAACCAATGTATTGTATACGGATGGAAGCACGTCACACTAATAGATTTGATTTTTTTCTAATATAATGGAGCTGCACCAATTCCACTAAATAAAATAAAAAAAAGAGTCAGTGACACGTGCAGATGCCTACAAACAGCGGTGGATGCAGAGCAAACTGCAGCGTCACCTGCACTGTCACACACACACCTTGCACAGAGCTGTTAAAACAACACTGGCAAAATGAAGCTTTACACAGCGGTTGGTAAACTAGCCTGCCTCAAGCACAGTAGTACACAAAATCGCAATATGTAACTGTCCCTCAGAGTTAGCAGAGTAGCGTTCTGTCCCTTACTGAGTTCACAGCACAGTGACGCTAAAATGGCGGCGGCGCCTTTTATAGTGCATTCTGACATCATTTCAGCAGCCAATCACAGCCATGCCATTAGTTAAGATGACCGCAGCATTACAGGATGTGCCCACACTTCGTAGGATTCCTCATTGGCTGACTAAAATCACATTGCCTCTCAAAGAATTATGGGAACTTCCGATTCCGGTATACGATATGGAAAAAGTATCGGAATTAAGTATCGGAATTCCGATAACGCGAATATCGGCCGATACCCGATACTTGCGGTATCGGAATGCTCAACACTAATTGCTAACCTTAGATTTGGCATCACTGTATAGCAACATTCCTCATGAATTGGGTATGCAAGTAGTGGATCCATTTCTTCTTTCTGATATATCCACTCTGGAGGATCCAAGGAATTTTATTTTAACAGCCATCAGTTTTACCTTAAGCAATAATGTCTTCACTTTTGATGGCACAATATATAGGCAGGTCAGGGGCTGCGTGATGAGGATGAGATTCACCCCACATTATGCTGACTTGTTCACGGGCCTTTTTGAATCCGTTTTCATTGTGCACTCTCACATGACTTTCTGCTGTATTAATTTTTGCCGTAGTTTCATAGACGATTTGATTTTGATTTGGAATGGCCCCAAAATTACGGCCCTCAATTTCATTGATAAATTAAATAGGAACCCATGGGGCTTATCTTTTACAGCATCCACGTCCAACACATCCATCCAATTTCTCGATCTCTTCATTAAAGTGGATGATCTGGGGAGGTTGTCCACATCAACATATTTGGAACCTGTTGATGTAAACAGCTATCTCAGGTTTGATAGCAGGCACCTCCTCAGATGGATTAAGAATACTCCATATGACCAGTATTGGAGGGTTCGTAAAAATTGCACAAATGATCAAATTTTGTGAAGGAATCGGGAATTGTTAGGCAGAGATTCCTACAGAAAGGATATCCTAATAAGTTATTAATAGATGCCTATAAGAAATCTCAACCTCTCACACAAGATTATTGTATTGCAAAAATCAAGAATAATGAAACGAAATCTAGGGAAAGGAGTATGGTAACAACTAGTGTTGAGCATTCCGATACTGCAAATATCGGGTATCGGCTGATATTAGCTGTATCGGAATTCCGATTCCGAGTTCCGATATTTTCGTCTTATCGGATACCGGAATCGGGATTGTCACTGTCACTGTCAGTGTCCGTCGGTCGGGTCTGTCAGGAGTCAGCGGCACTTACCTGGCAGAAGATCTCCGGCGGTCACATCCCGGACTGCTTCATGGCCGCCATCTTCTTTCCCCGGCGGTCACATGCAGTTTCTCGCGATAACTGCAGTGACTGCTGGGTAATCCCGGCCGTAAAGCAGTCAGTCCGATGTCGTCACCGCCGGGGAAGCAGGTAATCAGCTGTGCTGCATCGCGATGACAGGCTCTGCCTGTCATTGCGATGTAGCACAGCTGGATCGTCGTGGGACTGTCGTTCTGGACTGCGTCGGACAGGTGGTATACTGTTGGTTTTTTTTTTTTTCTTTTTTTACAGGAGATCGATGGCGTCGCAGGAATGAGTGTATAATAAAATTAATGAAAACTGTGTTGTCTCTTTTATTTCATTAAAATACTTTTTTCTTGCTTTGTCTTTTTTTTATACATTTAATAACTTTGGGATTAATAATGGATCGGTGTCTTATTGACACCTCTCCATTATTAACCGGGCTTATTCTCACCGTGCAATCAACGGTGACAATAACCCCTTATTACCCCGCTTGCCACCGCTACAGGGCAAGTGGGAAGAGCCGGGTAAAGTGCCACAATTGGCACATCTTTTGATGCGCCAAATGTGGGGCTGCTGTAGCCTGGTATTATCAGGCTGTTGAGGGCCAAAATCCATGGGCCTTGACAGTCTTTTAATACCAGGCCGCAGCAGTCTGCATTTTACTTGGCTGGTTAACAAAAATAGGGGGGATCCCCACGCCGTTTTTTTTTCGAGGGGATCCCCTATTTTTGTTAACCAGCCAAGCTAAGCAGACTGCTGTGGCCTGGTATTATCAGGCTTGCAAGGTCCATGGATATTGGATCCTTACCAGCCTGAAAAACCAGGCCTCAGCGGTCTGCTTCATTGGCTGGTTAACAAAAATAGGGGGGACCCCACACCAATTTTTTTCGAGGGGATCCCCTATTTTTGTTAATCAGCCAAGATATGCAGACTGCTGTGGCCTGGTATTATCAGGCTGGCAAGGTCCATGGATCTTGGCTCCTTAACAGCCTGAAAATCCAGGCCTCAGCGGTCTGCTTCATCTGGCTGGTTAACAAAAATAAGGGGGACCCCACGCCAATTTTTTTCGAGGGGATCCCCTATTTTTGTTAATCAGCCAAGATATGCAGACTGCTGTGGCCTGGTATTATCAGGCTGGCAAGGTCCATGGATCTTGGCTCCTTAACAGCCTGAAAATCCAGGCCTCAGCGGTCTGCTTCATCTGGCTGGTTAACAAAAATAGGGGGGACCCCACGCCATTTTTTTTTCGAAGGGAACCCCTATTTTTGTTAATCAGTTCCCTCTGACGTCACTGATTGTGTCCCTGGCTGACCTGAAGTGAAAGTGGAAAGCAATCAATTAAGCTTTCCACTTAAGGGCCCGTCTCACATAGCGATATCGCTACCGAGATCGCTGCTGAGTCACTAGTTTTGTGACGCAGCAGCGAGCTCACCAGCGATATCGCTGTGTGTGACATTCAGCGACGATCAGCCCCCTGCCGGTATCGCTGATCGTCGCTGAAATGTCAGGACCTTTTTTGATCGCTGGTTTCCCGCTGACAGGCACACATCGCTGCGTGTGACAGGCGGGAGACCAGCGATCCGCTGGTAACCAAGGTACACAGCGGGTTTCCAGGCGCGGGGCTGTGCCTAGAAACCCGCTGTGTACCTTGGATACCAGCGCCCTGATGCAGGCTCTCAATTATTAACCTGGCTTAAAGTGACCTTTCAATTGCAAGGTCATTTTAACCCTTATTAACCCATTCGCCACCGCTACAGGGCAATGGGAATAGACGGGCAAAGTGCCAGAAAGGGCAAATCTAATTAGAGATTTGCCCTTTCTGGGGTGTCTGGGGGCAGATGTTAAGTAGCCGGGGGGGGCCAAAAATAATGGTCCCTCTCTGGGCTATTATTATCTGCCCCCACTCACTGGCTTTGTCTGTCTGGTTGCGAAAATAGGGCGGGAGCCCACGCATTTTTTTCAGCAATTTTACACCTCATATATATACATATATACATGTCATTGAATTTGTGACACATATTTAATATTTATATTTGTAGTTCATAACTTCTACATAGTATAATAGCCGCTAATTCAATTGCCGGCTTTTGTGAAAATGCAGAACCCGACATGAAATGACACTTGGTGTACATAGGGTTTAACCATGTCTTTTCATGTCCTTTGCTATCTAATTTGCACAAACAATTAAATCAGACTATGTGTGCAAATTTCACACCTGTAGGGGTTAATTAAAGGTGTAAATTCGTAGCAAAAAAGTCCGTTTTTTTTACAACGAATTTACACCTTTAATTAACCCCTACAGGTGTGAAATTTTGCACACATAGTCTGATTTAATTGTTTGTGCAAATTAGATAGCAAAGGACATGAAAAGACATGGTTAACCCTATGTACACCAAGTGTCATTTCATGTCGGGTGCTTCTGTCTTTTCACTGAAGCCGGCTTTACCCGGCAATTGAATCAAAGGATATTTTACTATGTAGAAGTGTATAAACTATACATATATGTATATATATATATATGTCACAATGACATGTATATATATTTATATATTGTATTCTATGTGTGTATATTTAGTGTTTACAAGGAAAGAATGGGGTTTTTTTAGTTGCGATATTTTGTTCCCATAGACTTACATGGGACTTCCGGTATCGGTATCGGGTATCGCCGATTTTTTAGTGATATCGGCGATACCATTCCGATTCCGATACTTTAGGATATCGGAAAGTATCGCTCAACTCTAGTAACAACTTATAACCAATCTCGAGCAATTATTCAAAGGTTATTAAGTAAGTATTGGTTTATCTTACAGGCTGACCCAATCCTTTTAAACTATTTGCCCAACAGGCCGAATATTGTGTGTGGAAGAAACAGCAATTTGCGGAGTATGGTGTCACCTAGCAATATTTTTTTGAATTTAAAAAATGCAAAGGAGAAACCAATTAATTCTAATTTGGGCTGTTATAATTGTAACACCACAAAATGTCTGTGCTGTGGCACAATTGTTGGTGGAGCCACCTCTTTCAGATCACAAACTACTGGGGAGAGCTTCACATTAATTGCAGGGTGGACTGACAGTCCACTTATGTTGTATTTATCCTGCAATGCACGTGTGGCCTACAATATGTGGGTCACACTATTCAGATGATGAATGCTAGATTAAATAAGCATTGTCAAAATATACAGTACATACCAAAAGTTTGGACACACCTTCTCATTTCAACGATTTTTCTGTATTTTCATGACTATGAAAATTGTAGAATCACACTGAAGGCACCAAAACTATGAATTAACACATGTGGAATTATACAACTGAAAATATGTATTATATTCTAGGTTCTTCAAAGTTGCCACCTTTTGCTTTGATTACTGCTTTGCACGCAGAAAAGGTGAATGGATGGACTCTACATGCCTGGTTCCCACCGTGAAGCATGAGGAGGTGGTGTGATGGTGTAGGGGTGCTTTGCTGGTGACACTTTTGGGGATTTATTCAAAATTGAAGGCATACTGAACCAGCATGGCTACCACAGCATCTTGCAGCAGCATGCTATTCCATCCGGTTTGCGTTTAGTTGGATCATCATTTATTTTTCAACAGGACAATGACCCCAAACACACCTCCAGGCTGTGTAAGAGTTATTTGACCAAGAAGCAGAGTGTTGGGGTGCTACGCCAGATGACCTGGCCCCCACAGTCACCAGACCTGAACCCAATCGAGATGGTTTGGGGTGAGCTCGACCAGTCACTGCTTCAATTTTGAATAAATCCCCAACAGTGTCACCAGCAAAGCAACCCCACACCATCACACCACCTCCTCCATGCTTCACAGTGGGAACCAGGCATATAGAGTCCATCCGTTCACCTTTTCTGTGTGCAAAGCAGTAATCAAAGCAAAAGGTGGCTACTTTGAAGAATCTAGAATATAAGACATATTTTCAGTTGTTTCACACTTTTTTGTAAAAGTGTAATGTATAATTCCACATGTATTAGTTCATAGTTTTGATGCCTTCAGTGTGATTCTACAATTTTCATAGTCATGAAAATACAGAAAAATGTTTGAATGAGAAAGTGTATCCAAACTTTTGGTCTGTACTGTATGCAATGGGTTTCAACAACATAGTGTGTCTAAACATTTTTTCACTTTCCATCAAAAAGACCCAAAATTTCTAAAAGTTATACTTATAGATTAAGTAGCTGTCACTGCTCTGAATCTTTATAGCAGATTGATAAAGAAAGAAAGCTTTTGGATCTTTAAATTGGGTACTTTGATTCCTGAGGGTTTAAATTTAACCATTGAGAATATGGCTAAGTAACAGTAGTAAGGATAAAATTAATGCACTCTATGTTACTGATTAGAAAAGGATAGGAGGAAAGAACTGAATGTGCATTTCCACGTCAGATTGCAGATACTAAGCAGGTTAAGGCTGGGCCAACACTAGCATGGGAGACTGGCTAGTAATCCCTGATTATGACATTAAGAAAGAAATAAAAGATAAAAGGGACCAAACCATATTTCCTCTGTGTTCTTCTAGTTTTTAAATAAGAATTTTATATGCCACAGTATAATCTGTTATTAGTATTTTTAGATTGTGTATGATAAATATTTTGCACCTTTTGTAGGTGATTAGGTGGTTGAATTACTTTGTAATATATTAATTTTAAGGTCAAATATTATATTTCATTTTATCATGATATGCTATATTTTACATATTTTTAAATTTATATATTGTTTTTTATATCATTTTACTTGTGGATCATTTTTTGAATATTTTTTTATTTTCTGGATTTTTTAATTTTAGTTTTTGGTTCTAATTGCGGCATTCCTGGTAGCTGACTGCTTGTATACAAAGGGTTAACAGATATCATTGTATGCTTCCATCCTATTGGTCACTACCCCATTTAATGTGTCACTTACTACACTGTCTGTAAATCCACCTGAGGAAGGTAGCGGTCCGCTGCTGAAACGCGTAGTGGTCTAATAAAAGGTTTGTTCACCACTAATCCATTGCAGTGTGCTCTATAGCCATAACGCTCCTTAAATTGACCACATACAGTATATACTCGAGTATAAGCCGACCCGAGTATAAGCCGACCCCCTAATTTTGCCACAAAAAACTGGGAAAGCTTATAGACTCGAGTATAAGCCTACGGTGGAAAATGAGATTATGCCCAATATGCTGCCCCATGTATTATGCCCCACAAGATGCTCCATGTATTGTGCCCCATATGCTGCCCCATGTATTATGCCCCACAAGATGCTCCATAGATTGTGCCCCATATGCTGCCCATGTATTGTGCCCCATATGCTGTCCATGTATTGTGCCCCATAGATGCTCCATAGATTGTGCCCCCATAGATGCTCCATAGATTGTGCCCCATAGATGCTCATTAGATTATGCCCCCATAGATGCCCCATGTATTATGCCCCCATAGATGCTCCATAGATTGTGCCCACATAGATTATGCCCCCATAGATGCTCCATAGATTGTGCCCCTTAGATGCTCCTTAGATTATGCCCCCATAGATGCCCCATGTATTACGCCCCATAGATGCTGCATTGAATAGGAACCTTATGGTGCCGCAGCTGCTGCAACAACAAAAAAAAAGACATACTCACCTCTCGTCGCTGGGGGCCAGGTGCCGGTGTCCTGAGCAGGCGGGGACACCGGCGTGCTATGGGGGACAGGTGACGATGATACCACTCGCTCAGGGCCCCAGCACCTGCAATATTTTCCTGTCACCCGATCCACCGCTGAGCGCCGCTGTCTTCCGGGTCCTCCAGCAGTGAATGATCAGGCAGAAGGCGCGGCGCGCAGTAACCACATCATCGCACCCTCTGCCTGAACATTGCAGCAAGAGAGGATGCGAGGACATAGCGGCGAGCAGCGGTGGAACGGGACAGGTAAATGTCGCTTATACTCACCCTTCCGCTGGCACGTCTCTGCCCTGCCCTTCTCCCGCGATCTCCAGCGCCAGTGTTCAGTGGTCAGGTGGTACCGCTCATTAAATCATGAGTGCATATTCATGACTTTAATGAGCGGTACCACCTGACCGCTGAACACTGGTGCCGGAGACCGTGGGAGAAGAGAAGAGGCTGCAGAGACCGCGCCGGCGGATGGGTGAGTATATAGAACAGCTGCGCTCCACCACCCCCCTGTATATGACTCGAGTATAAGCCGAGAGGGGGACTTTCAGCCCCAAAAAATGGGCTGAAAATCTTGGCTTTTACTCGAGTATATACGGTATATATTTTATTCCAAAAATAGCTATTCGGATAAGCACTTATCCGAAGCTATTCGGTCAACCCTGTTAATTATTCTATTTTACTGAGATAATGACTTTTGAGCTTTCATTGGCTGTAAGCCATTATCATCAAAATTAACCGAAATAAATACTTAAAATAGATCACTCTGTTTGTAATGACTCTATACAATATATGAGTTTCACTTTTTGAATTGAAAAATTGAAATAAATTAAGTTTTTGATGATTTTCTAATTTGAGAGAAGCACCTGTATGTCAGTGTGCAATCACTGCTCATATGATAAAGTTGTGCTGGATGGGCACAGGATGTGAGGAGGAGAAAAAGAAGTGCGTTGTCATCTGGATGCTGCTGTGAATGTAAAATGACTGGAGTCATATTGGATCAAAAAGTTTTATTGGACTATGTGTTTGAGAGATGGTTCGTCTCCTTCATCAGACTGTACCTGATCAAGGAGACGAACCGTCTCAGAAACACTTAATACAATAAAACTTCCTGATCCAACATTACTCCAGTCCTTTACATTCACGGCAGCATCCAGATGACAACATACTTCCTTTTATTCTCTGCACCTCCTGTACCTAGACATGATAGCTTTTTTCTGAAGAAGTCACCGAAAATGATAAGCATGCTTTAAGTAAATGAAAATAGTTCAAAAAATGTACTTTTGCCCCATGATAGTCAGATCCTGCTGTAATATTTTTATCAAAAATAAAACCCTTCAGACCAGACCCATAGACTATGATAGCAAAAACATAAGACAGTCAATAAAAAACATTTTTTTACCTCTAGTTGGTAATCAAAATTAAGTATATCTTCAGACATGAGCTGTAGGACATTCTAATTAGAATTCTTAGCGTTAGTGTTGAGTTATATACTAGTCTCTGTGGTCCATTGTATTATTCTGTGATTTTCTGTGAAGAATATCAAACAGCTATTTTTCAGAACCAGTATTTCATGTTCTACTCCCGTTGGGTTAATATGCGTAATCTCCATGTTATCTATTTTATTATGCCATCCAACAACATCTCGTCTTTTCTTGGTGATCACAATGTTTTATGCCATTCACTAATGAGCTTTTCTAGAGAATTTAAATTGAACATGCTCGACTACTTGTTATGTATAAATTTATAAAAACAAAAGAAGCACAGTAGTCCTAATTGTGAAATTAACATTTTATGTATGTCATTTTCTTGCTGAACACAGCAAGCGAGCATAATTATTATTTAATTGTTTTGAAAATTTCCAGCCACTTTTCTAAACAAACAGAAATATCATTGGGAAGGGAGTTTATAAATAATTCTATGAAGATGCATGCTTCTATATGTGTGCTGTCTGCCTAGTGATACTGTATTTTTTTCTCGTATATTAATGATATTAAGAATGGAATTATGAAAACACAAATGATACAAAATTTAACTGAAAGAATGGACCGTGAAACTGAAAATTTTCCATAAGGGGTTCACTTTTAAAGGGGTTAACCAGGTTCACTTTTAAAAGAGTTAACCATTTTTTTTCACAGGTGTCAGTTATAAGTAATGCTTTAAAATAATGAAATGTACATGATTTACTCATTGAAGCGCCTCTCACTCTTCTCCACCCTCATGTTAATCCCTGATGGTCTTTGCTCCCAGGGCTGCAGCAGTTTGGCTTATCTAAAACTAAAGACAGATGCTGCTACTCATTCCAGAACATGATTCCCACTATCCTGTTTACAAAGGATATGAGGAAGCAGAAAAATGGGAGTGTCCCAGTGCTAGAAATGGCACTTCAACACTGCCATAACATTTTATTTACCTATTTTAAAGCATTACTTACTTTTAGGGCACAGTCAGACAGACATATAACAGCGTGATAGTGTCAAGTATTTCTAAGCAGATGTATTATTCGGCTTAAGAGCGGTGCTGATCAGTCTGTGCACTGCAATGTGAGCATCAGCCGTGTTATAAGAACATCTGACTGCGCCTTTACAGCAATGAGTATAATCTTATTAAGAAACTCATACTATAGCATCAATTGAAGTGTATACATGAGTGAATATTAAAATGTAACCCTCAAGTTTTGATCAAAGGGATCATGTTTGTTTGGCAAAGTATAATAACTGATTTTATAGACATAAAAGATGTAAAGGTATCTATGAGCAGGATGCGGATGAGATATTAACATAGGCACACCAATAAGTAGCACACAATCAGTACTATGTGCATCATCAGTCAGAATAGACATCAGGAATTTCTGGGCTCTATTTAGCTGAGGTGTCAGGGCCCCAGCCCTGCATAACCAGGGACAGAGGAAAAAGAGAGTGGGTGCAGAAGGTAGAATAAGGGTTTGGAAAAATCCATGTGGCCAGCCTCACTTTCAACCAATACCCTAAGACAATGTCAAATAGTTCATATTTCATAATTAATTCAAACTTGAAATCAGACACCTTAAATAATATCAGTCCACAGGCCTACTTGATTATTATGGGGTCTGTATAGATTTCACTTGGTTAAGTTCTTAGAAAAAGCTGAGCTTGCAGAACTTTTATAATTCTGAAAACTGAAATATAACAGTAAACAGACAAAACTCATAATAAATCATTGAGCCCATCCTGTTTTGTTTACTTCTGCTACAGGTCAATTTTGGGCAAGAATTCCAATTGTATATTTATAAAACTAAACACTCAAACAAGCGTCCCAAACATATATGTGAACTTAGACCATACAACATACAGCTCACACATTACACAAATACAGCATACACAGAAATGAATTACATATCAGAATCACATTGGACACACAGAACAATTATAGTACTCTGAAAAAGATTTAAGCAAGTGTGGCATAAAATGCTGCAAAGTAAGAATGCTTTCAACAATGGAAATTTTTAAAATTTATTTAAATCAATGCAGGAAAGATATGTATCTTTGTACCGTGTTAGCCAGTAGATAGAAAAATATTTAGATTTGAGAGTCCCCACTGAGCAATCTCAATTCTAAATATTTTTAAATCAATAAGAATCTGCAAAATGAATGAACAAAAATAAAAGTTATTGAATGAACCTGGCAGAAAGGTAGTTCCAAACATGTTCAAGAACTAAAGGCACTGTCACACTTAGCAATCGCACTAGCGATCACAACAATGACACGACCTGGCGAGATCGCTAGTGCGATCGCTATGTGGTCGCTAGTTGCTTTCAAACACATCTCCTCAGCGATCTGTATAACGACCTCTGCGGTCGTTGGGAAAACCTAGTCCCACCTGCGACGCTGGTAAAGTCGTTCATAAAGGGTGTCACACTCACGATTCAGGCTCACCAGCGGGACACCAACGACCAAAAAACAGCTCAGAACGTTCATAAGCGATCAACGACATCTCAGCAGGGGCCATATGCCGCTACATGTCACACACAGCTAAGTCGCTAACGAGATTGCTACTGCGTCATAAATCGGTGACGCAGTAGCGATCTCGCGATCTCGCTTAGTGTGACATTACCTTAACCACACATCTTCCGTTGGTGCAGGCTTCTACAAATCCTTCTGTCTCTTCATATAATTCCAGACAGGCATAGATATGGTAATATCAGAGCTCTGTGAAGGCAAAATCGTCACTTCCAGGACTTCTTTTTATCTTTCTGCTAAAGATAGCTCTTAATGACATAGACTGTATGTCTGGGGTCCTTGCCTATGCAGCACAAAATAAATATGGACTCAATCAGATGCCTCTCTGTTGATATCACATGATGAATAAGTATCCACCTGAATTTAACCACATTGAAGACACAGAGAAATAGTCATTGGTTGAGCATAGATGCAGTTGTCGGCCAAGGAAACTTAATGCAACAGATGAAATATAAATCTTGCTTACTTCCCTGTGAAATTAGAAGATGACCAACAGTTTCATGATCTCAGAACTGGCAGTAGCTGGTGGGACCCAGCTACTCCCATCTAATGTTCAAGCAAGTCTGATAAGAAGTTGTCTTCATGAAAGAATTGCAACCAAAAAATATACCTTAGACATGGAAACAAGATTAAGTGACTCAAATATGCATGAAAACAAAGGAATTGAGGTGCAGAAAAATGTCAGAAAATATTCTTAAATGATGAGTCAATATGTGAAATATTTTGTTATAACAGAAGATCTTGCGTCTGATACAAGTACAGTAATGAGTGTTTGTAAGTAATAATGAAGCATGCTGGTTGTTAGCAAATTTGTGAATGTATTTAAGCCAATAGAGTTGGGAATTTGGTCATGAAGAATGGTGTCCTCAATACTGATAAATGTAGGTAGACAATTAACCATCATGCAATCGTATTAGGAATTTGACCTCAAAAGTATAGCTAATGCCATAAAGAAATAAGCTCAGCATGAAGAAGAATAAGAAGTTTTGAAAGTGATGATTATCTCAAAATCATCAAGTATTTCTGGGGAATATACAAAAAAGAAAGTTTATGCAAAGCTACATCAATAGATTATCTGTGGTTAGTTTTCCAAGATGTTTGGAAAAACCTCCCAGCCATGTTCTTTTAAAAATTGTGTACGGTATACCTAGAAGAACTGGGGCTTTAATGCTATTTTGAAGGTAAAGGCTGGTCTCGCTAAATATTGATCTAATTTAGATTTCAATATTGTTCCCTCACTTTATATTTTGTTTGTAGATAAAAAAAATTTTTTAATATGTCCATTTTTTAAAACATACTTTAAGCATCCTTATTTTGCAGTATTTTTCTGATACCTCTATAAACTTTTGTTCAGTAGTTTATCAGACACACACAGCACACATCATATTTTGCATATCAGCTCAGCACAACATACATATTACTGTATCACTTATAATACTTACCTTAATAGCCCTTCACTTCAGGTACAGTAGGTCCATCATGCACCTAAATTTTATCCACTTGCTGCCCCCAATCGTGCCACAAAGTTCAGCCCTAAATCTAATGGTGTCTGGGACCCTTTCTTTACATTTTTGTTGAGACCTCTGCCACCAGTGCAGTCAGTATTTCCCTGATAGAAGCCATTGTATAAGGACTTAGGACAAACACATATATAGAGAAAGATGAAGGATGAATAAATAAAATATTATTTATTATTAATTAAACATTAAAAAAGTCAGAATCACTAATTCAAACAGTAGACAAGATTTTAAGAAGATTTACAGATGGAACTAGGTAACAAATGATTTCAAGACCATGTAATCATAGATGCACAAAGATTTGCATATGATATCCACTTGATTCTGTGTACTGAGATCGAGCTTTCACAGTTTTGTCATCCTCTCTTAAAGAGCATTCATACATATATCACCAGTTTAAAATGTTTACAGTACCATGACCCTTCTTTAAAGTGCTGCTTCTGTTGCCATTAATTATACAGTGTATTTTTGAGGAGTGTCATCGGCAAAGCACAGAAGAATACAGTGAGCTCGGAGGAGAAGCAAAGTGCTTGTAGGAAATTAAGTTCCAAAAAAATACAGCTGTCATATGGTTATGGTCAAAGAATCCACCACATCCTAATAAAAATAATTCTGGATTGAGAACTTGAGCAATTAGCTGATCAGATAGTAGGTTACTAGACAGCTTTGCACATGCTATTAAGCAACAGTACTTTTGAAAATGTGAAATTTTGGGATAACCCCTTTAATTTCATAAATGTTTTTTCTTGGTCATTTCAATTTCTAGGAACAAACAGTGTAGATTTTGAAGTCTTATTGGAATTTCAGGGCCATTTTGCTGCATATTTAAAAAATGCTGCCGTCTCATCACTAGCTCCAGTGAAACAATTCATAAAAGGGTAAGAGAGTCACAAATGACAAAAAACAGATTGTAGATTGAAAAAATAACTTTTTTTCATCTATATTAAAATTGACAGAAAGCCAGTGTAGCTCATTTGCTAATGTTTTTTGTCCATAAAGTGGTATGAGTCATAGCAACTATGACTGTTAGGCCGGAGTCACACTGGCGACAAAATCGGACGACTGCAATGCGATGAAATATCGCATTGCAGTCGGACCTATGTTAATCTATGGAGCAGCTCCCAGTATCAGATTTTTTGTGGTCCGTTTTAAACGTCCGTGTACAATCGCAGCATGCTGCGATTGTCACCGATTGTGGGTCGACTATCGCCAATGCAAGTCTATGGGAGCGATGAAAAATCTGATTACAAACGGACCACACTGTGTGACTTGCGATGAAATCGCATCGGTGTCCTTTAGAAAAGCCGGCAATTCATCCCCGGCTATACTGTAAAATCACACTGACAGCTTTAATAAAGACTAGAAAGAATAGATATATACACATAGAACACACATATATATATATATATATACATGTCATTGTGACATGTACATATACATATATTTATAGTTCCTAGACTTCTACATACTGTAATAGCCGCTAATTCAATTGCCGGGTTTTGTGAAATCACAGAAGCCGACATGAAATGATACATTGTTTCCACACATTTAACCATGTAATTTCATGTATTTTTATATATGTTTGAAACATACAATTACATGAGTGTATTTGTGCAAAATTTCAGACATGTAGGGGTTAATTAAAGGTGTAATTTAGTTGAAAAAAAATGCGTGGGCTCCCGCTGTATTTTCTCCACCAGACAGACAAAGCAAAGCGAGTGGGGGCAGATAATAATAGCCCAGGGAGGGTGCATTTTTTTTGTGCCCCCCTGGCTACTAACATCTGCCCCCAGACACCCCAGAAAGGGCAAATCTATAATTAGATTCGCCCTTTCTGGCACTTTGCCCGTCTATTCCCATTGCCCTGTAGCGGTGGCGAATGGGTTAATCTCACCTTACTGTCACCTTGCAATTGAAAGGTCACCTTAAGGCAGGTTAATAATTGATAGCTGTCAATTAGACAACTATCAATTATTAATCCTATTGAAGTAAATAAAAAAACACACACACTTTAAGAATAAATAATTTTAATGAAATAAAAACACATTTTTTTGACCATATTTTATTTTACACTTAATCCGTGCGAAGCCATTGATCTCCTAAAATAAAGAAAAAGAAATAAAACAACATTATTCTTACCTATTCCGCCGATCTGTCACGTACCACGCTGTAATCCTTCACAAAGGGTTAACTAGCTTTGAGCCAAGCAGTGCAAGTAATCCTGCGTGCTCAGCTCAAAGCTCATGAATGAATAAGTTCCTCTCCTGGCGACAGGAGAGGATGTGTTTCATGAATGAAGCTTAATTGATTGTGTCCACTTTCCCTTTAGGTCAGGTCACTACAGTTAAATTGGCAATAAATCAATTAAGCTCCATTCATGAATCTATTCCTCTACTTTCGCTGGGAGAGGAAGTTATTCATTCAGGGGAATACAGGTCTGAGACAGCATTATTAGCTCTCTGCGACCTGTAACCTGTTAACCCTTTCTGATGGATTACACCGTGGGACCTGACTGTACATCGGATTGGTAAGTATAATTTTGCTTTTTTATTTTATTTTTATTACAGGAAATGGTTTTAGCAGGAAAATAAAATATGGTCAAAAACTGTGTGATTATTTAATTAAACTTATTTTTATTAAACTGTGTGTGTTTGATTTTTCTTTCATACAATAGGATTAATAATTGATAGTTGTCTAATTGACAGCTATCAATTATTAACCTGGCTTAAACGTGACCTTTCAATTGCAAGGTCATTTTAACCCCTTATTAACCCATTCGCCACCGCTACAGGGCAATGGGAATAGACGGGCAAAGTGCCAGAAAGGGCAAATCTAATTATAGATTTGCCCTTTCTGGGGTGTCTGGGGGCAGATGTTAGTAGCCAGGGGGGCACAAAAAAAATGTACCCTCCCTAGGCTATTATTATCTGCCCCCACTCGCTTGCTTTGTCTGTCTGGTGGAGAAAATACAGCGGGAGCCCACGCATTTTTTTTCAACGAATTTACACCTTTAATTAACCCCTACATGTCTGAAATTTAGCACACATATACTCATGTAATTGTATGTTTCAAACATATATAAAAATACATGAAATTACATGGTTAAATGTGTGGAAACAATGTATCATTTCATGTCGGCTTCTGTGATTTCACTGAAGCCGGCAATTGAATTAGCGGCTATAACAGTATGTAGAAGTGTAAGAATTATAAATATATGTATATATATGTCACAATGACATATATATATATATTATATATATATATATATATATATATGTGCTCTATGTGTATATATCTATTCTTTCTTTTGGCATTTAAATACTATTCTTTTGAATCCATTATATGTCAGTTTTGCAAGCCTGCGAGAAAATCTCGCAAGTCGGATGAAAATCGGATGTTACAAGGTACACACACATGCGATTAAATCGCATCTTTGAAGGAAAATCGGATGCCAGAAGGATGTGTGATGTTTTTATTTTGATCCGATTGTCGACCGTCTAAAAGGACCGATTTTTTGTGGTTGTGTGTGACTCCAGCCTTAGGACTAAGACCAGTGTGTGGTAGAAGCTAGTGATGAGCGAGTATACTCGGTGCTCGGGTTTTCCCTAACAGGTAATGCCCACATGTATTCAGGCTGTCTAGCAGTAGCAAATCATGCAGCTGCGTCGACAAAAACTAAATCTCCGGGCATGTCCAAATACTCGGAGGACACTCGAGCGTGCTCTGGAAAACCCGAGCAACGAGTATACTCGCTCATTACTAGTAGAAACACATTAATAACTGAGCACCACTACCCTGGTTTCCTGTACACTGCAATCTGTTTCTTTACATCTTTGTGTCTTCTCCCTTTTTTCTATTGCTAGGAACCGACTAACCACTAAGGCCCAGATTCAAGAAAGTTTTCATGCCAGAAAACCGGCATAAAATACTATAAAAAAGTCCAAAACATTTTCGCAGCACGAAATTGCTGAAAAATTTTGTGACATTCAGTGTTTCTGTTATGAGCTCGGTTGCAAAAACTTTATTAGATAATGGATTGCAATCGAACCCAGGGTCCGCGATGCAGTTAGAGTCACTGCTGCCGAACAACCCCTTGGGTATGAAGGTAAACAACTGATAACTAAAGAATAATATTGGATCTCTCCTGTGTTACTTCACACAAGGAGAAAGATATTTGCACTATCTCCATTAACTTCACAGGAGATATTCTGTAGGCTAGCGTAGACGTAGCCCTGTTGACTGCACAGAAGCCACTTGCCAGACGATTAGGTAGTGCATGCGACTCCCGCCAGGCGTACGTGTTGTCAGCCGGTGTGCGACCGAACTGAGCAACTGACTTTTCAGCTGGCGGCAATACCCATGTGCTGCCAGCCGGTGTGCGACCGAGCAACTCTCGGTTCAGCTGGCAGGCGATGCCCAGGTTACGCACCCCACAGTCTGCTCAGGGTGTATCGTTACCCTTTTGTAGCAAGACTGCGCCACCTTGGCTACCTGCCTGGCATAAGCTAATCCTGCCTGAAGGACCTGTGCTAATTAGCCGAGCGAACTCTGGCATCGGCAGGTCCCGGAGAGCAAAGCTAGAGAGCACGTGGAGCCCAGATTCTGGTACGTCCACACATGAGCACTGCCTATTTTAGTATGATCTGACCGCGCCGCGCTGCAGACAGACAAGCTGTTTAAGGGCTAAGCTCCACCCCTTGCCATCTCGTCAATCGCATCACCAATGACATCATCCGTGACCAATCAGGTGATGCCAGGTCAAAGGACCAGCTGACATTAACCACCAATCACGGTTCACCATGTCACGGACATGCTCAGTGCTGGCATTTCTGGACTTAGGCTTACAACAGCCTTTTCATGTTCTGTAACCTAGGTTTAAGGCTACTATGAACAAAAACTCTAGTAACAGCTTGTGCTGCTGGGTATTAGCTAGGCGTTGGGATCGATGGCGAAGCTGAGCTGCATCTGCCTTGGATGGGCCCAGATGGGAGACCACAGACTCCTCAGATCCAGTTTCGGATCCTGCCGATGCCTAACATTTTCGACGCAAGTTTTAAGCTGGTTTGACAAAATGGGTGAAGCTGTAGGGGAGTGAGAGCAGGATGAGGTATGTCAATGCATGCTCCTGAAATTCTTTAAAAGTGGTGACTAAATGGATTAACACTTCTCGTGAAAACCACAAAACTTCAAACCAAAGATAAGATGTACCAAATTTATTAATGGTATACACCTCTTAATGAACTTCGTGCATCTTAGTCCTGTTTTAAGACTTAAAGCATCATGAATCAGGGTTCATGTTCTCACAGGATTTATACTCCAGCTTATCCATGAAAACGTTCCTTATGTTTATATACAAACCAAATAAGATACAGAACTTGAAAACCCTTCACATAGCTTTTTCACATGGGAATTGTGTGCTCACATTTAATATGAAATTATATATACAGTAAAAATAACATATTTCCAAGAAATATTGTTTCAAAAAATGTGCACAATTTTGAGTACACAACAGTATCACATTGCTATACTGTATATTGTTAAAAAATAATAGACTTTTGCACTGATGTGCCTACTGAACACAACTGGTATTATAATCAGAGTGTATCAGATATCAAAACAAAGAAGTAAGTGTGTCGAGTTTGCTTTTCCACAAGACTGAAGCGAGAATCCACCAAGTGATTGGCAGAAATGCTAGCACTATCAAAATTAGCATCTGTATTTAACTTAACTCATACCATCAAATATAATTTGAAATCTGATATTTGACAGTTTGCAATCAATTATATAGCTGTTATTGAAGTCAGCAGGAAAATGTTATGCAGTTTTACACTCCGTAAATCAATCAGTGTTCTGATTTCTATTGACAGTGAGTCGTCTCAATTGATTTAAGCCATTGAGGTTTTACATGTCGCTGATGTATTGAAATTATAGAAAATGAAAAATGACAGGTGTTTTAACTATATTTGTGTTTGTTTGCCTGATTTGATGCAGTCTTTTACATTTTAAAAATTAATTGCATATGCCGTCACCTGCGAAGCTATGTTGATTACCTGGCCCATTGATTGCTAACTATAAGTTCTAGTTTAGAATAGTATAGTGCATGCAGTTATTTTTCTATGATGCATGCTAATACATTGTTTATGATTTACCATTTGTATCTTTAATGGTGCACATAAAATATATATGTATATACATATATGTTTATATATGTATATTTATATATAAAAAGCTATATATATTTATATATAGAGAGATATTTTTTTTTAATATACAGATGTTGTAAATTAAAATTCATCCTGCTACATCTATTGATAAGTAGCAGAGTACCAAAAGAATGCACTTCAAGCTGACGTCTATTAGATCTGCAGTTAATAGCGTCATCAGTAGTGAAGAATATTTCTATGTACATTATGATAGATTAATACAATATTAGCGATGGGCGAGCCCGTGGATGTGCAGGGCCGGCGGATTTGGCCAAACGTTTAAAAAAAGTTTGGTTCGGGTACCAGAGCATTATCCGAACTCTAACCCAAACCAGGACCCCATTCAGATAAATGGGGAGACTGAACATCCTATGTTTGCCATGCTGTCATCTACGTGACAGTGAGGCAAATATGGCTTTAAACGGCGGTAAGATTGTTACCGCTGGTCAGAACACTGCGGCTCCCACAATGTCATACAAATGACTGCATGTGAGCCAGCAGCTGTGACCTGTGGTAAAAAAGGTTATCGTCGGTCATAGTCGTGAGCTGATGAGAGAGTACGACTCTCATCAGTATAGCCTGTTGTATTATAGATGCCTCTCCATTACTAACCTGTGGGCTTGATGTTAGTTGACAATACAAAGCTGACATGGGAAACAGCAGATGTTTGGGGTCTGGAACCTGAACACTAATGCGGACTTCCTGGAGAAGTCCGTGTTCAGGGTTTGTGCATGGACAATACTTTATCGTTCGGGTTTGCCCATCACTATACAATATACATCACAGATGTAAGTACAGTGCATTTATTCACAAATTTATCAGATTGAAATTAGAGTTAAGTTAAAATGCTTGCAGAAAGTTCCTTACCTAGACAACAATCATTTTATGTGCCTGTTGATCAATTGAATGACATCAGCTCCCATATCTCTTCTTTATAATCATTCATTTTGCCTTTAATGGCCTCCCCACTGTATGAGAAATTTAGTTTTACATGCTAGTTATTAAAATTATTTGAGGACAAAATAATTCTTGACTAGGCCAGGAGCACAAACGCAAATATTCTGTTACATATTGATTCCTGGATGATTCTTATTCTATGAGATACACAGGGATTGGAAAGGTAGAGCATGTTATAAAATGAAAATGCAGATTCCAACTATCCCTACGATTTCTGCCCAAAAAATATATTATAGATTGTGAAAAAGTCAGTTTCCCGGAAAGTCAAAATCCATTCAACAGGACCATCATCATAGCTCTCTCATAGCAGAGCGTTAATCTGTTGGTTTTCCCACAGTGTCATGGACTAAGATATTCAATGGACATTATTACAGTCAATGAGATCGGCCGATGGTAAATGTACTTGTTGAAAAGTTCAGGTAAGTTCTCTCCAATCAGTGGTCAAAATAACAGCTGGTTTAGAAAAGTAGATGTCAGTCCTGTTCCCCTGCACAAATTTTATTAGTATACCTTTGCAGGTACATGAAAGTCTTAAACTTCTTACCTCAGTGTTCACTTCACCTCCAAAGATGCAGGCAGTGCAACAATTATGTAATAGCATGCCATGCATTCCCTTCTATTGAGTACTTTCTAAACCCAGAATTTGATATTAACCACGGCTCTAAAAAGACCATATTGTAATAAATGAATGCAACTATATATAAAAATAAAGAAAAGTGAAAATAAAAATACAATAGTTTTGAACTGCACCTCAATGTTGCTACAGACAGTCGCAAAATGCACCATATAATTGTAATGCATCTATGTTAAAGAAGCAATCATTCCTCTTTCTATTAGGTCTACAACATCACATGATTAGAAACAGACTTGCTGAGTCCTTCTAAGCCGTGTACAGAAACAAGAAGTCTATTTTCCCTGCATGAGTCAGAACTTTTAATTCTACCTTCACTAAAAGTCCCTGTCATGGGGGAGGCGGAAACAGCTGGGTCAGGAGTTGAAGGGGGGATGACTCATGCAGGGAAATGAGACTTCCTGCTTTTACATAGAACAGAACAAAGAGAAGGATTAACTAGTTAGATGGGCAAAATGAGCAAATGTACATATATAGAGATGATTGCAATATATGAAGATTAAAACTTTGATGGGAGTGTTTCTATAAATGAAATTAAAGACACCTGGGGCAAATGTTTCCTCTGACAAAGGAAATAGTGTTTTCTGAAAGGCAAAAAGAAGGAAGTGTGGTCTTCCTCAGCCCCTGAACTACACTGTGCAACGTCATACGCTGCTACTTCCCTTACATCCATCTCCATGAACACCACTGGCCCTTGGACTCAGTGACTAGGTTACTGCAGGGGAGAGTATGTCGCTATTTTATCTACTATTCACCCTAATGTAGGACTTGTTTTTTAGTTACTGCACTGTATTTGACCTGCTGGCTTTTCTCTAATCAGGCTGATGTACTTATATATATATATATTATACTTTTATTATTTAGTGTATTTTTTTCTAAGTTATCTAAGTAGGCCTGCTTTGACTTTCAGCCCAAGGTAACTTTATTTTCATTTTGCTTAGAAGCTGTTCTAATAGTTCTTTATAGTGAACACATTATAATTGTTTGGTGCATTTTGCTGCTATCTGTAGCAACATGGAGATGCAGTTGATAACTAATTGTATTTTTATTTTCACTTTTTTTAGTTTTCTATGTATAGTTGCTGGAATTTTCATGCTTGAACTTGAGCAGTATTTATTTATTATTACATTGAATGGTCTTTTTAGCATGGTAATTCATATCAAATTCTGTTGTACACATAACTTTAATATACCACTGACAACGGTTGTACTGTACCATATGCTGCTTTTTTTTACCATACTTTTAATCTGAACATGTGGGCGCGGGTGTTATCAATCATTATATATAAACACTTTCTAAACAACATTACTGAGTACAGGGATAGAGAAGCAACAAGTAGGAGTCTGGTAAAGGGTTGTTTTTTTATTTATCTCTCCCTCTTGTGCTTTTTCATTTACCTCCATTTTTATAATCCGCCTTTTGCCTTTTGCACCATTCTCAACTAGACAACTTTACCCAATACAATTTGTAATCACCATATATACTTGAGTATAAGCCGACCCGAGTATAAGCCGACCCCCCTAATTTTGCCACAAAAAACTGGGAAAACTTATCGACTCGAGTAAAAGCCTAGGTTGGAAAATGAGGCAGCTACTGGTAAATTTCAGAAATAAAAACAGATAACAATAAAAGTAAAATTAAAGTAGGTTAAATGTTTTTGAATAGCCATATTGAATCAGGAGCCCCATATGCTGCTCCAGAGATTATGCCCCATATGCTGCACAATATATTATGCCTCACAAGATGCTCCATAGATTGTCCCCCATATGCTGCTCATGTATTATGCCCCTCAAAATGCTCCATAGATTGTGCCCCATATGCGGCCCCATGTATTATGCCCTCATATGATGCTTCATAGATTATGCCCCATATGCTGCCCATGTATTATGCCCCATATGCTGCCCCATGTATTATGCCCCACAAGATGCTCCATAGATTATGCCCCACAAGATGCTCCATAGATTGTGCCCCATATGCTGCCCCATGTATTTTGCCTCACAAGATGCTCCATAGATTATGCCCCATATGCTGCCCATGTATTATGCCCCAGAAGATGCTCCATAGATTGTGCCCCATATGCTGCCCCTTATATTATGCCACTCAAGATGCTCCATAGATTGTGCCCCATATGCTGCCCCATGTATTATGCCTCACAAGATGCTCCATAGATTATGCCCCATATGCTGCCCATGTGTTATGCCCCACAAGATGCTCCATAGATTGTGCCCCATATGCTACCCCATGTATTATGCCTCACAAGATGCTCCATAGATTGTGCCCCATATGCTGCCCCATGTATTATGCCCCCATGTGATGCTTCATAGATTATGCCCCATATGCTGCCCATGTATTATGCCCCATATGCTGCCCCATGTATTATGCCCCACAAGATGCTCCATAGATTATGCCCACAAGATGCTCCATAGATTGTGCCCCATATGCTGCCCCATGTATTATGCCCCACAAGATGCTCCATAGATTATGCCCCATATGCTGCCCCATGTATTATGCCCCACAAGAAGCTTCATAGATTATGCCCCATATGATAGTATAGGCCCCTTATGCTGCTGCTGCAAATGAAAAAAAAAAAATAACATACTCACCTCTTATTGCTAGGGGACAGGTGCCGGTGTCAACGCTGGTTCAGGTCCCGGAACATGCAATATTCACCTGTCCCCTGACCACCGCTGCATGCCAGTGTCTATCGGGTCCTCCGGCAGTGAATGCCCAGGCAGAGGGCGCGGCGCGCACTAACCACATCATTGCACCCTCTGACCTAAACATTCATAGCTAGAGGATGCGAGGACACAGCGGCGGAACGGGGACAGGTGAATATCGCTTTTACTCTCCCCCTCATGGCGCGTCTCTGCAGCCCCTGCTCTTCTCCCACGGTCTCCAGCAGCTATGCCTAACTTCAGTAGTCACATGGAACTGCTCATTAAAGTCATGAATATGCACATTCATGCACTTTCAGCCATAAAAAATGGTCAGAAAATCTCAGCTTATACAGTAATATACAACACATCCCATCACAATTAATTCATGAACAGGCACCTTGATACTAGTTTCACATTGCATAGCACAATACACTCACTTTATGTTAGGTGTCAGCTGGATTTGAACCTCAATTTGAGGCATCTGTGGTCCCCATTCAGGTCTCAGATAAGGCAGATGCTGCTTAGCTTCACCATCAATCACAACACCTAGCCAGTACAAGAGAGTACAAGCTGTCTCCAGGGACTTTGTTAATAGTAGCCTTAAGCATAGGTTACAGAAGGAGACAGGGCTGTTATAGCCGAAGTCCAAAAATGCCTGCACTGAGCATGTCCGTGACATGGCGAACCGAGATTGGTGGTTAATGTCAGCTGATCCTCTGATCTGGCATCGCCTCATTGGTCACTGATGACATCATCGGTGATGCAATTGACGAGATGGCTGGGGGCGGAGCAGAGCCCTTAAATAGCTTGTCTGTCCGGGGCGCTGCGCGGTCAGATCATACTAAAATAGGCAGTGCTCATGTGTGGACGTACCAGAATCTGGGCTCCACGTGCTCTCTAGCTTTACTCTCTGGGACCTGCCAATCCCAGAGATAGCTCGGTTAATTAGCACAGGTCCTTCAGGCAGGATTAGCTTGTGCCAGGCAGGTAGCCAATGTGCGCAGTCTTGCTACGAATATAGGGTAGCTATACACCCTGAGCAGACTGCCGGGCGCGTAACCTGGACATCGCCTGCCAAGCTGAACAGAGAGTTGCTCAGTCCGGTCTCACACTGGCTGGTTGCACGTACACCTGGCGTTCGTCACACGCACTTCCTAGCGGCTGGCACGTTGCTTCTGTGCAGTCAGCAGGGCTACGTCTATACCAGCTTGTAGCACATAGTGCAAACCTAATATCTGGCAAGTGGCTTCTGTACCATTAACAGGGCTACATCTACGCCAGTCGATAGCACATCTCCCGTGACGTTAATGGAGATTGTGCCAATTCTACATCTCCCCTAGTGTGAAGTAACACAGGCGAGATTTAATTTAATCCTTCTGTTGTCAGTTGTTACCCTGGTACCCAAAGGGTGTTAGGCAGCAGTGACATAAACTGCATCGTGGACCCCGTGTTTTGTTGCAATCCATTATATAATAAAGTTGTTGCAACCAAGCACATAACACTTTATATCAAATACATTCCATTGCAGTGCACGCTGTCTTTGTCCATGTTCATATTCTTTCTCTTTTTTCTTAAGGTATCCCCAGTTATTACAATTTACAGCATATTCAATTATTTATTTAAGGAAAGGTAGAATCCATATTTGCACAGATTCAATGCAGCATTTTCAAACAGTACACTGACCTCTACATTGCACATACCTGCATCCCGAGTGCTGTCTCTGCACGCATGTACGGCATAAGTCTCTTTGGCGCTTCAGCTAAAGGCATATTGGAACATCTGCACACGTACCATCACCATGATGGCACGTCTGTGCTTGTGATCCACCAGATTGAAAACTGAATCGCCCCTATTCAGTGATTCATTCACGCCACTCATGCGCCGCAATACTGGGACGCTTCACTCATTCTCAACTGTGTTATCACTCTCTGACCGGACCTACTCACGCTCACATTTCTGAATACATACATTTTTATTGGCCAGTCTGCTCTACTTAAACTTTGATCCCCCTCCCCAACACACACCTCCTGATGAAGTTACACTACGAAACGAGTGTTGGGGTGGCAGGACGACAAACATTAATACGCTCTGCACATGTTCGGTTTCACCAGGCACTTTATCATATGCCTTAGCATGTATGCAAATTGCAGCACTTTATAACTAATACACCTTAATAGGCTATCATATTCCATGTTTACCCATGTGTACAGACATACATTTATGCTCACCATGGTGTAATATTGGTTAAGATCTCTTGCATTTGAAATTTACAGCCTCTAGTATTCTAATTGTATTTTGTTCTTGTTTTTAAAAAGATATACTTAATAAAATTATTTTTTATGGCATTTAAACTCAGTGTTTTTTATATGGTAGTCTAGATAAGGTGGTTAGACAGCCTGCAAGAGCCTAAGGTTCATTGGTGTGGAAAATTAATGCAACACAAGAGAAACACTGATGGGATATAGGTGTTTTACTATGGGATACTGTACTGTAATTTACACCCAAAAGAACATTGTGGACAATGGGGATGATAGCTGGGGAAGGGCACTTTGACTAGCATCAGGTATGCATTGATGCTGACACTTGAGGGGCACATTGGTAAAGATACCTAATGTGAATGATACTTGGAGGGCGCTAGGGAAGACACTTGGGAATTTTGTGGATATCGCTTGAGGGGAGAGCTAAGGATGACACTTTACAATGAGAAAAGGAAAAACACTTGAGGATAGCATTGGTAATGATCTTTTTCACAAGATGCATGGAATATTGTGTTGACAATGTGATTCCCGTCTCTGATACAACACTGCATTAATTTGTTCTTTTTCTCCTATGTCGGAGCAGAAGCACAGAATTAAACATGACAGCATGAACTTAGCATTATTGATTTACAAGCTGACGACCCCATTAAAAAGGGTCTAAATGACTTCCATGTGATAGTCTGCAATCCATATGTTAATATTAAAGCTGCATTGGCAATGTTAGTCTCAAAGAGAAGGGCTAGATGCCTTACCAGCAGCGAGGTCATAATTAACTTTTGCACAAACCAACAAATATGTGTTTGAAGTATATGTGAAGATAAAAAGCAGTGATAAATAGTGCACAATCATCTATTCATATTACTTAATTATTCTGTTAGATGTCCCCTGGAATATGTTATTATAAGTTAATATGTATAACATGTAAAATAACAGATTCACTGAAAGCCCCAAAACTTCCAAATACTAGCATCAATGTTCTGATGCATGCCTAAGCCTATAACACTTGGTTATTATCTAAAGAAACACAGTATTAAATAAGACCCATAAAATCTCCTTCTCAAATTTCCTATTGATTTACTGTCAAACTCAATTTAGCTATTGACATTGTCTGACAGCTCACGGATACTTGGAGGAGAACGAAGGAAAGTATTCTTTGACCTAACAAATAAAAGAAAAAAAAAACAGTGCCAAATCCTGAAATTCGATTAATGTCGGTAGATTCAAAATAAATCAATATAAACCATGTGCAACTCTTCTGCTAACATTCAAGGGTGTTTTATGACCTTACCAATAGAACTGAGCGAAGAAGAAAATAGCAAAGTAAAAGAGGCTAAGAGACAACAGAAATAATGTAGTCTTACTACACATTTACTATGTCTCTCAAATATTAAAACAATGTTTGAGACATATTTTACTACAATAGAAATTAACTTAATGAGATTAGAATTATATATTCACTTGGAATGATGTCGAATACAAAATATTTGATCTAGAAAACCAACATAAAAAGCAGGCAAACCCACAATTGATGACCATACTGACCAGGAAAAGACAACGTCTGAAAGACATTTTAAATGTTTAATCAGCAAAATGGTAAGCCTCATGCAAACTAGAATGTTTGTACACGGAGACAAAGCTACCAAATTCATGCTTTTGAGAATTAGACGGCGTCAAGCTCGCACAAACATTCATTCGATCAAAACGTCAAGCGGGCTAAGCACCAAAAGTATGCACAAATAGAATCAGAGTTAATGGCCTACTACAGACAGTTATATAACCTTCATCCGACGGAAACTAACCTACATAAATTAAAGAGAAAGCATGCAATTAAAGCCTTCCTGACCCGACTGAAGCTACCATGATTGACAGAACCACAACAACACCAATTAACAAGACTTTTCTGACTTGACGAGCTCCGGTCTACCCTGTCGAAGAGCCTGACCGGGAAGGTGCCCTGACCAGATGGGCTACCAATAATTTACTTTAAATCCTTCACCTCAATACTTCTCCCACACCTGCTAAATATGTGCAACCCCCTTCTGGGTAAAGACCAGTTTCCCACCCAGACACTGGAAGCTAAAATATCATTCATTTATAAAGAAGGCAAGGACCAGGAACAATGCAGTAGCTACAGGCTGATTTCATTATTAAATGTCGACTTGAAGTTAATTGCAAGTATGCTAGCATGAAGAATTACTGAATTACTGCCGACGGTAATATCCATAAAATAAACCGGGCTGGGAGGGAGAAAAGGGAAGGACAACGCGCACAAAATACTACATCTCATGCATTATGGCCTGCATTAGAATTAATGGATCACTAACTGACACGTTCACCATTAATAACGGCACATGACAGGGTTTCCCGCTGTCATCATTGCTTTTCGTGTTAATGATGGAACCCTTGTTAAGCGCTGTGCAGCAATGTCAAGAAATAGAGGGCATCAGAATTGGAAAATTACACTATAAAACTGGCTTTTGCCGATGACCTGCTTGTCCTGATGACAAAGCCTCTCAAAAGCTACCCTGCCTTAGTGAAGATTCTTGACGAATACAGTAGTCTCTCAAACTTTAAGGTGAACGCATCCAAATCTGAGGCATTGGATCTAAATGTTCCCCAACATACCCTTACCAAAATGAAGGACTTATACCCATTCACATGGCCTAAACGCTACATCACTTATCTAGGAGTCAAAATAAATAGAACAGACAAAGA
>JARQOD010000002.1:172261019-172290139 GCA_033576555.1 Oophaga sylvatica
GCAGCAACTGGGGGGTTTGTACCCGGGGGAGTAAGCCGGGGTAAAGAAAAACATAACAGGAGACATGGAAACTTGTCAACCGTTATTAATCTGAAACCGGACAGGCAAATTGGGGCGGATCCTCCTGTTCTTTTCAGAAAAGTAAGGTTTCTTATGTATGCCCCATGAACGGTCTGTTAGACCCACTGCAGCAGTAAAGACGCCCCCCCGTAATACAGCCGCAGATCAAGCCGCACCTCCAATGCATCTGGCTACTGGCCAGTACCATTTTAAAGAAAAAAAACTTGAATGGGGAAACCATGGGGGAGTACAGGGAAAGGGCAAATTTGTCTGTCACCTCTTAGGAAAAAATTTTTGCCTCCTGCTGTGGCCCCTTCTTGGTGAAAAAAGGGGGGCGCCCCCCAAAAACTTCGACACTTTGGAACATACTGTTCTTGCCCTGCAGGGCGCTGCTTTTGCCCCTTTTTGTTGCGAGCTGTTCACTGCCTGGGGGCACGAGTGTTTGTAATCATAGCACAGCGTGCTCTCGGCGGGAAAATGGAGAATTTGGATTGCCCATGTGTTTGGTATTTCCCCCTTTTTTTACCCCCCGGTTCAACGGTGTGATGAGGCTTTGTAATTTTGTCCCGGGTTTTGCGAGGGTCTAGGAGGGGTCCCCCAAAATCAGGGGGTGGTGTGTTCGATGCGGCGGTTTTTTCTCGCCATGCAGCTGAAATCAACCTTTTCTGGTCCCAGGGGCCAAAAAAATTGTCCCCCAAGAGGCGTCTCTCCCCTGCTGGCATCCCCCCACCCCTTGGGACATACTGCTAAGCTTTTTTCCTCCTCTGGGGCGTGTTTCCTCCCCCCTTGACTCCCCCCCATCCTCCTCACAAAGCCTTTAAAAAAATAAAATTTAAAAAAATTAAAAAATAAAATTTTAAAAAACTTTGTTCATAATTTTTAAAAATCCTTTATGGAAAACAAAGCTTTTAAAAAGGTAGAAAAAAAGTACTTATGGCTTTGTAAATCATTAAAAGTTTTTAATGGTTTGAAAATATAGACAGGATCTGGGGGGTTAATTTTGATACGCAGGTACTTTGAAAGTCCCCCCCGCCTTTGTGAGGAACCATTTTTCGCTGACTTCCAGAAGGGGATGGAAATTTGACTCTCATCCTCCCCCTCTTCCAAAACCCCATGCCTTATGCGCGTGTTTTTTGAACGGAGATGGGGGGACAAAGGTGATATGCATCATTACCGCCTCCCCCTTGCCCCCAAAGCACCAAAAGTGGCAGATACCCTTTTAAGGTTATTCGCCCCTCTTAATGGAGGGCTGCCATTCATTATAGGATCCAATTCTAATTCGGGGTTTCACCAACATCTCTCCCAGCGCAACCCCCCCCATCTCCCCCTTATTTATATTTATAGGCTACCATGCTGCACTCTGCAAACAAACTTCGACTAACCTCTGCACTAATCGTACCCCCACTCCCAACCCCAAAATTTCCCCCGCCTGCCCAAAATCCCGGAATGTTTCCCCCCCCAAGAAATTAGGATACCGAATTTTGGGGAGGTTTTTAGGCGCTCCCTCAAAAACTTTGTTCACAGTGGCCTATACTTTCACAATCAAATCTTTTATGTGTAATTCTGTGTGTGTGCCCATTACTATCTCCATGCATCCCTACTTTTAAAATGGCTGGACCTAAATTGTAAAACACCATTGTAAAAACACCTGTACTTTGTATCTCCCACACCTCATTGTAGATTGTAATTTTTCCCACCGCATGGGCGGTGATTTTGCTTTAATTATTGTATTGTTCCCCTGTTTTACTTATGACTCGTGTTTTGAAACTGTTAAACGAAAAAGCATGGGAAATTGGCGCTAATAAATAAATAATATTTTATTCTTTTATGAGGCCCATCATAGTGGTAAGTTGAACCCGCAAATTGCGAGTTGACTGCGCCTATGCAGCTGAACTCCATTACTGTTGGCTGCTGCTCACAAACCGCTCCAAATAGTAACGAGGAATTCCACCTGGGGGTAGTCACATTTAAAAGCGATGTTCATGAAGGTGAAATCTGCGTTGCAGGCTGCAATCAGCGTCTGGGCCTGCGGAACGTCGAAGTGAGCGCACTCTAGGCGGACCTTGTGCAGCAGTGTTTAAAACCGGATATCCCCCAAAAAAACTTGCAACCAAGTTGGCACATAGACGACATGGTTTGTGACAGGTTTCAAAGGCCCAGAGTGACAAATTTCGGCCATTGTCACACCTTCCAAGCCGCCTGAGATTTCTTCCAAAAACCACCTCGCTCCCGCTTTATGGGATTACGAGCTCCTGGTTGTGGCTAAGATCCCCATGGAAAATTAATTTCAGGTGGCCTTTTGACATTTGGACACGGCTGTCTCATATCGGTCCAACAGGTAAACGTTCACGGGTCCATGTGGGGTAACCGGACCCCTGCAGCGTGATCTGAGGATGGAATAGGAGGAGGAATCAATGTGTCAGACTTGATTCCCATCCTTGGAGGGTTTGGCAAGAACACGTACAGCGCCATGCAAGATCGTACCCCGGCTGCACAACATTGACCCCCAAAGGGCAGTGAGGGAAAGGTATTGTCCCGGGGCCTGGGTGTTAGAACCCTCTTGTTAGGTTTTGTTTCGTTTGCTGGGCACATGACCTTTTTTCCCTTTTAGTCTGGCTCCGCCCTTCTGGTTTGCTTTGACTTCATTTTTTTATCTACTGTTAAGCTAGCGGGTGCTTAGGTGCCTTAATCTGTGAGTTTTGTTGATGTTAGGATCACAAAGTATTTATTTTTCTTTTTTAATTATCCTGCACAATTTTGTTGAGGTGTCCCCTTTCTCCCATCCCAATCGTAGGGATTACTCCCTCGCAAAAGGTCTTCGTTCACACTAGATAGGACTTTTGCGGGTCTGGTCGCAGGATCGGTTCCCCGTTACATCGTAGGGATTCAGCTTAGTTTTTATTGTAGGACAGAAAATTCCCTTCTTTCCTTATGGTTTAGCAGATCATAACAATGGGTATGGTCCACCATCGGTGGTCAGGTGGACCTTGCTAGAGGGCTTTTGTAGCGCATGTTTAATTTTTCCCAACATCTTTTGCAGACCAGGACGGCTTTCCTGCTGAAATGAAATCGGCTTGGCAATTGTTTGTGGGATTGACAATGATATTCGTTACGGAAACAGTCTTCTCACCAGCCTAATCACACATTTCAAGGGAAGGAGTTTTGCAATGCCAGCATTCAAGCCTGTGCTCGTGCTGGGTTTGGGAGTATGGCCGTCTTTTATCCCATGCTGTGCTACCGCGGCTGTTTTGTGGCCTGGGAGGTGAGGTGACAGGGAACTTGCTGCTGTGTGGGGGAATAACATTTGTCTCTGGACAAAAATGGCCCATTCTTCCTGGCGATCCTGTGAGAAGCATAACCCTTGTGTGAGCTCGATGAAAGGTTCAACACAACCTGAGATGTGGTGCGCGTGGTTGGCCACTTCTCCAGTGTGTCTTTTAACTCAATACGTGCTTTGTCCGCACATGTTTCCACATATTTGTGGTATTGAGGTGACTGACACTTTTAGCTATTTTTAATTTTTGATTACACAGCTTGCATTTCACATAGCAAATATCATGTGCAAGTGTGTGAAAAAAGGACCACGCAGTGCAAGTCCTGGGAGCGCACGTTTTGACTTTTGGAAGACAACTGCTCCGAACAGGTGCCAAACTGGAGGCTACAGGCAACCGAGTCTGCAGCCTAACTCTCCCTCCTGTTTGTACCGTTGGGGCAATGTCTTCCTCTATCTTCCTTCTATCACTAACCATTTCTCTAGGCCTTCCCAGCTTTCAACCAAAGTACTGGTTCTCACCCACAAAGCTCTCCACAGTGCAGCACCCCTCCTACATCTCCTCCCTCATTTCTATCTATCGGCCTAACCGACTGCTGCGCTCTGCAAACGACTTTCGACTAACCTCTGCACTAATACGTACCTCCCACTCCCGACTCCAAGACTTCTCCTGCTCTACGCCAATCCTCTGGAATGCTGTACCCCAAGAAATTAGGACTATCCACAATTTGCATGGTTTCAGGCGCTCCCTCAAAACACATTTGTTCAGAGCGGCCTATCACATTCACTAATCAAAGTCATTCTATGTATTCTGTGTAAGTGTGTGTGTGTCTCTAGCCCATTCACTATCTCCATCCCTCAGTCCCTTAAGATGGCTGGAACATCATTGTAAATGCACCATTGTATATAAACACCTATACTTTGTATCTCCCCCATCTCATTGTACATTGTAAGCTGTCACGAGCAGGGGCGACTTATTTAGCTTAAATTATTGTATTGTTAACGTTGTTACTTATGACTTGTGTTCTGAAACTGCTAAACTGTAAAGCGCTGCGGAATATGATGGCGCTATATAAATAAATATTATTATTATTCCTCTGAGCTGCTCCCACCACCTTCCTGTTCTTCATGCCATGTTGGGTATTGGACCTCATCATCTCCACTACCCTCTTCCAACACCTGCTGTTGGGTGGTCTGGCCAGCACCATGCTCAACAGAAACTGGCACCTGGGTCTCATCATCATCATCAGATGCGTTCTGCGGTGTGCTGACCATCGGCACTGTCTCACCCGCCTCTTCAGATTCAGAGAGACACAGCTGTTGCGCATCACTGCATACTCCCTCTTCTTCACATTACAGAATGCTGCTTGGCTGGGCCCCTGTTTGCAAGCCAATAGATTCTGAGAACAGAAGCAGACACTCAGCTGGCTCCTGTACAGAACTCTCTGACTGCCTGGGCAATTTGCCAGGCGGTGAAGAGACAGATGGTTGCCCAACAGTGCTGTGGTCCTGAGAGGAGGTGGAAGCAATTGAAGTCGATGCATTGGCTGAGATCCAAACAACAACGGCTTCAATTTGTTCTTCCCGCAGCAGGGGGGTACTCCGAGCTCCTACAAAAGTGCGCATAAAGGAACGCTCACGGCCCGGGGAAAACTGGTGGATGCTGTGTCACTGGGGGCCGCAGCAGCCACAGAATCCCCACGTCCTCTCCCTGAAGAAACTCCACGACCACGTGCCTTACTCCCTGCCTTCTTCATCTTGGTAGATTGATAAAGAAAGTCTGAAAAGTTATAAGGCCTAAGTGTGGTTATTCCGCAGAGACTGCAGTGAACACTGCACACAACTGTTCAGTAGGTGTGAAAGGCCCTTTGTGTACTTCTATAGTGTTTGCAACCAATGTATTGTATACGGATGGAAGCGCGTCACACTAATAGATTTTATTTATTTGTAATAGAATGGAGCAGCAACAATTAGAGAAAAATTTCAAGGATGTGCCAGTGACACACGCTCAGCAGACTACAACCAGCAGTGGTTGAAGAACTAACTGGAGCGTGATCTGCACTCCAAAAAGGAAAACCTCAGACTACAGTGAACACTGCACACAACTGTTCACTACCCAACGCGTCTCAGCAGGAAGGCAGTCTGTGCGTCAAAACAAAGGCGCAAGCATACATCCACGTACCCTGTTTATAAAGCTATATAAAAAAAATTATGTAGTAGTGACGCACACTTTATTGAGGTACAGTATTACATCGCCATTCACCATCTGTGGCTATGCAGTGTCATCTATATATACCTTATCTATCCGTTGTCATGCTTGCAAGTCGACAGTCAGGCATAAATAGCAATTTTCACTATGCACTATGCACTTTTTAAAGGTTATGTTTGTTAATAAACATGATTATTGCCACATATTATGAGTATTACATGATGGAAATTGTATAATTTTGTATAAACTGTTTAGTGACATTATTCAGCAAATGTAACATTTTAGTAATGTCACAGATAACTTGTAATGCTGATGATGTTTTGAAGTCAGACATTCATTGTCTATACAATAAAAATGGTGTACATACTGTTACTTATCCATCATTAATGGATTCAGATATGTACTTGTATGCTTTTATGTACAACCGTATAGCAGATTCCTTAACTAATTTATTTTGTGGTTTGCATTGCTGTTCAACATGTTAATGTATGTGTTTATGTTTGTCAATTCTTTATTTATCTAGATATTAGTTTAAATGAAATCATCATCTTATGGTAGTAAAGGTTATCTTTCTCTTGTTTGAAGTATAGACATTTAAAATTGACAGGTAACAAGGAAATTCCTTGATCTAGTATTTAAACATCCTCCTTGACCCTGGGCTCCAACACCGCCAGTTGTTGCTCGGAAGTGCTGTTAGCACAGTCAACACTTGCTCCTGTGTTACTGGGGTTCAGTAACGTCAGCTGGTCCTCGGTTGTGCCATTGGCTCTTTTCCTTCTGCTGCCCCTCCGGGTTCCAGCACAGTCAGCTGGTCCTCGTTACTTGCATTGGCTCTTGTACCTTCTGCTACCCGTCCGGGTTCCAGTACCGTCAACTGGTTCTCCGCAGTGCCTTTGGCCTAGGTGCCTCCATCTCGGTATCCGAGTTCCAGCAACGTCTGCTGGTCCTTGGTAGTGCTTTGGAGCACAGGTACCTCCTGCCTAGTAACCGTGTCCCAGTAACGTCAGCTGGTCCTCGGTTGTGCCATTGGCTCTTTTCCTTCTGCTGCCCCTCCGGGTTCCAGTACCGTCAACTGGTTCTCCACAGTGCCTTTGGTCTAGGTGCCTCCATCTCGGTATCCGAGTTCCAGCAAGGTCTGCTGGTCCTTGGTAGTGCTTTGGAGCACAGGTACCTCCTGCTTAGTAACCGTGTCCCAGTAACATCAGCTGGTACAAGATTGTGCTACAAATACAAGATACGGAACAAGAGACACAAGAACAATAAGCAGAAGATCTAAAAGCAGAAGAACATGAAGTATAAGACCAAAATGAAGAGCAAAATATATGCTCTAAATTCTAAGCAGAAGAAGACTAAGCAGTGTATGGGGGTGAGTCCGTTCCTCCTCGTGGTGCCCCTGGAAAATGCCTGCTGCTGCAGGCTAAACTGAACACGGACAAATACTGTTGTAATTTAAATCTTTTGTGACAGCAAGAACGGAAGGATGAAAAATTCATACTTTGACAGATTACAAGTACAGGATTCTCTGTCACAAATAAGAATATGATGAAGAAGATGAAGCAGAATATGAATAAGAATAATAGTTTAATAAGAAGAATATGAGTAATGTTAACAAAGATGAATAGCAAGAAGTTTAAGAAGAAGATAAAGAAGGTGAAGATGAAGAATAATTTGATGAAAAAGATGATGCTGCAGAAGATTATGAAGGAGAAAGTGTGTGAAAAGTTAAAAAGGTGAAGATGAAGAGCATGGAAGTTGTGTAATATACATATTTGCCAAAATATAAAAAACGTTAACATTGTCAATTTCTTCGTCAATCCGAACATCTTTAAAAAAAAAAATATTATGCTATTCCATTTGATTGGGTTAAACATCTATGCCTTTAATGTCTCCTCAACCTTCCCCAATACATTCTACATTACTCTTTCTTGTTTTCCTTCATGTACAATTAACCAACAAGGCAAGAATGGGTTTTTTTTAATTTCGATATTTTGTTCCCATAGACTTACATGGGACTTCCGGTATCGGTATCGGGTATCGCCGATATTTTAGTGATATCGGCGAAACCATTCCGATTCCGATACTTTAGGATATCGGAAAGTATCGCTCAACTCTAGTTTACATATAATCACATATATGGGGGTTCTTTTGTGGCCATCTTGTTAATTATATATTATGTACCTTTGTTCATTTTATGATGGCATACATTACATGCTTGTTAGGGTTCGAGTTCCCGCTGCTGCACAAGGGGAGTCTCGAACCAGTCCTGCTGCGGTCCCCCATTCATCTCCGGCCGCAGTGGAGCCTGCTCAGCAGAGACGTCGGTCTCAGCGTCTTGCCCATTCCAGTACTGTGCAGAGACTTGCTGCTCCCTCTCCTGGATCTGCTATTATAGCCAGTACTGGAGCAGACGTCTTTGGGACGAAGTCCTGCGTTTCCCCTTCTGAGCATGCCCAGGGTAAGATCTCTCATTGGAGATCAGGGGTCACATGTTCAGGTACTGCAGCAGATCCTATTGGTCCGCCAGAAAGGTCATGAAACTACATGTGTTTGGAACAGTTTCTCATTGGTCCTTGTTTCTGGCAGGTCATGTAGCTGTTGCTATAAAAGGGTGGCATGGCTGGGCCGCCATGCGCTAATATCAATCATTATATGCTTAGCGCCAGTGTGGTCATGCGTGTGTGTGGTTAGGGCCCGGCTGAAATAAGCCCCTAGAATACCGACTTAATCGGTGAGGAGTTTGGTATGCTAGCTGGTCAGGGTCGGTGTCCTAGATGCCATAGATTGCCGGCATAACCGGTGAGGAGTTTGATTGCCGTATTCAGGGCCTGGCGTTCAGACGCCATAGATTGCGGGTGACTCCCGCGAGGACATTAGCGCATGATCACGTTCTATGTTCGCTTAGCTGTTCACTGTGTACCTGGGTGCCTGACAGGACACAGAAGTTTGTCTCAGCGGTTCTGTGACGTAACAGGGTTCGCTTTCAACGCTAGACAGCGCCCTAGCGTGTTTATTTTGCGACTCAGTTGTGTTAAGTGAGTTCGCACACATCGCCATATAGCGCTGCGGTACTCCTTCTAGCGGCTCTGTGAAATAACAGAGTTCGCACATATTGCCACAGCGCGTTACGGCGTTTATTTTGGCGATTCTGCGGGATAACAGAGTTCGCTTCTTGCGCCATTTTACTAGCAGCAGGCTCCTCCTGCACGGTGGACCCCGGGCTGCAATCGCACCTCTCCACATCTTATATTTGGTGCGTTCCGCAGACCCAAACATAATATTAGCGCCAGGGTCTGGCTAGTAAAATGGCAGATGAACAGCGTTTACAGCTGTACATCCAGCAGCTGGAGGGTAGGTTGGCGAGTCTTGAGCGCACAACCTCAGCTGTGGATGTTACCGCAGTCGCTGTTCAGGCTGCTAGTGTAGCTGCAGCCAGTTTGTCCTCTGCCACCTCTGTCCCTACATTGCCCCACCTCCCGCTTCCAGACAAGTTTGCTGGTGACAGCAAGCAATGTCGGGGATTTGTAAGTCAGTGCTCCATTCACCTCGAGCTTCCGGCTGCAAGTTTCCCCACGGATCGGGCACAAGTGGGCTTTGTGATAGCTCTTCTGTCAGGCAGAGCGTTGGAGTGGGCAATGCCGCTGTGGGAGCGCGATGACCGTGTGGTGCAGAGCGCTTCTCGTTTTCTGGAGGCTCTGAAAAAGGTTTTTCTAGGACCTCAGGTCACCCACGATACGGCGCTCAAACTGCTGGCAAGTCCCAGGGTGCGGCTTTGGTCAGCCATTTTGCTGTCCAATTTCAGACTCTGGTCTCGGAATTAGAGTGGCCAGATAAAGTCCTCATTCCCGTGTTCTGGAGAGGATTGGCGGGTCATGTGAAAGACGCCTTGGCTACCAGGGAGATTCCTGCCACACTGGAGAAGCTTATCGCTATTTCCACCCGCGTCGACCTCCGTTTCCACGAGCGGAGGCTGTAACGTGCCCAGTGTAGGCAGAGTGTCCGGTTGGCTCCTACCTTCGCCACCCCTCTGGAGTCGCCTGTTCAGGCGCCCGACCTTCAGGAGGTTGCTCCTGCAGGATCTAAATCTCGGGTCACTCGTCCATCCCCTATTTGTTATATTTGCCAGCAGCAGGGACATTTTGCCAACCGATGTCCACAGCGGCTGAATAAACAGTCGCGCCCAGTAACCGTAAGAACAGGGTCACTGGACGCCATGAGTTTTGCCCCTAAAGTGCTCCTCAAGGGGATAATTACCCACGGTTCTACCACCCTACCCGTCAAGCTGTGTGTGGATTCTGGGGCAGAGGGGAATTTTATGTCATCCTCCTTTGCTTCTCGCCACACCATGCCTTTGGTGTTGCTGGCTAAACCAGTATCGGTACAGGTGTTGAACGGAGCAATTCTGCCCTCAAAAATCACCCATCAGTCTGTCCCACTCACCTTGTCTATGTCTCCTTCCCATCAGGAGAATATATCATTTTTTATCCTCCCTGAGGGTATAGATGAGGTTTTGTTGGGATTACCCTGGCTCCGCCACCACTCTCCCCATATTGAGTGGTCTTCAGGGAGAATTCTGGGTTGGGGTAATTTATGTAAAGGCAGATGCATTAGGGACAGCATGCAGGTCAACACCACTGAGATACCCATAGACCTCTCTCCTCTTCCCAAGGTCTATTGGTCTTATGCCGACGTTTTCTCGAAGAAGGCTGCGGAGACTCTTCCGCCTCATCGCCCCTATGACTGTCCTATCGACCTCTTGCCTGGAGCTGAGCCTCCTAGAGGAAGGGTTTATCCCCTCTCTCTTCTTGAGACAGAGGCCATGTCCCAATATATTCAGGAGAACTTGGCAAGGGGATTCATTAGGAAGTCGGTGTCACCAGTGGGAGCGGGGTTCTTCTTTGTGCAGAGAAAAACGGAGAATTACGTCCGTGCATTGATTATGGGGTCTCAACGCTATCACCGTAAAAAATAAGTATCCTTTGCCGCTAATCTCTGAGCTCTTTGACAGGCTTCGGGGAGCAAGGGTATTTACTAAGCTAGACCTGCGGGGTGCGTATAACCTGATTCACATCCGTAAGGGGGACAAATGGAAGACGGCATTTAACACCAGGGATGGGCATTATGAATATCTGGTAATGCCCTTTGGGCTCTGTAATGCCCCAGCTGTCTTCCAAGACTTTGTCAACGACATCTTCCGGGATATGTTGACCACCTCGATGGTAGTCTATCTGGATGACATTCTCATCTTTTCTCCAGATATGGCCTCCCACCGGAGAGATGTCTGCAAGGTCTTCGACCTCTTGCGAGCAAATTCCCTATATGCGAAGTTGGAGAAGTGCATGTTTGAGCAGGAGTCTCTACCTTCCCGGGCTATATCATCTCCACCCAGGGATTGGCTATGGATCCTACCAATCTACAGGCTATGATGGATTGGCAAGAACCCCACCCCCTTAAGGCGGTGCAGCGCTTTATGGGGTTCATTAACTACTATCGCCAATTCATTCCCCACTTCTCTACTCTGGTAGCTCCCTTGGTAGCCCTCACCAAGAAGGGAGCTAATCCCAAGTTGTGGTCAGAGGAGGTCACCAAGGCGTTCTTCTCCATCAAGTCGCAATTCGCCAGTGCTCCCATCTTACATCGCCACGATGTCGATAAACCGTTTATCTTAGAGGTGGATGCCTCTTCTGTTGGTGCTGGAGCAGTCCTTTTTCAAAAGGATGTCCAGGGTCGGAAGCATCCCTGCTTCTTCTTTTTCAAGACCTTTACACCAGCAGAGAGGAATTATTCCATCGGGGACAGGGAGTTACTGGCTATGAAGTTGGCCTTCTCCGAGTGGAGACATCTTCTGGAGGGGGCTCGCATCCCCTTCCAAGTATTCACGGACCACAAGAACTTGGTGTATTTGCAGACAGCCCAGCGGCTAAATTCCCGTCAGGCCAGATGGTCTTTGTTTTTCTCCCGGTTCCATTTCACCCTCCATTTCCTCTCCGGTGAGAAGAACATTCGCGCAGATGCTCTATCCCGCTCCGTGGTGTCCTCTGAGGAGGTGGAAGAGGAGCCTCGGCTTATTGTCCCACAGAAAGCCTAAGAACGGTGGCTCCGGTTTCGCTTGAGTCTGTGCCTCCGTGCAAGACTTTTGTGCCCACCAATTTGCGACTGGAAGTACTCTCTTGGGCACATTCGTCCAGGGTGGGTGGACATTTTGGGACAAAAAGGACATCTGAGTTGCTAGCGAGGACATACTGGTGGCCGCAGATGGCCCGTGACGTCAGGGAATACGTTCAGGCGTGCGTCTCCTGCGCCAAGAATAAGTCCCCTTATTCGACAATGGCCAGCTGGGTTACTTTTCCCTTTAACGGTGGCAGACAGGCCTTGGGAGATGGTCGGGATGGATTTTGTGGTGGGCTTACCCAAGTCTCGGGGCTGCACCATCATCTGGGTGATAACCGACCACTTCTACAAAATGGTGCACTTAGTGCCGTTACCACGGTTACCGTCTGCACCAGCCTTGGCAGCATTATTCATTAGGCGTATTTTCCGCCTACACGGTATGCCAGACAAAATTGTCAGTGATCGAGGTCCCCATTTTGCGTCTCGGTTCTGGAAAGAGCTGTGTCGTCTACTCAGCATTGAGTTGAATCTCTCCTCTGCATACCATCCCGAGACGAATGGGTTGGTAGAGAGGGCCAACCAGACCTTGGTCACATACTTGCGACATTTTGTCTCTGCCAGGCAGGATGACTGGGCATCCTTGCTACCGTGGGCTGAGTTCGCTCTAAATAATTCTGTGGCTGACTCCACCGGACAGACCCCATTCCTCCTGAACTACGGTCAGCATCCGCGGGTACCAGTGCCCATGCCCGTGTCTTCCGCCGATTCCAGGGTGACAGACTGGGCTGTGGAGGCACGGGACATTTGGGACCGCACCCAGGATGCCATTCAGGCCTCCAAGGAGAGGATGAGGTCTTCGGCCGATGCTCATCGGCGCCCCGATCCTACATTTGCTCCGGGTGACCTAGTGTGGCTTTCTGCCCGAAACATCAGGCTACGTGTAGAGTCCACCAAGTTGGCACCTCGCTTTTTGGGCCCCTTTAAAGTTCTTGAGCAGGTGAACCCGGTGGTTTACCGCCTAGCCCTTCCGCCTCGCTTTGGTATCACTGACACCTTTCACGTGTCCCTCCTGAAACCCGTGGCCATTTCCCGGTTTTCCGAGTCATCTGCCGGGACGTCGGGTTCATCTAACGACGATCATGAGGTGAACGCCATTGTTGGGTGCAAGGTGGTACGAGGCAAAAAATTTTATTTGGTGGTGTTATGGGCCTGAGGATAGGTCCTGGGAGCCTGCCGAGCATATTCATGCTCCGCAGCTCATCGCTGCCTTTGAGCGCAGTGAGGCCCAAAGAAGGGGGGGCCCTAGGATGGGGGGGTAATGTTATGGTTCGAGTTCCCGCTGCTGCACAAGGGGAGTCTCGAACCAGTCCTGCTGCGGTCCCCCATTCATCTCCGGCCGCAGTGTAGCCTGCTCAGCAGAGACGTCGATCCCAGCGTCTTGCCCATTCCAGTACTGTGCAGAGACTTGCTGCTGCCTCTCCTGGATCTGCTATTATAGCCAGTACTGGAGCAGACGTCTTTGGAACGAAGTCCTGCGTTTCCCCTTCTGAGCATGCCCAGGGTAAGATCTCTCATTGGAGATCAGGGGTCACATGTTCAGGTACTGCAGCAGCTCCTATTGGTCCGCCAGGAAGGTCATGAAACTACATGTGTTTGGAACAGTTTCTCATTGGTCCTTGTTTCTGGCAGGTCCTGTAGCTGTTGCTATAAAAGGGTGGCATGGCTGGGCCGCCATGCGCTAATATCAATCATTATATGCTTAGCGCCAGTGTGGTCATGCGTGTGTGTGGTTAGGGCCCGGTTGAAATAAGCCCCTAGAATACCGACTTAATCAGTGAGGAGTTTGGTATGCTAGCTGGTCAGGGTCGGTGTCCTAGATGCCCTAGATTGCCGGCATAACCGGTGAGGAGTTTGATTGCCGTATTCAGGGCCTGGCGTTCAGACGCCATAGATTGCGGGTGACTCCCGCGAGGACATTAGCGCATGATCACGTTCTATGTTCGCTTAGCTGTTCACTGTGTACCTGGGTTCCTGACAGGACACAGAAGTTTGTCTCAGCGGCTCTGTGACGTAACAGGGTTCGCTTTCAACGCTAGACAGCGCCCTAGCGTGTTTATTTTGTGACTCAGTTGTGTTAAGTGAGTTCGCACACATCACCATATAGCGCTGCGGCACTCCTTCTAGCGGCTCTGTGGAATAACAGAGTTCGCACATATTGCCACAGCGCGTTACGGCATTTATTTTGGCGACTCTGTGGGATAACAGAGTTCGCTTCTTGCGCCATTTTACTAGCAGCAGGCTCCGCCTGCACGGTGGACCCCGGGCTGCAAACGCACCTCTCCACATCTTATATTTGGTGCATTCCGCAGACCCTAAAGGGTATGCCACACTGAACAATATCGCTAACGGATCGCTAAAAAACGTCACTATTTAGCGATCCCGTTAGCGATGTTGTTCAGTGCGGCATCTGCCAGCGACGAGCTTCCTGCTGTGATCTCGCTCGTCGCTGGAATCGTTCCGGACCCTATTTTCTCGTCGGCGCTCCCGCTGGGTAAGTATATATCGCTAGTGTGGCACCTTTTCTTAGCGATTTAGCGGTACTTTTGTACCGCTAAAGTCGTTAAGAAGATCGCTAACGGCGATAGCGTCGTTAACTATATCGCTAAATGTGGCCGCACTTAGCGATATAGAAACAATCCCGCTAGCGATCGCATTAGTATGCGTCGTTATCGTGATCGCTAGCGGATTGTTTAGTGTGGCAGTACCTTAACAATGCTTTGTTTCATTAATGATATTGGCTTAGCAGGAATTATGCGGGTGGCTTCTCACTGTTTTTAGAGTGTTTTTACTGTTTTTTGCCAAATAAAGTCATTTCCATTATTATTATATATGGTGGTGTGCAACATTTTTGGTGGTCTTCTTTTCTGCCCTAGTCTGCTGTCACGCTAAAAGACGCTTTTTATTGCAAAAAATAGTTTTTGCATCACCACATTTTGAGAGCTGTAATTTTTGCATATTTTGGCCCGCAGAGTCAGGTGAGGTCTTATTTTTTGCGGTACGAGATGACATTTTTATTGGTACCATTTTTGAGCACGTGACATTTTTTTATCGCTTTTTATTTTGATTTTTGGGAGGTTAGAATGAACAAAAATCAGCAATTCATGAATTTCTTTTGGGGCAGGCGTTTATACCGTTCCGCATGTGGTAAAATTGATAAAGCAGTTTTATTCTTCGGGTGAGTATGATTACGGCAATACCTCATTTATATCATTTTTTTATGTTTTGGCGATTTTATAGAATAAAAACAAATTTATATAAAAAATTATTATTTTTGCATCGCTTTATTCTGCGAGCTATAACTTTTTAATTTTTTCGCTGATGATGCTGTATTGCTGCTCGTTTTTTGCGGGACAAGATGACGTTTTCAGCGTCATTATTTATTATTATTTATATCGGTCTTTTTGATCGCGTGTTATACCACTTTTTGTTCGGCGGTATGATGATAAAGCATAGATTTTTTGCTTTGTTTTTTTTTTTAAGGTGTTCAATAAAGGGGTCAACTAGTGGGACAGTTTTATAGGGGGGGTCGTTATGGACGCGGCAATACCAAATATGTGTACTTTTATTGTTTTTTTATTTATAGGAATAAATGAATTCATTGGGGAATATTTTTTTTTTTGGAATTTTTTTTTACACTTTTTATTTTTATTTTTTTAACTTTTATACTTTGTCCCAGGGTGGGACATCACTGTGTAGGGTGAGATCGCTGGTGTGACAGTGTGCACAGCACTCTGTCATACCAGCGATCACTCTGGCAGTGGTGCAGGCTTCTCAGTGCCTGCTCTCAGCAGGCACTGAGGAAGCCGCCTCCCTGCAGGACCCGGCAGCCATCTTGGATCCGGGTCCTTGGAGGGAGGAAGGCCTCAGAACAGTGCGATCACATCGCGCTGTTCTGAGGGTCTCAGGGGAAAGTGCAGGGGGCCCCCTCCCTGCGCGATGCTCCCCTGTGCCCATGGTACACCGCGATCATGTTTGATCGTGGTGTGCCAGGGGTTAATGTGCTGGGAGCGGTCCGTGACTGCTCCTGAAACACAGTCCTGAGTGTCAGCTGTGATAATCAGCTAACACCCGGCGGCGATTAGCTGCGCTCCCCCCAGGAGCGCAGCTGATAGCCCTGGATGTACTATTCCATCCATGGGAATGAGGCCCAGGGTCACATGGACGGAATATTACGTCCGATGGAATAAAGGGGTTAAGGTGTGGGCAAAAACACATAACATTTTTGTACCCCCTTCCTCACCGTTACTAACCCTCTATGATATTCTGACCCAACCTGTAAAAGTCATAGCCAGAGACAAGGGATGCAGGCAGAACATTCCAATAAACAAGTTAATGGTGGATGGGGTGCTCCTTCCGCTAGTGGACATATACAAACTACCTCGCGAATTTAAACTTCATACAATATTCCACACTCAATGAAACATTGAAAAGATTGCATTACAACTCAGATATGACACGCAAACCCACACCATATGAGACTCTATGTGTCAAATCATTCAGACCCTCAAAAGTACTCACCACAATTTACCAAGCATTTCTATCTGAAGACCTTTGTTTAAAGAGAGCTTTTATAGCAAAGTGGGAAAAGGATCTTGACTATACGTTTATACAATCACAAATACTCCATATCTACAAACACTCTCATGGCCCAACGAATTGCGTAAAAATCCAAGAAAATTTCAATAAAATAGTTTCTAGGTGGTATATTTCACAGACACAGTTTCAGGCCTGGCGATTAAATTCACATACTAGATGTTGGAGATGCGAGGCAGAGAAGGGAGATTATTTTTATCTCTGGTGAACATGCCCAATCCTGCGTCGCTTCTGGACATTAAAGAGAATCTGTCACCACTTTTTTCACATATCCAGTAAAAATATGATTGGATTCAGTGTCAACTATACATTATACCAGTACTTTTCATACCCTTCACTCCCCACCTTTGATCAATAAATAATTTTTATATTCCTCCTGCGGTGCATGTAAATCTCCTCATCCTGTCCAATGGGTGGGGCTTATTGTTTCTCTCTTTCCACCCCTCCTGGTTTGCTTTACGCATTTATTTGGTGTAAATCCTGCATTCACGTAGATTTAGCATGCGTGCAAAGTCAAAGATCCTCCCACACATGCGCAGTATGCTTTGCCCAACTGTGGGCAATGCATAAAATCATTCTTGCGCATGCGCCGGCACACGCCCTTACGTTCTATAGCCCAGAAGTATCGCAAGATTGTTCAGGACATTTTAAGGAAAAGGATGAAACTGAGACCAGAGATTGTGTTGCTGAATTTTCCCATGTGGTCTGGACATAAACATGCTTCTACACTTGCCCACAATATACTCGCAGCTGCCAAACTTTTAATACCTTCATACTGGAAATCAACTAATATACCCACATCCCAACAAGTGTTGAATAAAATTGACCAATTATATCATATGGCCGAATTGGAGGCCTTTGAAAAAGACTCACAAGCAACTTTCAAAGAGACCTGATGCCCCCGGATACTTTTCAGATCTAGTGACCGCTTTATCACTACGTGACAATTCTAGACATAAAAGATGTGCTAATTCATGATGCCCTCTCCATTCCCATTCCCTCTACCTCTTTTGTTTCCCTCACTATTCCCTTACTTTCTTTTACTATTTCTTTTGTCATTACTCACCATTCTTAATCATTACTCAGCTACTAGGGTACAATCTTGTGACTTCTAGTGTTGTCAAACTTTCTTATATATTAATAATACAGGCTCAAAGTTTAAATAGTCACTATTATCGAAACTTAAGCAAGGTGAAAGTGCCATATGTTCTCTCTTAATGATTCTGACGGAGATTTAATGCAAACGTCTTTGAGTCATTGTTCTTGTTTTTGTTTGTTTGTTACTATGCTTTTAAACTTAATAAAAAGACCACTGACAAAAAAAGGAATGATGTCCAATACTAGTTCATTATAATATTATATTATATCTATTATAACAAAGAAAATTATACTGTATACTGATACATGGTTCATTACCCTTTTTTTTGGCCTTCTATACGAATCTTTCTTTCTCCTGGATTTCTTGCTATTATTTTTGTGTAAATACATTTGAGAGTCAAAACTTTTTAATTTTTCTAGCAGGGTCCAAAAGGCTCACATACATGGCAATCATCAGGATGCCAATAGCATCACAAAAATGCTATTAAGCATAGCATTAAAGGGTTTAAAAATGGGATAAGAGTGATCTTTTTAAATTTTAGGATTAGTAATATATAATGTTTGATAAAAGGAATTGTCAGTTGACAAAAGTAAAAAAAAAATTGAGGGGGCACAGCAATACTTAAAGTACCTAAACAGCTTCAACCTTGTTTTGCTGACAGTTATTCCTCCCAGTACCTCAACATGTATACCTTTGTATAATGTTAGCCCTTAGATATAAAAAAATATTAACAATTGAGAGTCCTCAATGTTGATAATTTTAAATTGCTAGCTGAAAAACTTATGACAAGTAAGAAGCTGTCAAGACTACTTAGGTTTCTTCATCATAAATGGTTTAACACAATATCTGGCTTCAGACAAGGTTCACACTATTTGAGTCTTCATATATAGTGTTAAACTATACCTGATTAAAAGATCTAAAAAATCTAAATTTCCTATTTGTCATCAACATTTGCAGCAAAAAAACAATGTAGGATGGATGTTCAATTTGCCAATCAATCCCAATACACTTAAGAAAGTCCAGTCTTGTGAAAACTGACAGTCTTAGAAGACTTTGCTTTAATGTATATGGGAACCCTTCCTTACTCTGCAACATTGAAAACTGTTTGAAAGGCCTTTTTCAGTTTTGTCATTGAGGATTGAATGTAGCATTCATGGTTAGAGATGTGCTAACCCATGGAAGTTTGGGTTCTGGTACCTGACCTGAACCTTTTTTCAAAGATAGGTTCAGGTACCAGAACTGTACCCAAACTTAGACCAGAACCTGAACCCCATTGAAGACAATGGGGACCCGAACTTTGGGTCTGGATAAGAAAAGTATCTCTCTTTCTCTCTCTGTCTTGTTCTCTGCAATGGACTTCCCCAGAAGTTCTAACATTGCAAAGGACTTCCAGGAGAAGTCTATGTTCGGCATTTAGCACTGGACACTAACTGTTCTTTACTAACCCCAAACTTATAAGTTTGAGTTTACCCAACCCATCTCTATTCGCGGTCTCTTAAAGCAGACAGGTGAAATTCAGTATAGTCAGGATACAATGGTATGTTTTATTCATACCTTCTTTTGAGCTGTGCTTTACTATGTCTTATATTCCCCATTTGGCATTTACACTGGAAGTTCAGGCTTAGAGTGAACACCTGGCCTGAAACTGTAAAAACAGTGATAGACAGCAGTGAGAACGGCTTGCAAGAGGTTAAAAGGAAAAAAAAACATACTCACCTCACCTCTCTGGTTTCTTCAGCAGCTCTATACCTGCTGTCCCATCCTCCATGCCTCCATTATAACTTATTTCTGGCCCAGTGTTAAATGTTGGCCAAGTCTTCCAGCCAAGAGCAAGTACCAGAGAATCATTGCTCATGCGTAGTGACTAGTGTTGAGCGATACTGCTCGATATCTAAAAATATCGGATCGGAATGGTATCGCCGATATCACTAAAATATCTGCGATACCCGATACCGATACCGGAAGTCCCATGTAAGTCTATGGGAACCAAATATCGACATAAAAAAAAAACATTCTTGCCTTGTTGGTTAATTGTACATGAAGGAAAACAACAAAGAGTAATGTAGAATGTATTGGGGGAGGTTGAGGAGACAATAAAGGCATACATGTTTAACCCAATGCATTGGAATAGCATTAATATATATTTTTTTTGGAAATACGTTTGGATTGACGAACAAATTGACAATGTTGTTAACCTTTTTTCTATTTTGGCAAATATGTATGTTTCACAACTTCCATGCTCTTCACCTTTTTAACTTTTGACACACTTTCTCCTTCATAATCTTCAGCAGCATCATCTTTCTCATCAAATTATTCTTCATCTTCACCTTCTTAATCTTCTTCTTAAACTTCTTGCTATTCATGTTTTTGTTTACATTACTCATATTGTTATTATTAAACTATTAATCTTCTTCATATTCAAATTCTTCATCTTCTTCCTCTTCATCTTCTTCATCATATTCTTATTGTGACAGAGATTCCTGTACTTGTAATCTGTAAAAGTATGAATTTTTCATTCTTCCGTTCTTGCTGTCACAAAAGATTTAAATTACAACAGTATTTGTCCGTGTTCAGTTTAGCCTGCAGCAGCAGGCATTTTCCAGGGGCACCACGAGGAGGAACGGACTCACCCCCATACACTGCTTAGTCTTCTTCTGCTTAGAATTAAGAGCATATATTTTGCTCTTCATTTTGGTCTTATACTTCTTGTTCTTCTGCTTTTTGATCTTCTGCTTATTGTTCTTCTGTCTCTTGTTCTGTATCTTGTAGTTTGTCTTAACCTTCTTTGTCCTGTTGGTGATCTTCTTCTGGGTAATCTTTTATTTTTTCTTTGTGATGGTGTTCAGGCTGGTTGGCTTCATGCTCGTCGTCCTTGTTGTCGTCATCTTCTTCTGGGTGGTCTTTAAGGTCGTCTAATTTCCGAGAACCAGCTGACGTTACTGGAACCCGGACGGGTATCAGATGGAGCAAGAGACAATGGAAGTAACGAGGACCAGCTGACTGTGCTGGAACCCGGAGGGGCAGCAGAAGGAAAAGAGGCAATGTCACAACCGAGTACCAGCTGACGTTACTGTGACACGGTTACTAAGCAGGAGGTACCTGTGCTCCAAAGCACTACCAAGGACCAGCAGACGTTGGTGGAACTCGGATACGGAGATGGAGGCACCTAGGCCAAAGGCACTGGGAAAAACCAGTTGACGGTACTGGACCCCGGACGGGTAGCAGAAGGAAAAGAGGCAATGTCACAACCGAGTACCAGCTGACGTTACTGTGACACGGTTACTAAGCAGGAGGTACCTGTGCTCCAAAGCACTACCAAGGACCAGCAGACGTTGGTGGAACTCGGATACGGAGATGGAGGCAACTAGGCCAAAGGCACTGGGGAGAACCAGTTGACGGTACTGGACCCCGGACGGGTAGCAGAAGCACCCATGAAAATGTAAGTTGACAGGACGCAAGCCGTCCGCAGTTACCGAATCACACAGTCCTACAGTGGGTGCTTGTCCTATTGTCACAATGGAAACAGCCTTTATTTACATATCCCACAGCACACATAGGAATCACCTAAACTGCAGGCACCATAGAGTCGGCTAACCCGAATGCAACACGACAGCACAACTTATTGGAGGATAATTGACGTTCACACTGCCAGGAAACAGCTGTCGTGCTGTAACCAGGCTGGCCAGGAGTCAGTACCCCTGCCAATTACTTACGAGCAACAAATGGCGGTGTTGTAGCCCAGGGAGTAGAGTTCAGGTGGTAGAAAGATGAACATAACAGGAGACATGGAAAACGTTGCCAAACAGTTATTTAATCTGAAAACGGACAGGCAAATTCAGGTGAGATCCATGCCATGTTCATTTTCAGAAAAGTAAGCCGGTCTACATTCTCTGAGGATAGTCGCATGCGACGGTCTGTTACTACACCACCTGCAGCACTAAAGACGCGCTCAGATAATACACTGGCAGCAGGGCAAGCCAGCACCTCCAATGCATACTGGCTAAGCTCTGGCCATGTATCCAACTTAGAGACCCAAAATTTGAAAGGGGAAGAGACATCTGGGAGTACACTTAGAGGGAAAGCCAAGTAGTCTGTCACCATCTTACGGAAACGTTTCTTCCTGGTGACTGGAGCCGTCTCGGATGGTGTAGACCTTGCTGGCGCTGTCACAAAACTTCGCCACATTTGTAACATACAGCTCTTGCCCTGTGCAGAGGCGCTGCTTGTGCTCCCTCTTGTTGTAGAGGTGTCTACACTGCCTCGACGCACAGAGCTGCTTTGTAAAGCAGTAGCAGCAGCAGATCTCTCGGCTGGAATGTACAACAGTATGGATTGCACCAGTGTGTCTTGGTACTCCTGCATTTTACGTTCCCGGTTCACCGGTGTGATGAGGGTTTGTAAGTTGTCCGGTAGCGAGGGTCTAGGAGGGTGTACACCCAATAATCTGACGTGGTGAGAATGTGGGCGATGCGGCGGTCGTTTCTCAGGCACTGAAGCATGAAATCAACCATGTGCTGCAGACTCCCAACTGGCCAACAAAGGCTGTCCTCTGGAAGAGGCGTCATCTCTGCCTCCTCTGCACACCCCACCCTCGCTCTACATACTGACTAGAGCGTTGTGTACCTCCCTCTGTAGGGATTTCTTCCTCCTCCATTGACTCCTCCTCTCCTCATCCTCCTCACAAAGTGAGCCCTGCCCAGCCCTTTGTGAGGAACCACGTTGCGCTGACTGTCCTGAAGGTAATTGAATTTGTGACTCCTCATCCTCCACCTCTTCCAAAACCTCTTCCTTTAGTGCTTTCAGTGATTTCTGAAGCAGGCAGATAAGGGGGACAGTCATGCTGACTAGTGCATCATCTGCACTCGCCATCCGCGTTGACATCAAACGCACGCAAAACGTCGCAGATGTCCTTCATAGAGGCCCACTCAGTAGTGGTGAAGTGTGAACGGCGCAAATTGTCGAGTTGTTTGCGCCTGTTGCAGCTGATACTCCATTACTGCTGGCTGCTGCTCACACAACCGCTCCAACATATGTAACGTGGAATTCCACCTGGTGGGTACGTCACATATGATGCGATGTTCAGGAAGGCGAAATCTGACTTGCAGAGCTGCAATGCGCGATATGGCCATGCTGGAACGTCGCAAGTGAGCGCACTCTAGGCGGACCTTGTGCAGCAGTGCATCAAGATCCGGATAGTCCCTCAAAAAACTCTGCACGACCAAGTTGAGCACATGTGCCAGACATGGTATGTGAGTGAGGTTGCCAAGGCCCAGAGCTGCCACCAGATTTCGGCCATTGTCACACACTACCAAGCCTGGCTGGAGATTAGCTGACAAAAACCACACGTCGCTCTCCTGCTTGATGGCATCCCAGAGCTCCTGCGCTGTGTGGCTTCGATTCCCCATGGAAATTAATTTCAGGACGGCCTGTGGACGTTTGGCCACGGCTGTGCTCATATCGGTCGCAACAGGTAAGCGTTCACGGGTCCATGTGGAGGTATACCGTGACGGCTCGTGCAGCAATGATTCTGAGGAACTGGAGTAGGAGGAGGAATCAATGTGTACAGACTGGATTCCTGCAATCCTTGGAGTTGGCAGAACACGTACAGCGCCACTGGCAAGATCTGTACCCGGCTCCACAACATTGACCCAATGGGCAGTGAGGGAAAGGTATCGTCCCTGGCCATGGGTACTGGTCCACGCATCGGTGGTCAGGTGACCCTGCTACTGACGGCGTTTAGTAGCGCATGTTTAATGTTTCCCTCGACATGTTTTTGCAGAGCAGGGACGGCTTGCCTGCTGAAATAAAATCGGCTTGGCACATTATATTGTGGGACTGCCAATGCCATTAAGTTCCTGAAACTGTCAGTCTCCACCAGCCTGAATGACAGCATTTCAAGGGACAGGAGTTTTGCAATGCCAGCATTCAGAGCCTGTGCTCGTGGATGGTTTGCCGAGTATGGCCGTCTTTTATCCCATGCCTGTGGTACCGATGGCTGTTTTGTGGTCTGGGAGTGTGACGATGACTGTGAACTTGCTGCTGTGGGTGGAATAACAGTTTGTCTATGGACAACAGTGACCGAGGTTCTTCCATGGAGATCCTGTGAGGAAGCCGAACCAGGTGTGTGTGAGCTGGAGGTAGAGGCTCCAACACGACCTGAAGATGTAGGTGCTGCTGTAGGTTGGCCTACATCTCCAGTGTGTCTTTGTAACTCAGCTACGTGCTTTGTCCGTACATGTTTCCACATATTTGTGGTATTCAGGTTACTGATATTTTTACCTCTTTTAACTTTTTGCTTACACAGTTTGCATTGAACATAGCAAATATCATCTACAAGTCTGTCAAAAAAGGACCACGCAGTGCAAGTCATGGGAGCGCCAATTTTGACATTTGTAAGAGAACTGCTCCCAACACGTGCCAAACTGGAGGCTACAGGCAAGCGAGTCTGCAGCCTACCTCTCCCTCCTCTTTGTACCGTTGGGCCAATCTCTTCCTCAGAGCTGCTCCCACCACCTTCCTGTTGCTCACGCCATGTTGGGTCTCGGACTTCATCATCTCCACTACCCTCTTCCAACACCTGCTGCTGTTGGATGGTCTGGGCAGCACCATGCTCCACAAAACCTGGCACCTGAGTCTCATCATCATCATGAGATGCGTTCTGCGGTGTGCTGTCCATCGGCACTGGCTCACTCGCCTCTTCAGATTGAGAGAGACACAGCTGTTGCGCATCACTGCATACTCCCTCTTCTTCAAATTGCAGAATGCTGCTTGCCTGTGCCTGTGTTTGCGAGCCAACAGATTCTGAGAACAGAAGCAGAGACTCAGCTGGCTCCTGTACAGAACTCTCTGACTGCCTGGCCAATTTGACAGGCGGTGAACAGACAGATGGTTGCTCAACAGTGTTGTGTTCCTGAGAGGAGGTGGAAGGAATTGAAGTCGATGCATTGGCTGCCATCCAACCAACAACGGCTTCAATTTGTTCTTCCCGCAGCAAGGGGGCACGCCGAGCTCCTACCAAAGTGCGCATAAAGGAACGCTCACGGGGATAAATGGTGGATGCTGTGTCACTGAGGGTGGCAGCAGCCACAGAATCTCCACGTCCTCTCCCTGCTGAAACTCCACGGCCACGACCACGTGCCTTACTCACTGACTTCTTCATCTTGGTAGATTGATAAAGAAAGTCAGAAAAGTTATAAGGCCTAAGTGTGGTTATTACGCAGAGACTGAAGTGAACACTGAAACACAACTGTTCACAATCTGTGAAAGGCTACTCCTTTGTCTACTTCTATAGTGTTTGCAACCAATGTATTGGATAAGGATGGAAGCGCGTCACACTAATAGATTATATTTATTTTAAATGGAATGGAGCAGAACCAATTGGAGAGAAATGAAAAGGATGAGGCACTGAGACACGCTCAGCAGAGTACAAGCAGCAGTGCTTGAACAAGTAACTGGAGCGTGATGTGCACTCAAAAAATAAAAAACACAGACTGAAGTGAACACTGAAACACAACTGTTCACAATCTGTGAAAGGCTACTCCTTTGTCTACTTCTATAGTGTTTGCAACCAATGTATTGGGTACGGATGGAAGCGCGTCACACTAATAGATATATATTATTTTAAATGGAATGGAGCAGAACCAATTGGAGAGAAATGAAAGGATGAGGCACTGAGACACGCTCAGCAGAGTACAAGCAGCAGTGCTTGAACAAGTAACTGGAGCGTGATGTGCACTCAAAAAATAAAAAACACAGACTGAAGTGAACACTGAAATACAACTGTTCACAATCTGTGAAAGGCTACTCCTTTGTATACTTCTATAGTGTTTGCAACCAATGTATTGGATACGGATGGAAGCGCGTCACACTAATAGATTATATTTATTTTAAATGGAATGGAGCAGAACCATTTGGAGAGAAATGAAAAGGATGAGGCACTGAGACACGCTCAGCAGAGTACAAGCAGCAGTGCTTGAACAAGTAACTGGAGCGTGATGTGCACTCAAAAAATAAAAAACACAGACTGAAGTGAACACTGAAACACAACTGTTCACAATCTGTGAAAGGCTACTCCTTTGTCTACTTCTATAGTGTTTGCAACCAATGTATTGGATACGGATGGAAGCGCGTCACACTAAAATTTAAATTGCATGGAGCAGCAAGAATTACACTGAAGAAAAAAAAAAGAGTCTGTGACTGACACGTGCAGATGCCTACAGACAGCGTTGCATGCAGAGCAAACTGCAGCGTCACCTGCACTCACACACACCTTGCAGAGCTGTTAAAACAACACTGCAGGCAAAAGGAAGCTTTACACAGCGGTTGGTGCTAGCCTGCCTAAAGCACACTACACTAAATCGCAATCTCTAACTGTCCCTCAGAGTCAGCACAGCAGCGTTCTGTCCCTAACTGAATTCACAGCACAGTGACGCTAAAATGGCGGCGGCGCCTTTTATAGTGCATTCTGACATCATTTCAGCATCCAATGACAGCCATGCCATTAGTTAACATGACCGCAGCAGTACAGGATGTGACAACACTTCTTAGGATTCCTCATTGGCTGACTAAAATCACATTGCCTCTCAAAGAATTATGGGAACTTCCGATTCCGGTATACGATATATGGAAAATATCGAAACAAAGTATCGAAAGGCCGATAGAGCTAATATCGGCCAATACCCGATACTTGCGGTATAGTATCGCTCAACACTAGTAGTGACCTCTAAGGAATGTGACCAGGGGTTCCAGCTCAGTGTTTAAACTTAGCTTGGTCTACTGACCCTCATAGGCCTAGGAGCATGCACTGTAAACTCAGAGGCCTGCTAGCAGACAGATGCTCCATCCTAAAGTTAACATCGGGCATGAAGGATCAGAAAGTAGTGAGGGTGACCGGAGAAGTGAGCAATGAGGTGAGTATGTCTTTTTTTCATTTTTTCCTATTTAACTTTTTGCAAACTCTCTACATTTCAGCAAGATGATGCCTACAGCCACCTGCCATTTTGATGAATTTGTGCAGAACAAACTACAAAAAATCTATTTTCTTCAGAATTCATATTTTTGTAACATTTGAGCACAATTTATTGTCAATCAAGTAAATTATGTTAACTGAAGAAATACAGATTTAATTGCGGTTTATGGCAAAAGAATGAAAAACACTGCTGTACAAGTAAACAAAACCTCTATACTAGCAGTGTAATTCAGGTTCTGGTAGTACAGCAGGAGGAATGTTCTTTTGATCCCATGGCTGCATTGCAGTAACAGTACATAAAAATGTAATCATTTTTGGACCTCTGCTGTTGCTTCATTTCCTCACTTCTTTATTGTGTGAATTAATCCTCCAGATCATAAACATATTCCTTCATTTTTTAAGACAAGGATGCAAGCTTATCAGTCAAAAACAATGCAGTCAGCACCAGGTTCTATAATGAAAACCTAGATTTCATAAATCATAGCACTCAAGTTGAGGTCAGCGTTAAGAAAAGTTCTTAGCAGGTTGAAAATTCCTTATAGTCCCTCATGCTGTTCTGCTTATTGAAAAAATAGCAAGGATTCAAGGAGCACAAACAAGATGAGACTTTTTTTGTAAAAAAAATGGAAAGAAAAAGAAACCATAATAGACAGATTATATCTCACAGTCTCATTGCAATCAATTTATTAATTGATACACTAAACTAAAGATTTTTGCACTTACATTGTGCAGCAGCTATTTGATTATAACAAGAGAGTTAATAGTATTATAAAATAAATAGATAGATAAGTGTCTTCCCCTTTGAAAACTGATTTATACTACATGTTGAGATGTATTTTACTGCTTGGCTCCTAGGACAACAATAAAAAACAATGTCTGCTTTGCAGTCATCAATTGTTCCAGGCCAGAGAAATTAAGTTTTGAAGTCACATGCAAATTTTTCAGTGCACAGGGGGCATGGTAATGTTCTCTAAAGCCCCTGTCTCACACAGCGATCTTGCTAGCGAGATCGCTGCTGTGTCACTAGTTTTGTGATGCAGCAGCGATCTCCCCAGTGATATCGCTGTGTGTGACATTCAGCGACGATCAGCCCCCCTGCTGGGTATCGCTGATTGTCGCTGAATGGTCTGGACATTTTTTTGATCGCTGGTCTCCCGCTGACAGGCACGCATCGCTGCGTGTGACAGGCGGGAGACCAGCGATCCGCTGGTAACTAAGGTACACAGCGGGTTTCCAGTCGCGGGGCTGTGCCTGGAAACCCACTGTGTACCTTGGATACCAGCGCCCTTATGCTGGGAGCTGGTAACCAAGGTACACAGTGGTTTCCAGGCACCGCGCAGCGCTTGGAAACCCGACGTGTACCTTGGTTACCAGCTCCCTGCATCAGGGCGCTGGTATCCAACGTACACTGCGGGTAACTAAGCGACGTTACCCGCAGTGTCGCTGTGCTGATCGCTGCCTGAGCTGCCTGTTTGGCAGCTCAGCAGCGATCATGTAGCGACACACCAGCGATCCTGATCGTTGTCGGGATCGCTGGTGTATCGCTATGTGAGACCCAGGCTTAAGGGTATGTGCACATGGCATATTTTAAACACCAGCATACCAACTGGGATTTAGAAGCAGGAGATGACTCAGGAAAACACCGATGGCGGCAGTGTTTTCCCTCATGTGTCTTTTCTGATGTGTTCTCTCTTAATGGAAAACTTTGTACCTCATTTAAATGTAACAGAAACCTGGAACAGCTCATTTACATATAAGAGAAAATGAACTTCCCTAGAATAAGGCATTGGATCCCAGATACCAAGGTATTCCTTTATCCAGCTTTCAATGACCTGCATGCCCATAGAGTCGGCTTAGGAGGGATAACTCTACTGACAGATTTCCTTCAATTCTTCTTGTCATTTTTAACACTTTTTTAGGCAGATTCCAGGCAGAATCAGATTGAAAAAATTGTTGTGTGCATATTGTGTTCATTGACACTTGCTGATTACTTACTCAATGTATGCTTTTAATGCTTTAAGTTGATATATTCAGGTTTGATGTATACAGAAAGGCATAATTTATTAATATTGATGCTTTTTGCACAAATCAATAGATGCATACCTCTTAAAAGGACATTGTCACATCCAGAAACATTATTTACCTGCAGACATATGGTTAATCCACAGGTGAATCACATATGAACCCTAATTAAGCTTTAATCTCTCTGCACTCTATCACTTCCATTCATCAGGGTGATGCCAAAAATGGTTATTGTCACTATTCACTATGGTAAGAGTGAATGTAATCACTCTAAGGATTTTTGATTGATGACCTTCTCAGCACAAGCAGAAGCAAGCAGATGCAAGGAGAATAAAATGTAATTTTCTCCCTCCAGCCCCTGCTCCATTACTGTGACTTAACAGGATTTAAATGCTATTTGCCTGAAGTTTAGCCATACATCTGCAGGAAAATAGTGTTTCATGATGCCATAGGTTATCTTTAAAAAAATTGATGCGTATGAAATCGTCTGAATTTTATTCAGAAAATCTATGCTGTGAGCAGCCTTGGCTTTAGCTATTTGGTAAAAAAAAAAAGGCTTTAAAGATTTACCAAGCTCATTTCCTATTTTCATTTTTTAATAGACAAAAAAAAATGTTGAAAATTCCTATGTGGATTGAGGTGCTGAATGGGGTCAATATAAGCTACTATGTAATTTTTTTTTATTTTTTTTATTTTTTTTATAATTTTTAAAAGCGCCAAATTTTTATTT
>JARQOD010000002.1:172290239-172428945 GCA_033576555.1 Oophaga sylvatica
TTTTTTACTGCGGGTGGAATAGATGCCCTTTTCATTTTTCCTGGTGTCTGCCCCTAATTTTTGGAAATTTTTTGGACTCCAAGTCTCCTTTATGTGTATTGGCAGGGCTCTCAGAGCACCAGGTACCCATTTGTCATCATCCACCTGTTACTCATCAAGGTTTAAAGGGAGCCTGTCAGCGGATTGTGCAAAGTAACCTACACACAGTGTCAGGTCGGTGCCATTATACTCATTAAATGATAACTTGTTGATGAAATCCATCTTGTGGTTGTTGTTTAATCTTTATTTTCAGTTTTGAGTTAATGATATGTTCGTGCTTGTGGGTGGGCCTGTTGAGGGGGCTCCAAAAGTTTGTATTCATAAATCTGTCTATGAAAAAATTATATTAGTTATGATATTGGCATTTGATTGGATGGTCTATTTTTTTAGATAGAGGTGGGTCCCACATCTATTAGACATTTATAGCATATCTTGTTAATTTGTTTGTTTGCATAATATTTGTGATAGGAAACCCTTTAACATAAGCCTCATTAGGTTAATAAATCCTGAATGATATATTTGACTTTTGATGGATTGGTCAGGTTTCCTTTGTTCTTTTCAAAAGAAGAATATCATAGCTGACTATTATTTTTTTGCCATTATAAAACAACAAAAACAGCAAACAGCGTTAACAGATATTTTCAGGCCTGATTATAATTGTCGTCACAATACTACTGTAAATTTATTAAAAAAAAACTTTTATTTTATGAAGAGCTCCATACCCACTCTCAGACCCACAGGCATGTTGGAACAATGTACTCAACTGTTTTCATCAAGGTAACGTTTATGCTTGACTGTCAAAGCTCTGCAGCAATAAGGAACCAGGAGTTTTGGGCTAAAGCAATATGACATTTATCATTTTCTCTGTGTTTAGGTGACCAATGTTTCAAGATTGTCACATTGTTTCAAATTACAGATTACAATGTTTACTCGTTTCAATTAATTTGTTCAAATTTTTTTGTGAATAACTTTGCAAATTTCATTCACTATGCCATGTACCTAGTTTAACAATTTACCTTTTAATTCTAGTGTGTAAGTAAAGGATTATTGTTTTGTTTCTTCTATCAACATACACACTACTTTGAATACAAACTGATTTGTTGATCCTTTACTTTGATGCGAAATTGGATTTCTGTAATCAATACGTCTTGAAAGCCAGCACACGGATATCACAATCGCAGGGGGGGCTAATCTTAGTTATCCCACCGCTGCCACCAATTGTCACGTACTTGCTTCTCAGCACGTGACTTTGGGTTGCGCCTGTAATGGTGAATCTATCTCCTCTCACTCAGTCCAGCATTCAACCTTTGTTCAATACTGCAATGGGAGCATAAATCACACACCGACACAGACACACACCCCGCTTCATACATGCTGCCACCACTCACCGAACACACGGGCGATGAGTCACGGAAATACTACTATTACTATGTGCCAATCACCAGGAGCAACACTTTTTAAGGCTATGGATTCTTTAGAGCAACAAGGTTCAGACTTATTAAAGTTTTAAGCTTTAATATAAAAGGTGCAGTGCTTACAATAAAAAGGATATAAAAATGGAAATAAAAAGTGACATACAAATATGCAAAACAGTGATAAAATAAAAGGGAGAAAACTTACAGAACTATCGAACTTTGCAGTCTGTTATTCTGTCCCCGAGGGAGGGGTGGAATATGAAATAGAGCACATCAGCTGTCCATGCTGCCTCACATGTGAACACTTTTTTGTGTTTAAGCTAGTTTATAGATGTGACTTGGGGAATCCAATTTCTAGGCCAGCCTTCATGTTAATATTCTAATTGCTGGCTTGTGAGTGAACCATGGCTATTTTACCAATGAATACATGATTTTTTCTCTGAAACTCTTAGTGTAACTTATCTCATAGATAGGTTAGTCTCGTTTCCATTTGGCAGCTCTTCTTCAAAAAAGCTAAGAGGTGTGAAATGGAACCACTATATGGTTTCAGGAAAGCCCTCTGGTAGATTGGAGACCAGGAGACTGCCTCTCAGGCTAACATATGCTGTGACCTCTGTGAGACCTGCAGCCTAGAGCAGATGGTATTTACTGCTAGTAATACATATGTGTATATATATATATATATATATATATATATATATCTTCCACTACAATACTTGTACATATTTCACCACACCAATGTTCATTGTGGTAAAACCGTTTAAAGATTGTCACATTGTTTCAAACTATAAGATTACAATGTTTACTCGTTTTAATTAATTTGTTCAAAGTTTTTTTGTGAATAACTTTGCAAATTTCATTCACTATACCCTGTACCTAGTTTTAACATTTTACCTTTTAATTCTAGTGTGTAAGTAAAGGATTATTGTTTTTATTTCTTCTATCCAATACAAACTACTTTGAATACAAACTGAATTGCTGATCATTTACTCAGATGCGAAATGGGATTTCTGTAATGAATATGCATAGCATTGGTTTGCGTACAATGGATTAGTTTGATATGCATAAATAAAAAAAGAGCGTTCAATGTCTGTTGATGCTCTGTATCGAAGGTCATATTGCATAAATCTTTAAACTGTATTTTACCCAATACTTAGCAACAAGCAAAATGAAAAAAGCTCATTGAGTATAAATAATGTGAAATACACATCTTTGTATATTATATACAGTACTGAAAATTCATTTATAAGTTTTAAAACTTGTATCTTAGCAGTTATCATTTTACATCTTAACCCTGTACTCCTGAGGCTAAGTGCACACGATCAGGAATAATTGCGTTTTTTTCGCGGTTTTTCCGCGGTTTTCCGCGGTAAAAACGCGATAAAAACGCAAGCATTAAGCATCCTATACATGTTAATTGATTCCGCATGTTTTGGCCACATGTTGCGTTTTTTTCCGCGAAAAAAACGCTTCGCGGAAAAAAATAGCAACATGTTCATTAATTTTGCGGAATGTAAGCGGTTCATGTGCGGTGGTACCCAGGGTCTGGAGGAGAGGAGACTCTCCTCCAGGCCCTGGGTACCATATCCTGGTAAAACATAATTAAAATAAAAAATATGATATTCTCACCTTCCGGCCGCCCCCGCAGCCTTCCCGCGGCCCCGCAGCCTTCCGCCTTCAGCGATGCTCCGGCAACTTCCGGTCCCAGGAGTGCTTTGCGAGAATCACCCAGATGGCATAGCGGTCTCGCGAGATGTACGTCATCGGTGTGATTTGTCGCAAAGCACTCCTGGGACCGGAGTTGCCGGGAGCGTCACTGAGAGGCGGGAAGGCTGCGGGGGCCGCCGGAAGGTGAGAATATCATTATTTATTATTTTTTTTATTATTTTTACATTAGATCTTTTTACTATTGATGCGGCATAGGCGGCATCAATAGTAAAAAGTTGGTCACACGTGTCAAACACTATGTGTGACTCGTGTGATCAACCTGTCAATCAGTTTTCCAAGCGATGCTACGGGATCGCTAGGAAAACGCTAGCATTCTGCAAGCTAATTACGCTTGCAAAACGCTATTATTCTGGCGGGAATCAGCATAAAAAAAACGTGCGTATTTCCTGCGGGAGAAGTGCGGGATTGCCGCGGAAATTTCGCGGCAATTCCGCAACGTGTGAACTTAGCCTGAGGGTTTTTTGCATGTTAATGACCGAACCAATTTTTTACAATTCTGACCACTGTCCTTTATGAGGTTATAACTCTGGAACACTTCAACCGATCTTGGCGATTCTGACACTGTTTTCTCGTGACATATTTTACTTCATGTTAGTGGTAAAATTTCCTCTATATAACTTGCGTTTATTTATGACAAAAACGGAAATGTTTCAATTTTCAAATTTTGAATTTTTATGCCCTTAAGGCTGGGTCTCACATAGCGATACACCAGCGATCCCGACAACGATCAGGATCGCTGGTGTATCGCTACATTATCGCTGCTGAGCTGCCAAATAGGCAGCTCAGGCAGCGATCAGTACAAGCGACACTGCTGGTAACATCGCTTAGTTACCCGCAGTGTACCTTGGATACCAGCGCCCTGATGCATGGAGCTGGTAACCAAGGTACACATCGGGTTTCCAGGCGCTGTGCCTGGAAACCGCTGTGTACCTTGGTTACCAGCGGATCGCTGGTCTCCGCCTGTCACACGCAGCGATGCGTGCCTGTCAGCGGGAGACCAGCGATCAAAAAAATGTCCAGGACAGCGCTACCCGGCAGGGGGGCTGATCGTCACTGAATGTCACACACAGCGATATCGCTGGTGAGCTCGCTGCTGCGTCACAAAACTAGTGACTCAGCAGCGATCTCGCTAGCGAGATCGCTATGTGAGACGGGGGCTTTAAATCAGAGAGTCTGTAAGGTTATATGTATATATTCCTGAAACTCAGTTTGTTCGTCAGCCATTTTACTTTCTGTCTTGCTGCAGCTATCCTGCCCTCAGTCAAAATGGAGTTTCCAGCTTGCATGTTCCCGCCCTGATTCTCTACTTTGCTTCTTAAGCAGCCACAGCTGAGCAATCAGTGCTTCAGAATCTAGCCTGCAGTGAACTGTGACTTGACTCCTGTAAGCCTTGGACCTTGTAATCCAGCTATTCTACTGAGGAACTCTGAAGCACTTGTGGACTCTGAACCCTGCTCTTTGAAAGACCCACGTTTGCATGGACTTACGGTAACAGAGAAGAAGATCCTGAATCTGTATTGGAGAGTGATTGCTGAGCTTGGATTACTCTGGCCTGCTGTGTCTCCTGTTTCTGTGTCTGCAAACTGTGTGACTATTTCTGCCAACTTGTATGAAGTAATACAGGACTTTTCTATATCAAACCTGTGACTCCTGTGTTTTCATCGCACCCAAGCACAAGACGCTATATGAACTGTACTACATACATTACAAGATTCTGAAGCCAAACGTTAGTGTCTGCTGGGTCTGGAAGGCTGTGTCTGCTGTACTGTGGATATCAGACGTCCGGTTGTACTTTCTGTGATGACAGTGGTTGTGACTTCTCACAACCATTCCAGATGTCTGGTTGAAACTTTCTGTGATGATAGTGGTTGTGACTTCTCACAACCATTCCAGGTGAGCAGTTCCCTTAATTTTTTTTTCTCTCTGCAGTGTTGCCACAGGTGAACACTATTGTTTTTTTTTTCTCTCCTCTTCTTCCAGTAATCCTGTCTTAAAAGATCTGGAAAATGGAGGCCCTCATAAAGGAACTTTGCGGAGTGACTGATAATATCCTTGCAGATTTGCAGAATATGAAGACCCGTTTAACAAATCTACAGGACCTCAATAATCACAATTTGCAAGTGGTTGGACAGACTACCCAGGATTTGCGAGCCAGGATTGAGGTTCTAGAGGGGCGAGTCCAGGCTCCTGCCGTAGCCCCGAGTGCTGGGATTCCCAAGTTGCCCCCTTTTCGTTTTGGCGGTGAACGTGTGAAATTCAGGGGATTTATTAATCAATGCAATCTTTTTTTTTCTGCACATGCTTCACAATTTCCCACTGAACGATCTAAGGTGCTTACTATAATTATGTTGCTTACCAACAAGGCTTTAATGTGGGCAAACCCTCTGATTGAGACTGAGGATGATTGTTTGAATCACCTTGATGATTTTATTTCAGCCATGGGGCAGGTGTTTGATGACCCCAATCGAGGTGCAACAGCTGAAGCAGCCATGTTAGCTTTGCGCCAAGGTAAGCACTCGGTAGCTGAATATGCCTTGGATTTCAGGAGATGGGCCCTTGATATCACCTGGGACAGTTCCGCCAAAAAATCTATTTTTCGAAAGGGGTTATCTCCACTGATTAAGGATGAACTTGCTCGTGCCGACCCTCCCACTGCGTTAGGTGACTTTATTAACTACTGCATCCGTATTGATACTCGTCTGACTGAACGCAGGCAAGAGAGATGGTTCGAAAGCAATCGTACTAACCTTTTCCTACCTTCCTCTCCAGCTAAGGAACCTTTGAGTAGGATTACACGGGAACCTGAACCTGAACCCATGCAGGTAGACTCTTTACAACGACGGGTTAGTGATGCACGCAAGGAACATCGTTTTAAGGAGAATCTATGTTTCTATTGTGGTAAGTCAGGGCACTTCATTATAAACTGCCCCAGCCGTTCTCGTAAGACTACTGCAGCACTCATTCATTGTGAGTGTTGCGAGAGGGGATCTGTCAGGTCCGAGCCTCAGGCTCCAGAGAGATCTGCAGCAACAGATCTTGATTTCTCGGACTTAAACTCCGTTACCTCTGAGGACGTTGACTGTGTAAACGCTGCCATTTTTCAAGTTTCTTCAGCGGTATCCCAGCTGAGTTGTAAGAAAAACAATTCTCATTGCTTTCTTTCCATCAAACTCTGGGTTGACTCAGCTTGGGTGTCTAGCTCTGCTATGATCGACTCAGGGGCAAGTGGAAATTTTATGGATGTCTCCTTTGCTCTGAAACAGGGAATACGTTCAGTGAAGAAGGCTACTCCAGTACAGATGGAAACTGTGGATGGCTCCCTGCTGACCTCTGGACCAGTGGATCAGGAAACAGAGCCTTTGAGGGTTCTTATGGGTAAAGATCATCAAGAGAAACTGTCCTTTATGCTTATCTCTTCCCCCCACTTTCCCATTATTCTAGGGCTACCATGGCTGCAGGCTCAGAATCCTACCATTAACTGGGAGACCAAGGAATTACACTTTCCAGAGAAACAGATGAGTCCAAAAGTTTCAGCTTGCTCTGTTCCTAAAGGAATCATGTCAGTCCCTGAACTACCAGCTGTATACCAGGACTATGTGGATTTATGTGACAAGAAGAACGCTGACCAGCTTCCTCCTCACCGTCCATATGATTGTCCAATTGAATTATTGCCTGGAGCAGAGATACCTTTTGGTAAGATCTACCCCCTGGCGGGGCCCGAGCTAAAGGCTTTAAAGGATTACATAGATGAAAATCTAGCCAAGGGCTTCATACGCCCCTCTTCATCTCCTGCAGGTGCACCCATCTTCTTTGTAAAGAAGAAAGATGGATCTCTGAGACCATGCGTAGACTATAGGGAACTCAATAAGGTTACTATTAGAAACCGTTATCCATTGCCTTTAATCCCTGAGTTATTGGAGAGAGTGCGACATGCCAAAATTTTTTCTAAACTAGATCTTCGTGGGGCCTATAACTTAGTCCGTATTAGACCTGGGGATGAATGGAAGACTGCATTCAGGTCACGCTATGGACACTTTGAATATCTAGTTATGCCTTTTGGTCTGAGTACCGCCCCAGCCACTTTCCAACACTTGGTGAATGACATCTTCAGGGATCTCCTAGATACATTCGTGGTAATTTATTTGGATGATATTCTAATTTTTTCTAACTCCACAGAGGAACATCATGGACATGTGAGAATGGTCTTGCAACGTCTAAGACAAAATCATCTTTACATCAAACTTGAAAAGTGTGAATTCCATAGGACCGAAATTCAATTTCTGGGGTATGTACTGTCTACACAAGGAATTAGTATGGATGGAAGCAAAACCCAAGCCATCAAGGATTGGCCAAGTCCTAGAAATGTGAAGGAGGTACAGTGCTTCATCGGGTTTGCCAACTTCTATAGACGTTTCATTAGAAATTTCTCTGAGGTAGTGTCACCTATCACTCAACTTACCCGGAAAGAGTCTAGGTTTTCCTGGACTCCCCAAGCCCAGGAAGCATTTTCCCATCTAAAAGATAAATTTACCACTGCACCTATCCTAGTACATCCCAACCCCGAGCTTGCCTTCATAATAGAGGTGGATGCTTCAGACTGTGCCGTTGGAGCTATACTCTATCAGAGAACAGGTGAGAAGAATGTCTTGCATCCCTGTGCCTTCTTTTCCCAGCAGTTGTCTTCGGCTGAGAGGAACTACGATGTGGGCAATAGAGAGTTGTTGGCCATTATTGCCGCCTTCAAAGAATGGAGACACCTTCTTCAGGTGCTGCACAGCAAATAGTCGTCCTGACAGACCATCGTAACCTTGAGTTTATCAGGTCGGCTAAGTGCCTGACTCCTCGCCAGGCTCGCTGGAATCTTTTCTTAAACCAATTTAATTTTATCATGTCTTATAGACCAGGATCGCGCAATGGAAAGGCTGATGCACTCTCTAGGATTTACTCAGCAGAGACACGTCCAATTACTCCTCCTAAGACTATTCTTCCTGACTCTAGATTCCTAGGAGTAATTCATAATCAAGACCTACTTAAGGACATCAAGGAAGCATACCATGCGGATTCCTTTTTGGCACAACCCCCAAGGGACGTAAGTCTTGTCTTTAAGAATGGTGTGTGGATTCAGGGACAACGTCTGTATATTCCTGAAACAGTAAGATTAAGAGTATTGCAACTCATTCACGATTCCAAGATAGCTGGGCATAGAGGAATTCTAAAGACACAGGAATTTCTTTCTCGTTTCTTTTGGTGGCCCACTTGCAGGAAGGATGTTTTGAATTATGTCACTTCATGTGAGGTCTGTGCAAGATGCAAAACACCTCGCTCCTCACCAACTGGTCTGTTACAGCCTCTTCCCACCCCGTCCCGCCCGTGGGGATCCATTTCTATGGACTTCATTGTGGAGTTACCAACCTCTCAGGGGAAGAACACCATTCTAGTGGTGGTTGACCGTCTAACAAAGGCAGCTCATTTTATCCCTTGTGTCGGCTTACCCACTGCAAAACAGACATCAGATTTGATGATTAAAGATGTGTTTCGCTTACATGGAGTACCGGATGAGGTTATTTCGGATCGAGGGATGCAATTCACTTCTAGGTTTTGGCAAAATTTCTGTGCAGCATTGGACATTAAAGTAAACCTTTCTTCTGCTTTTCATCCCCAGACTAATGGACAGACCGAACGAACCAATCAGACCCTGGAGCAGTATCTTCGCTGCTTTATCTGCCACCTACAGGATGATTGGGTGGATCTACTTCCATTGGCTGAGTTCTCTTATAACAACTCTCAGAGCGCCTCCACTAAGCAGTCTCCTTTTTTCTCCAATTTAGGTTATCATCCTAACATTCTTCCACGATTTCCCATAGAAACGCCTTTACCAGCAGTGGCTGAAAGAATCACGTTTTTACAGAAGAATATGGATCTTCTAAAGGAAAATCTGGAATCGGCTCAAGAAAGGTACAAGAAAGCAGCAGATAAATTTCGTAAACCTGCACCAGCTTTCAAGGTAGGAGACTTGGTCTGGCTGTCAACCAGAAATCTTAAGTTAAGGATTCCATCGTCTAAGTTGGGACATAAGTACATTGGACCCTATAAAATCAGTAAAATTATAAGTGCCGTTGCTTGTCGTCTTCAACTGCCCAGAACTATGAGAATCCACCCTGTCTTTCATGTATCCCTACTAAAGGCTGCGACACCCAATACGTTTCCTGGACGTTCCTCTCCTTGCCCTGACCCAGTGCTAGTCGATGGTCAGGAAGAATTTGTGGTGGAAAGGATTTTAGATTCCAGGTTGTATAGAAATCAGTTACAATATCTGATTAAATGGCAGGGCTACCCAGTGGAGGACAACTCATGGGAACCGGTCAATAACGTTAATGCTCCTCGCTTGCTCCGTCAGTTTCATCAGAGGTACCCACACAAGCCTGGTCTGAGGTCATCCGGAGGTTGTCCTTAAGGGGGGAGTAATGTAAGGTTCTATGTATATATTCCTGAAACTCAGTTTGTTCGTCAGCCATTTTACTTTCTGTCTTGCTGCAGCTATCTTGCCCTCAGTCAAAATGGAGTTTCCAGCTTGCATGTTCCCGCTCTGATTCTCTCCTTTGCTTCTTAAGCAGCCACAGCTGAGCAATCAGTGCTTCAGAATCTAGCCTGCAGTGAACCTGTGACTTGACTCCTGTAAGCCTTGGACCTTGTACTCCAGCTATTCCTACTGAGGAACTCTGAAGCACTTGTGGACTCTGAACCCTGCTCTTTGAAAGACCCACGTTTGCATGGACTTACGGTAACAGAGAAGAAGATCCTGAATCTGTATTGGAGAGTGATTGCTGAGCTTGGATTACTCTGGCCTGCTGTGTCTCCTGTTTCTGTGTCTGCAAACTGTGTGACTATTTCTGCCAACTTGTATGAAGTAATACAGGACTTTTCTATATCAAACCTGTGACTCCTGTGTTTTCATCGCACCCAACCACAAGACGCTATATGAACTGTACTACATACATTACAGAGTCATATCGCCCAAAGTAGGTGCTAAATAACATTTCCAACAAGTCTACTTTACATCAGCACAATTTTGGAACCAAAATTTTTTTTTGTTAGGAAGTTATAAGGGTTAAAATTGACCCGCAATTTCTCATTTTTACAACACCAATTTTTTTTAGGGACCACATCACATTTGAAGTCACTTTGAGGGGTCTATATGATAGAAAATACCCAAAAGTTACACCATTCATAAAACTGCTCCTCTCAATGTGCTTAAAACCACATTCAAGAAGTTTATTAACCCTTCGGGTGCTTCACAGGAATTTTTTGAATGTTTAGAAAAAAAATGAACATTTAACTTTTTCACAATATATTTACTTAAGACTCATTTTTTTTATTTTACCAAGGGTCATTTTTTTTTATTTTACCAAGTTAACAGGAGAAATTGGATGCCAAAAGTTGTTGTGCAATTTGTCTTGAGTACGTTGATACCCCATATGAGGGGGGAACCACTGTTTGGGTGCACGGCAGAACTCGGAAGGGAAGGAGCGCCGTTTGATTTTTCAATGCAGAATTGGCTGGAATTGAGATTGAACGCCATGTTGTGTTTGGAGAGCCCCTAATGTGCCTAAACAGTGGAAATACCCCACATGTGACACCATTTTTGAAAGTAGACCACTTAAGGAACTTATTTAGATGTGTGGTGAGCACTTTGAACCCCCAAGTGCTTCACAGAAGTTTATAACGTAGAGCCGTAAAATTGAAAAATCATAATTTTTCCACAAAAATTATCTTCTCGCCCCCAATGTTTTATTTTCCCAAGGTAACCGGAGAAATGTGACCCCAAAAGTTGTTGTGCAATTCGTCCTGAGTATGCCGATACCCGATATATGGGGAGAACCACTATTTGGGCTCATGGCAGATGCTTTTTATTAAAAAAAAGTTTTTGAATCACCATATTATGAGAGCTATAATTTTTCCATATTTTGGCCCACAGATTTATTTGAGGTCTTGTTTTTTGCAGGACAAGTTGACGTTTTTATTGGTACCATTTTTGGGCCCATGACATTTTTTGATCACTTTTTATTCCGTTTTTGGGAGGCAGAATAAATAAAAACCAGCAATTCATGAATTTTATTTGGGGGGTGCATTTATATCATTCCTCCTATGGTAAAATTGATAAGGCAGTTTTATTCGTCGGTTCAGTATGATTACAGCAATATCTCATTTATATAGTATTTTTATGTTTTGGCGCTTTTATACAATAAATACTATTTTATATAAAAAATATCTATTTTTGCATCACTTTATTCTGAGAGCTATAACTTTTATTTTTTCACTGATGATGCTGTACAGGAGCTTGTTTCTTGTGGGACAAGATGACATTTTCAGCTGTTCCATGCTTGTTTATATCCGTTCGGTGGTATTATGTGTTGGGGCCTGCGGAAAGCACCTAATAGATATTAAGGAGAGGTGCGTTCGCAGCCCGGGGTCCACCTTGCAGGCAGAGCCTGCTGCTAGTAAGATAGCATAAATAGGCAGTATGAGCAAACTCTGTTATCCTACAGAGTCGCAGATGTAAATGTCGTAGCAGTATATGGCGATATAAGCGGACTCTGTTAATTCACAGAGCCGCTGAAACAAAGACTGTCCTGTTGGACTCACAGGGAACACAGATGACTGCTAAGCGGATTGCAGTCTGTGGTCAAGCAATCAGAACCCAAGCAATAATCTCCTCACCGGAGTAGCAGGTATTCTAATGGTGTTTTCAGCCGAGCCCCGAACACGAGCATACAATCTCCTCACCGGAGGTGCCGGTATTCTAGGGGCCTATTTCAGCCAGACCTAACCACATGCATACATGACCACACTGGCGCAAGCACGTAACAGATTTGATACTAGCGCACGGCCGTGCGGTAAGGGCAGCCTTTTATAGCAGCCACAAGAAAAAGACCTTCCAGAAAGGGCCATCTGGGCATGCTCAGATGTAGCAACAAAGGACTTAGTCCCAAAACTGCCTGCTACAACACTGGTTGCAGCAGCAAGTCTCTGCACAGTACTGGGCCGGGCAAGACGCTGGGACCGACGTCTCCGCTGAGCAGGAACCAATACGGCCAGAAACGGATGGGGGACCGCAGCGAGAACAGCTCGAGAATCCCTCTGTGCAGGAGTGGGAACTCTAACCCTATCATTTCCCCCTCCTAGGGCCCTCCTTCTTTGGGTCTCGCTGCGCTCAATGGCAGCGATGAGCTGCGGAGCATGAACACGCTCGGCAGGCTCCCAGGACCTATCCTCAGGCCCATAACCCCTCCAATCCACCAAATAAAATTTTTTGCCTCATACCACCTTGCACCCAATAATGGCGTTCACCTCATGATCGTCGGTAGATGAACCTGACGTCCCGGCAGATGACTCGGAAAACCAGGAAATGGCTACGGGTTTCAGGAGGGAAATGTGAAAGGTGTCGGTGATACCAAGGCGAGGCGGAAGGGCAAGGCGGTAAAACACCGGGTTCACCTGCTCAAGAACTTTAAAGGGACCCAAAAAGCAAGGTGCCAACTAGGTGGACTCTACACGTAACCTGATGTTTCAGGCAAAGAGCCACACTAGGTCACCAGGAGCAAATGTAGGAGCGGGGCGCCGATGGGCATCTGCCAAAGACCTCATCCTCTCTTTGGAGACCTGAATGGCATCCTGGGAGCGGTCCCAATTGTCCCGTGACTCCACTGCCCAGTCTGCCACCCTGGAGCCGGCGGAAGACACGGGCATGGGCACCGGTACCCGTGGATGCTGACCGTAGGTTAAAAGGAATATGGTCTGTCCGGTGGAGTCAGTCACAGCATTAGTTAGAGTGAACTCAGCCCACGGTAGCAAGGATGCCCAGTTATCCTGCCTGGCTGAGACAAAATGTTGCAAGTATGTGACCAAGGTCTTGTTGGCCTTCTCTACCAACCCATTCATCTCGGGATGATATGCTGAGGAGAGATTTAACTCAATGCTGAGTAGACGACACAGCTCTCTCCAGAACCGAGACGCAACTTGGGGACCTAGATCACTGACGATTTTGTCTGGCATTCCGTGTAAATTTAAAATATGCCTAATAAATAATGCTGCCAAGGCCAGTGGAGACGGTAACCGTGGTAAGGGCACCAAGTGCACCATTTTGGAGAAGTGGTCGGTTATCACCCAGATGATGGTGTAGCCCCGAGACTTGGGTAAGCCCACGACAAAATCCATCCCGACCATCTCCCAAAGCCTGTCTGCCACCGGTAAAGGGAAAAGTAGCCCAGCTGGCAGTTGTCGAGGGCACTTATTCTTGGCACAGGAGACGCATGCCTGAACGTATTCCCTGACGTCATGGACCATATGTGGCCACCAGTATGTCCTCGCCAGCAACTCAGATGTCCTTTTTGCCCCAAAATGTCCACCCACCGTGGACAAATGTGCCCGAGAGAGTACTTCCTGTCGCAAATTGGTGGGCACAAAAGTCTTGCCCGGAGGCACTGACTCAAGCGAAACCGGGGCCACAGTTCTTAGGCTCTTTGTGGGGACAATCAACCGAGGCTCCTTCTCCACCTTCTCAGAGGACACCACGGAGCTAGAAAGAGCATCGGCCCGAATGTTCTTCTCACCGGAGAGGAAATGGAGGGTGTAATGGAACCGGGAGAAGAACAGGGACCATCTGGCCTGACGAAAATTTAGCCGCTGGGCGGTCGGTAAATAGACCAAATTTTTGTGGTCAGTGAACACTTGAAAGGGAAAGCGAGCCCCCTCCAGAAGATGTCTCCACTCGGAAAAGGCCAACTTCATGGCTAGCAACTCCCTATCCCCAATGGAATAATTCCTCTCGGCTGGTGTGAAGGTCTTGGAAAATAAAAACAATGATGTTTCCAACCTTGAGCATCCTTTTGAAAAAGGACTGCTCCAGCACCAATGGACGAGGCATCATCCTCCAATATAAAATGCTTATCAACCTCGGGGCGATGTAAGATGGGAGCGCTAGCAAAATGGGACTTAATTGAAGTAAAGGCCTTGGAGACCTCCTCTGACCACAATTTGGGATTGGCTCCCTTCTTGGTGAGCTCTTTCAAGGGAGCTACCAAAGTGGAGAAGTGGGGAATGAATTGGCGATAGTAATTATTGAACCCCATAAAGCGCTGCACCGCTTTAAGAGAATGGGGTTCTTGCCAATCCATCACAGCCTGTAGTTTGGTAGTATCCATAGCCAATACCTGGGCGGAGATAATATAGCCCAAGAAAGGTAATGACTCCTGCTCATTCATGCATTTCTCCAACTTTGTATAGAGGGAGTTTGCCCGTAACAGGTTTAAGTCTTTGCAAACATCCCTCCGGTTAGAGTCAATATCTGGAGAAAAGATGAGAATATCATCCAGATAGACTACTACAGAGGTGGAAAGCATATCCCAGAAGATGGTATTGACAAAGTCTTGGAAAAAGGCTTTGGCATTACAGAGCCCGAAGGGCATCACCAGGTATTCATAATGCCCATCTTGGTATTAAAATCCGTCTTCCATTCGTCCCCTTCACGGATGCGAATCAGGTTATAAGACCACGCAGATCTAATTTAGTAAATACCCTAATAACGTCTTCCCTGCTTAGGGCAGACAGAAATAGCATGGGAAGCGTCACCGCAGTAGAAACATAACCCATTGCGCTTACGAAACTCATGACGCTGAGCCCTAGAAGTCACTCCATCACACTGCATGGGCCCAGGAGCTGGCTCACAAGGCAACACTATCTCACGCATACCTCTGCGCTCACGCAAACGTCTTTCAATTTGAATAGCCAAAGACATAGAATCATTGAGACCAGAGGGAACAGGGAATCCCACCATAACGTCCTTTACATTTTCTGACAGACCATTCCAAAAAGGGCTGCCAAAACATCATCATTTATTTGGTCAGGACTGCTCATTTTCAAAATTTCTGACAGTACAGACTCAGCGTCTTTATGACCCTGATTTAATGCCAACAAGTTCTTTTCAGCTTGATCAGTGACATTAGGTTCATCGTACAATAACCCCAGAGCCTAAAAAAATACATCAACATCATTCAAAACAGGATCCCAGGTGTCAGGGAAAAATCCCAATTCTGAGGGTTACCGCGCAGAGAGAGATGACAATTTGAACCTGCTGTGCTGCGTTCCCTGAGGACTTAGGTTTTAAGGCAAAAAACAACTTACAGTTATTTTTGAAATTCAGAAATTTAGACCGATCCCCCAAAAATAAATCTGGCATTGGGATCCTAGGTTCCACAACTGGCAACCTAGCAAGATAGGTAGCAATTCTCTGAACCTCAGTGGCAAGCTGCTCCACATGACCAGACAACTGTGCAAACTCCATTGAGAGAAAAAAAAATTCCTTCTCAGCACCCAGAGAAAAAGAGGGAAAAAAAATGTAACAAACTTTTTCTTCTTTACTATTTCTCCCTTTTGTGAGTACCATATAATTTTCAGTCTGGCCGGTAATACTGTTATGTTTCGGTAGCTGAGGAGAATCCGAAAAAAATAGTCAAAGTAGCAATACACCAGAGAGGCTGGAAACTATTGGATTGCAGTAACCTAAACTAACCGCCACACTAGAAGTAGCCGTGGAGCATACCTATGGTGATCCTAGACGCCTCGTCACAGCTGGAGAGATAACTACACCTAAAGGCAGAAAGATGAAAGCTATCTGCCCCGGTGCAGAATCCCCAAAGAAATAGGAAGCCCCCAAACATGTAATGGCGGTTAGAAAAGAAGAAAACACGGACACAGGCAGAAAATAGAATGAGCAAACGCTGGGGCCCAATCTGTCTAGATAGAAAAGTATAGGAAAGAATTCTGACTGCAACCCCAAAAAACCCTGACAAAAATACCAACACTTCTGATTACAAAAAACTGAGATCACACGATCTCTACCACCTAAATCAGATCTCTGGTGTAACACACAGGCAACACAGCAAATAAAAAGTGACAAAGGAAGAAAGCAAAAGGGCAAACATAGAATGAGCACAATTGCAGTGCAAGACCCCAAAAGGGGACCAGGCTGCAGTCCACTGCAAGCAGCAAATCAGCAGTGAAAATCCAACAGAGGAAAAAAATTAGCAAAACACTTATCTGAAAGAGAGCAGGAAAACAAGCTGTGCTCCAAGCAAGAGCAGGAGGAACAATTGAATACCGGCAAGGCTGCTGGGAACTCAGGTCACTTGTATCATACCATTCAGAGCCAGCTGAAGGCCATTCAGTAATTAGTTCATTACCCTCAGCAACCACCGGAGGGAGCGCCAATTCAGAAGTCGCCTCCAAGGTATTCACAACAATTCTCAGCTCTTCTGCACGAAGAAGAACCCAGCTCCTGCTGGTGACACCGACTTCCTAATGAACCCTCTTGCCAGATTCTCCTGGATATATTGAGACATAGCCTCCATCTCAGGAAGAGAGAGGGGATAGACCCTTCCCCGAGGAGGATCTGCTCCAGGCAAGAGGTCAATAGGACAGTCGTAGGGACGATGGGGTGGCAGTGTCTCCGCAGCCTTTTTAGAGAACACGTCTGCATATGACTGATAGCACTTGGGAAGAGGAGAAAGATCTTCGGGTATCTCTGTAGTGGTAACCTGAATGCACTCCCTGACACATCTGTCCTTACATGACTCATTTCAAACCAATATCCTACCGGAGGTCCACTCAATATGCCAGGGTACTCCCAGTAGGATTTCGTCTATTCCTTCTGGAAGGACGAGAAGGGAAATAATTTCCTGATGGGAAGGGGGTACACACAAAGTAAGAGGGACAGTCTGATGTGTAATTGGCGAGGGCAATGTCAACACATTCACTACCCGGACAGTCACTGGTTTGTCGAGCGCTACCAGATGTTTTGCATGGCGACGAGCAAAGGTAGATGACATGAAATTCCCCTCTGCTCCTGAGTCCCCACAAAGCTCGACTGTAAGTGTGGAAGAGTCTACAGTGACTGCCCCTTTAAATGTCTTCTTGGAGGAAAATGCCGCTGTCTCTAGTGAACCTCCCCCAGGGCCACTAGAGGCGATCGCTTCCCTGATCGCTGTGGACATTTGTTAGCATAGTGTCCTGTCTGCTGACAAAGGTTACAGATCACGGATACTCGGACGGTCCGAGACTTAGGTCCTGCACGAGGAACCTCTGTGGCCTTTTGGTGTTCGGACGCCGGATCGGGGGAATTGAGAGGTTTGGCAAAGGTGGGAGCCAACCGAATCCTCTGTCTACACTGGGCCTGCTCCAACCTCCGCTCGTGAAAACGGAGGTCGATGCAGGCAGATATGGAGATAAGCTTCTCCAGTGTTCCGGGAATATCCCTGGTAGCCAAAGTGTCTTTAACATGGTCAGCCAGTCCTCGCCAGTAGACTGGAATAAGAACTTTATCCGACCAGTCTAGTTCTGAGGCCAGAGTACGAAACTGGACGGAAAACTGACTGGCCAAAGACGAACCCTTTGCCAATGCTAGCATTTTGAGCGCCGTATCAGGGGTGACCTGAGGTCCTAAAAAGACCTTTTTAAGAGCCTCCAGGAAATGAGGAGCACTCTGCACCACACGATCGTCGCGCTCCCACAGCGGCGTTGCCCACTTCAACGCTCTGCCCGAGAGTAGAGACAGTACAAAACCCACTTGTGCCCGATCCGTGGGGAAACGTGCAACCAGAAGCTCGAGCTGTATAGAGCGCTGACTTACAAATCCCTGACATTGCTTGCTGTCACAAACTTGTCAGGAAGCAGGAGGTGGGATAATGCAGGGGCAGAGTGGCAGAGGACAAACTGGCTGCAGCCACGCTAGCAGCCTGAACAGCGACTGCGGTAACATCCACAGCTGAGGTTGTGCGCTCAAGAGCCGCCAACCTACCCTCCAGCTGATGGATGTACTGCGGTAGACACTGGTCATCTGCCATTTTACTAGCCAGACCCTGGCATTAGTATTATATTAGGGGCCTGCGTAATGCACCTAATAGATATTAAGGAGAGGTGCGTTCGCAGCCCAGGGTCCACCGTGCAGGCAGAGCCTGCTGCTAGTAGGATGGCGTAAATAGGCAGTATGAGCGAACTGTGTTATCCCACAGAGTCGCAGATGTAAACGCCGTGGCACTATATGGCGATATAAGCGGATTCTGTTAATTCACAGAGCCGCTGAAACAAAGACTGTGTCCTGTTGGATTCACAGGGAACACAGATGATTGCAGTCTGTGGTCAAGCAATCAGAACCTAAGCAATAATCTCCTCAGCGGAGTAGCCCGTATTCTAATGGTGTTTTCAGCCGAGACCTGAACACGTGCACACAATCTCCTCACCAGAGGTGCCAGTATTCTAGGGGCCTATTTCAGCCAGACCTAACCACATGCATACATGACCACACGGACGCAAGAACGTAACAGATTTGATACTAGCGCACGGCCATGCGGTAAGGACAGCCTTTCATAGCAGCCACAAGAAAAAGACCTTCCAGAAAGGACCAATGGGAAGCTGCTTCAGAACATCAACAGCCACAGGACCATCCTGAAGGACCAATAGGAGTGGCAGCTGTATCTGAGCATGTGACCCCTGATCTCCAATGGGAGATCTTGCGCTGGGGATGCTCAGATGAAGCAACAAAGGACTAGTCCCAAAACTGCCTGCTACAACACTGGTTGCAGCAGCAAGTCTCTGCACAGTACTGGGTCGGACAAGACGCTGGGACCGATGTCCCCGCTAAGCAGGAACCATTGCGGCTGGAGACGGATGGGGGACCGCAGTGGGAACAGCTCGAGATTCCCCCTGTGCAGGAGTGGGAACTCGAACCCTAACATTATGAGAAAACATTGTTTTTTGCCTTGTTTTTAGTGAAATAGTTTTATAGGTCGAGTCATTACAGATGCGGCGATTCTAAATATGTGCACTTTTATTGTTTAGAACTTTTTTCACTAAAATATTTATTTATTAATATAATACAGTACCTTGCAAAAGTTTTCAGCCCCTAGAACTTTTCAACCTTTTCCCACATAACATGCTTGAAACATAAAGATACAAAATGTAACTTTTTGGTGAAGAATCAACAAGTGTTACACAGTTGTAAAGTTGAACGAAATTTATTGGTTATTTTAAATTTTTGTGGAAATACAAAAACTGAAAAGTGTGGCGTGCAATATTATTCGGCCCTTTTACTTTCAGTGCAGCAAACTCACTCCAGAAGTTCATTGTGGATCTCTGAATGATCTAATGTTGTCCTAAATGACTACTGATGATAAATATTATCCACCTGTGTGTAATCAAGTCTCCGTATAAATGTACCTGCTCTGTGATAGTCTCAGGGTTCTGTTTGAAGCACGGAGAGCATCATGAAGACCAAGGAACACAGGACGCATGTCCGTGATACTGTTGTGGAGAAGTTTAAAGCCGGATTTGGATGCAAAATGATTTCCAAAATTTTAAACATCCCAAGGAGCACAATGCAAGCAATCATATTGAAATGGAAGGAGTATCATACCACTGAAAATCTACCATGACCCGGCCGTCCGTCTAAACTTTCATCTCAAACAAGGAGAAGACTGATCAGAGATGCAGCCAAGAGGCCCATCATCACTCTGCATGAACTGCAGAGATCTACAGCTGAGGTGGGACAGTCTGTCCATAGGGCAACAATCAAAATGGCCATGTGAAAGATTTTTTTTTGCTGTACAAGTTGTACTTTTGAAAGATATCATTGGTTTTACCATGTCGTGTACTCGAAAACAGGAAAAAAATTCCAAGTGTGGTGAAATTTCAATAAATGTGAAATCCCCAGTTGTTTTTTGGGGATTTTTTTTACCACGTTCACTAAATGCTAAAACTAACCTGACATTATGATTCTCCAGGTCATTAACATTACATAGACCCAAACATATCTACATTCTTTTAAGTGATAAAAAATAATTGCAAATTTTGTTAAAAAAAAATTGTGCCACTATCCAATACCTGTAGCGTTCCCATTTTTCGTGACCTCGGGTTTTGTAGGGGCTTATTTTTTGCATGCAGATTTGACATTTTTAATCATACCATTTTAGTGCAGATATGATCTTTTGATTGCTCATTATTGCATTTTAATGCAATGTTGCGGAGACCAAAAAAACGTAATTCTGGTGTTTTGACTTTTGTTCTCATTAAACTGTTTAGCGATCGGGTTAATTCTTTTTTTATATTCATAGATTGAGCGTTTATGAATGCGGCAATACAAAATATATGTATGTTTTTTTATTGTTTTATTTTGAATGGGGTGAAAGGGGTGATTTGAAATATGATATATTTTTTATTTTTTCAATAATTTTAAAAACATTTTTTTATACTTTTAGTGTGCTTCAATAGTCTCCTTGGGAGACTAGAAGATTCCTTAACCCGATCAGCCCTGCAACATACAGGCAATGATTAAATTACCTGTATGTAGCAAAATTGCTTACTTGCTATGAGCGCCGATCACCAGATGGTGCTCATAGCAATCCGGCAGTGACAGCCACGGGGGTCTGCTTGAGACCTTTGGTTATCAGGTTAACCCATTAATGACCACAATCATGTGATGGGTGGGATTTTCAGCAAGCGCGAGTAAAATGCTGCTGTCAGAGTCCACCCGTGGTTGTTAGAGGCACATGTTGGCTATTCAGAACAGCTGACTTGTGCGGGAAAAGATGTGGCTGCCTCACCCTTATTCGTATGAGGCATTGGTTTGCAACTGGGAGGTCAAATACTAGGACTGTTATGCTGACTTTTTCTATATCCTTTACTATGGACATATGTTTAATCTGTGCAAGTAAATAGCAATATGATAGTGGCTATGTATGGGGTTTGCCAATCACTTTATGATTGTAGGGGATATCTGGAACATGTGCAATAATGTATTTCCTAGTCAAGAAAATGATCTATATCACCAATTGTTCCATTCTGCCTGCATCAACTGAGTGTATTGATTTATACAATGACTTGCAAGTAAGCTATAGTGAGGACTAGCAAATGAGTTACACTGTCTATAATACCAAGTGATACTTGCTCTTAATTGTGCCAAGATGTTTGCAGTCAGTTACTAGAGTATTCCTGTTGTTGCTGGCTACCACCTGCTCTTAATTATACTGATGTGCAATCACAAAGTTCCATATCACAATACTGAGTGTAGCCACTAGGTTTGTACCCTAATTTGAAAACTGTAATAGTTGCTTTGTGCCATGTGAAGCCTGTTCTTGTTAAATCTTGACAAGTCTGCATCAGTCACTATAATACCATCAAGTGGGGAGCCACATTACAATTCATAGGTCACATGCAAAAAATTAAATCCAAATTTTTAATTCTGCATCAAACTATGATATTTTCTTTATAGGAAGCAATGATAATTTAACCCCTTTATACCATATGACATACTATCCCATCCATCTGACCTGGGCCTTAAGTCCCAGAGATGGGATAGTACATCATATAGTATCAGACGCGATCAGACATGCTCACGAGGGGAGAGTGGCTAATCGTGGCTTGGTATAAGCTGATTCTCAAGGATGACACCGGGAACTAAGTGTCAGGAGCCGTCATGGACCAATCCCGGCACTTTAACCCCCGGAAAACTGCGATCAAAGATGATGGCAGCATTCCGGTGGCTGCGGAGAGGCACAGTCAAATCATACTAAAATAGGCAGTGCTCACGTGTGAACGTGCCAGAATCTGGGCTCCACGTGCTCTCTAGCTTTGCTCTCCGGGACCTGTCGATGCCAGAGTACGCTCGGCTAATATTCACAGGTCCTTTAGGCAGGTTGAGCTTATGCCAGGCAGGTAGCCAATGTGGAGTAGTCCTGCTACCCCCTGAGCAGACTGTGGGGCCCGTAACCTGTAGCTAACGTGGTGAAGTTCTGCTGCCAATATAGAGTAGCTATACACCCTGAGCAGACTGCGTGGCGCGTAACCTGGGAATCGCCTGCCAAGCTGAATAGAGAGTTGCTCAGCCGGTCTCACATCGGCTGGTAGCACGTACGCCTGGCATCAGTCGCACGCACTTCCTAGCGGCTGGCATGTAGCTTCTGTGCAGTCAACAGGGCTACGTCTATACCAGCTTGCAGCACATAGTGCAAACCTAATATCGGGAAAGTGGCTTCTGTGTCATTTACAGGGCTACATCTACGCCTGTTGATAGCACATCTCCCGTGACGTTAATGAGATAGTGTCAATTCTACATCTCCCCTAGTGTGAATTAACACAGGCGAGATCTAATGTTAGATTTCTGTCGTCAGTTTGACCCTCATACTCTAGTGGTGTTCGGCAGCAGTGAACATAAACTGCATGGCGGACCCGGGTTCGGTTGCAATCCATTTTATAATAAAGCTGTTGCAACCGAGCTCATAACATAAGGATTGGTGCTGGAAGGTATCTTAAAAGGAATCTGTCTTCAGAAACCTATTGTTTAATAGGTTTTGTGTTACTTGTATTTTTAAAACATGTTTAGCAATGTTTTTTCATATCACATTCTGTATTAAAATCAAACTAAGCAATCTTGCAATATACCCATGGCCTTTGAGGTTTTTCTAGATGCAGATGTATTATCCTTTCATAAATAGGTTACAGTAAAGCTCCTTATCAGCAGAGCCAGGATTACAATGACAGATAAGACCTCTAGACACAGCTGACAACACAAGATCCGCCATTTTTAATAGGTGATGTTATAGCTGACCCTTAACAGTGACATTTGCAAAGGCTCATTAGATGCTTCATTACAAATAAAAGTCTGAACATTGTTGCTATTTTTATGTGTGTTTTTTCCCCTGAAACAATAGGAAGTTAGTGCATAAAAGTCTCAGTTACCATTATGAAAATTGCAAGATTTATATTTATATTTTGTAAGACGGCGGTGTTCACACCATGCAGTAACTGAGGCAGTGACCCAAGCAAGTCCAAAGTAAACAGCTTTTATTCAGCAACTCACGGGTAAAACAGGAAAAGTCCTCCGGTACGCAGCCGGGGTAACATCAGTCCATAAACACTGGTTGCCGGGGACAACGGCCGCGCCGGGCCGAACAGAGCCTGGCAGGTGCAGAGCCGTCCCAGGCGTGGGTTCAGCTACCCACAGTCCTGTGGAGCTTTCCTGCTATGCTGCTTGCAGGGTCCCAACATAGAACAACACTACTCCTTAGTGCAGGAGTTTTAAAGACCTGTGGCAAAAGCCACTGGAAAACCCGGGTTGGAGGGAGGAGGCCGCCCCACTGCCTCCTGTAACCTCCTCCAAGAAATGAAGGCCCTGCCGGATTTTACTTAATCTGCCTTAGCCAGTTAGTCTGACTAGGTCATTGCTCACCTTCATTCCTGCATTGCAGCCGCAGCTGTGTGTGTGACTGCAATGCACTCCAATGGCTTTAATAGGTCTCTGTACACATTCTGGGGGAAATATAACGTCCCTCGTAAACGATCCCGGTCACTGCCTCACATATCCCCCCCTCTGTTCAAACTTGTGGGGTTGAACATTTGCCACCATACTGGGTGCCCGGGACAGGGCATCCGCGTTTGCTTGCAACTTCCCAGGGCGATGTGCTACAGAGAAACTGAAATTTTGCAGTGACAGGAACCACCTGGTGACTCGCGCATTCCTCTCCTTTGCATTCCTCATCCATACCAAGGGTGAGTGGTCCGTCACCAAGCGGAACTGACGCCCGAGTAAATAATAACGTAGTGACTCCAAGGCCCACTTAATAACCAAACACTCCTTCTCTACTACGCTATAGTTTTTCTCTGCCGGGACAAGTTTTCTACTCAAGTAGGTGACCGGGTGCTCTTCACCATTCACTTTTTGTGACAACACCGCCCCTAGTCCTACCTCCGAGGCATCTGTCTGTACAATGAAGGTTTCATTGAAGTTGGGGCTGATGAGGACCGGCTGTCCACACAGGGCCAACTTCATGGACTGAAAGGCTTCTTCTGCCTGAGGGTTCCGCCGAACCATTACCGTTTTCTTTCCTTTCAAGAGATCGGTTAGGGCCGCCGTTCGCCTGGCAAAATTAGGTATAAACCGGCGGTAATACCCAAGGATGCCAAGGAACGCCCTCACCTGTTTTGTACTCGATGGTTTAGGCCAGTTTTTTATGGCCTCAATTTTACTGATTTGGGGCTTGATAGCTCCTCGGCCTATCACATACCCCAAATATCGAGCTTCCTCCAGCCCTATCGCACATTTTTTTTGGGTTTGCCGTTAACCCCGCGGCTCTGAGAGAATCCAGCACCGCTTGTACGTGTGTTAGGTGCGTTTGCCATATGATATGATGATATCATCTAGATACGCGGACGCGTATTCCTGATGAGGCTTGAGCACTATGTCCATCAATCTCTGAAATGTAGCCGGGGCCCCATGTAACCCAAAAGGTAAGACCACATAGTGAAATAGACCCTCTGGAGTTACGAAGGCGGTCTTTTCCTTCGCCGAATCTGTGAGAGGTACCTGCCAATAACCCTTGGTGAGATCGAGCGTGGTAAAGTACTGGGCCTGCCCCAGTCTCTCAATCAGCTCGTCCACCCGGGGCATTGGATAAAGGTCGAACTTTGACACTTCATTCAATTTCCGGAAATCATTACAGAAGCGTAATGATCCGTTGGCTTTGGAATCAGTACAATGGGGCTAGCCCACTCACTCCGTGATTCCTCTATGACGCCTAACTGAAGCATTTGTTTTACCTCAGCCGAAATGGCTTGCCTCTGGGCTTCGGGCACCCGGTACGGTCTTATTCGCACCCTTACCCCAGGTTCGGTGACAATGTCATGTTGGATCACCGTAGTCCTACCTGGTAGCTCTGAGAACACGTCGGTATTGTTTTGCACCAGGGAGCGAGCCTCCCGTCGCTGCTGTTTAGTGAGGGCATCACTTATCCTGACCTCCTCCTTGGATGCTTCCCTGGCTGAAGGTAGAGAACTCTCTGGTGATATGCCCGGGGTGATGTCTGTAACTTAACACTCTCGATCTTTCCAAGGCTTTAGCAGGTTTACATGGTAAATCTGCTCAGGTTTCCTCCTTCCGGCTGATACACCCGGTAATTTACTCCCCCACCTTTTCTCGAATCTCATATGGCCCTTGCCACTTGGCCATGAGCTTACTCTCGGCTGTGGGTACCAGTACTAATACCCGATCGCCCTTGTTAAAAGACCTGACTTTGGCTCTTTTATTATATGTGCGCCTCTGGGTTGCCTGGGCATCTAACAGATGTTCTTTCACGATGGGCATGACCGCCGCGATCCGGTCCTGCATACTAGCCACGTGTTCAATTATACTCTTATGTGGAGTCGGCTCTTGTTCCCATGTCTCTTTGGCTACGTCCAACAGACCCCTAGGGTGTCTGCCGTACAATAACTCAAAGGGAGAGAACCATGTGGAAGCCTGGGGTACCACACGGACAGCGAACATCAAATAGGGTAGCAACATGTCCCAATCCCTTCCATCCTTAGAAATCACCTTTTTTAACATGGACTTGAGGGTTCTATTGAACCATTCTACTAACCCGTCGGTTTGAGGGTGGTACACCGAGGTGTGCAATTGTTTAATTTTTAGCAGTTTGCACAGTTCTCTTGTCACCTTGGACATAAAGGGGGTCCCCTGATCCGTCAGGATCTCCTTAGGTAGTCCCAGGCGACAGAACATGGCAAACAGTTCTCGGGCAATAAGTTTTGCCGAGGTGTGGCGTAGTGGTATAGCCTCCGGGTACCGGGTGGCATAGTCGACGACCACCAGTATGTGTTGGTGGCCACTGGCGGATTTTACAATGGGCCCTACCAAATCCATTGTAATCCGTTCAAAAGGTACCTCTATTATTGGCAGGGGTACCAATGGACTACGGAAACTTGCAGTGGGTGAGGTCAACTGACATTCGGGGCAGGATTCGCAGTACCTTTTGACCTCCGCGTAAACTCCTGGCCAAAAGAACCGCTGCAAGATACGTTCTAGAGTTTTTTTTTCCCCTAAGTGGCCCCCCAGCAAGTGTGAGTGTGCCAAATCTAGAATCACTCTACGATACGACTGAGGTGCTACCAACTGTTCCACAACCTCGTCCCTGATTTTATCTATCCTATAAAGCAACTCACCACTGACTACCATGCGTGGAAATACCATATCTGCATTGGGCTGTTGGGCTACGCCGTTTACCTCTAGCACCCTTTCCCGTGCCTGAGTCTTGTAGCTGAGCTGTCCCAAACGTGGCCCTGGACACTTCCAGCTCGGGAATCGATGCGGTCTCCTCCACCTCTCCTGCCAGCACATCTAAGGGAAACCTATCGGGGTCACACTCTATCCCTATATGGGACACCCCTACGCAGGTTCGTCGGGTACAGCATCTGTAATACATTTTACCAGGGGAGAATGGATTTTGTTTTTCCACAGAGTCCAGAACAGGGGCAAGTCTCTTCCCAACACAGACCCATAGGGAAGATTTTTTACCACTCCCACCACATGTTTTATGTCTCCACATGGCGTGGACAAAACTACCTCCGTAGTTGGATACTCTACTCTCGGAGGTCCCCATGGATACATACAACCCCGACCTGCCGTCCGCTGGGGTTGTCTCCTGCCACCAGTGACCCATGTACCAGAGTCACGAGGCTCCCTGAGTCCAGGAGAGCCTCCGTAGGGTACCCATTAACCAGTACCTGGCATAGTTGGAGTTCACTGTCCTGGGGTCGAGGGTTGCTGTGCAGACGGTCTGGGCATACATTGAGACCCGGTGGCTATATCTGCAGTCCATGGGTTCCGTAGTCAGGGGACAATTAGCCATAACATGTCCCGGTCCCTGACACCGCCAGCACCTAAGGGTGGAGGTACTGTTAGGTCTTATGACAGTTTGGGAGGGAACCGGTCTCCTGCCACTCTCACTCCGGGGTTCCCCTTCAGCACGGGTACGGTGCTGACTGTCCCCAGCAGAGGGAGACGACCCCTTTCCCGATTCCTGGGTTGGCAGGGATCGGCGTGACAGCCGAGAGGGGGCAGAGTCTCGAATAAAGTCTTGAGTGGCCGAGTAGCGCTCAATCAAACTGACTACCTGGTCGAGTGTGCCGGGGTCGCCTTGCCCCACCCAACGTTGGATAGCAGCCGGCAGAGTCCTTACCAGCCGGTCAACCACCACCCTCTCCACCATCTGGGCTGGAGACAAAGTCTCTGGCTGGAGCCACTTCTTTACCAGCTGTAGGAGGTCATAAGCCTGAGACCGCGCGGGTCGTGTCTCCACATAGGCCCATGAAAATACACGCTGAGCCCTCACGTATGTATTAACCCCCAGTCGGGCAAGGATCTCACCTTTTAGCCTCTGGTAGTCCTGGGCGTCCTCCCGACTGAGATCGAAGTAGGCCTTTTGTGCATCGCTGACCAGAAACGGAGCTACTACTTCTGCCCACTGGTCGGGGGTAGGTTTTCCCGCTCCGCTGTGCGCTCATAAACTGTCATGAAAGCTTCCACGTCGTCCTCCGGTCCCATCTTCCTCAACGCTGAGCGAACCCTGTCTCGGGCCTCGCGACGTTCAGGGGCTGGTGCCGTCAAGGTCTCCCGCAGTGCAGAAATCTGTTGCAGCAACAGTTTGTTTGTTTTTTGCTGCTGCTGGTACAATAGCTGCTGTTGCTCATTGTGCCGTTGCTCCCGCTCCTGCTGTTGTCGCTGAGACTGCAGCTGCTGCTGTTATGTAATTACCAGCTGCTTTACCAGCTCCTCCATTTTGTCCACGGGGTGAGGCTGAAAAGTGGCCAGCCGGATTGTGGTCATGAAGCTGCCGGCGGGGGTATACCTCAGTCACAATGCCCACATTCTCCAACCAATTGTAAGACGGCGGTGTTCACACCGTGCAGTAACTGAGGCAGTGACCCAAGCAAGTCCAAAGTAAACAGCTTTTATTCAGCAACTCACAGGTAAAACAGGAAAAGTCCTCCGGTACGCAGCCGGGGTAACATCAGTCCATAAACACTGGTTGCCGGGGACAACGGCCGTGCCGGGCCGAACAGAGCCTGGCAGGTGCAGAGCCGTCCCAGGCGTGGGTTCAGCTACCCACAGTCCTGTGGAGCTTTCCTGCTATGCTCCTTGCAGGGTCCCAACATAGAACAACACTACTCCTTAGTGCAGGAGTTTTAAAGACCTGTGGCAAAAGCCACTGGAAAACCCGGGTTGGAGGGAGGAGGCCGCCCCACTGCCTCCTGTGACCTCCTCCAAGAAATGAAGGCCCTGCCGGATTTTACTTAATCTGCCTTAGCCAGGTAGTCTGACTAGGTCATTGCTCACCTTCATTCCTGCATTGCAGCCGCAGCTGTGTGTGTGACTGCAATGCACTCCAATGGCTTTAATAGGTCTCTGTACACATTCTGGGGGAAATATAACGTCCCTCGTAAACGATCCCGGTCACTGCCTCACAATTTTTTAATACAGATTGTAATACAGAAAAATATCAATTTTTTAAATACATTTAACACAAAACCTGATTCTAACAATAGGTAATTTTCTAATGATAGCTTCTATTTAACCCCTTTCCGACATAAGGTGTAATAGTACGCCGATGTCAGACTAAGTTCCTTTGATGTGGGCTCCGGTGATGAGCCCACATCTTTCCCTGGAGACGTCAGCTGTTTTGAACAGCTGATGTGCCCGGAAGAGCTGCGTGTGAAATTGCAATCCACCCGTGGCTCTTAACCTGTTAAATGCCACTGTCAAATGCTGATAACGGCATTTACCAAGTGCTTCCGGCAATCGTACCGGAAATCCACCCACCGGTGACCTATGTCTCGTGATCGTAGGTCAACAATCAGTCGGCATGACAACCAGAGGTCTCCTGTAGACCTTTATGGTTGTCCATGCCAGCTTGCTGTGAGCGCAACCCAGTGGTCGGCGCTCATAGGAAGTTAGCAATTCAGCTAAATATAGGAATTCTGATCATCGGCTGTATGTGGGACAATGTGGAAAGCGGTCAAAGGAGTGCAAAGAACACAAGGACAAGGTAGAAATTTCTTAAGCCCACAACACGTTTCAACGGTAAACCGTCTTCATCTAGTTTGGTGTCTCTGAACTTGTAATGACCTGGAGAGTCATAATGTCAGGTTAGTTTTAGCATTAAGTGAACATGGTGAAAAAAAAAACATCTGTGGGATTTCACTTTTTTTGCAATTTCACGGCACTTGGAATATTTTTACCGTTTTCGAGTACACAACATGGTAAAGCCAATGGTTTTCAAAAATACAACTTGTCCTGCAAAAAACAAGCCCTCACATGGCCATTTTGACCAAAAAATAAAAAAGTTATGGATCTGGGAAGAAGGGAAGCAAAAAATGAAAATGCAAAGCTGAAAAAAACTCTGGTCGTTAAGGGGTTAAAGGGCTAATATGTAACATAAGTGTTTCTGCGCTTATGCTGGAACACGTGGCAAAACATGGAAAAACAAGGATTACAACATAACATTACGTGGCAGAGACTACCCAATGCTTCACTGCCAGAAGACAATACAGGGATCTGTACATAAGAAGGGGTGGTTTGATGCTCATTCAAATCCTCTAAGCATCTTATATCTATTTGCTTCTACATATAATGCAAGTGAATTTTGTAACCCATTGGCTTATTCCAGTATGTTCAACATTTTTGTGGATCCTACATTGATAAATTAATCTTAATAGCAAAGGTTTACATTCAAGTTGAGTCCCTGGCATATCCACAGAACAAATCCAAATGCCAATCTCTTGTAGAACACTGCATCCAAGAAACTGAAGTAAAGTAGCACTCACCAGGGATGCGATTTATGAGTACTTTATTTCCAGTACATTGGACCAGGATGTGACTGAGCGGAGGGCAGGGAGTGTGCAGGGGAAGGAAGGAGATCGACATCCATTTTGTGATGCTGCACTTAAACAGGTTTTGAGTTTAACCCATTAAAGCACAGACGCAGAAAATGGCTGTCACTAGTTGGAACTTTGTCAGCACCACCTTTATGTGTGACACAAGGCATATTGCTCTGCAACCTAGTGTTTTAAAGGTATGTATACCGCAAAGTTGACACTGGTGCTCAATATGCTTCCCTGGACATTTCTCTTGTAGAATACATTTCCGAATTGCCACAGGCAAATCTGAAATACGTAACCGTATCATTTTGTACATTGCAAGAAACTTTTTTTATTCAATAATTATTTTAATCTACACAAATTGGTCCAATACAAAAAGATAAACTAATAGATAGATAGATAGATAGATAGATAGATAGATAGATAGATAGATAGAGATAGACTATAATTTTAATTGCGAATGTAAATGATTTGCATTGTTTTATATCTGACACACAGACATTCACACAGTTTTAACTTTTAAGCATGATAGATTGCCTTTAAATTTAGGACCTACAGGTGTGAAACTGGTAATTCAGAGAACAGGTTGAGAATAACAAATGATTTGTTTAACATCTCATTTAATACGGAAACTTATGCAAACATGAAAAGTTAAAGTCAAATGAGAATAAATGCTCCGTAAGCAAATTTTGAAGCTGCCTTCAGCATGGGATTAATGTATCCTATCATTATTATAAGCCAGGCAATCATTCAATGTTTTATAAATGCATGCAAATACAAAGCTCTCTGAACAAAAAGTCATTCTTGATCAGCAGGTTAAATATAGTCAGCAGTGTGGAGAATGCAACATTCCCATGACAAAAATTAACAGCTCAGAGTTATACATACACACGTGATACTAGCCTTTTTAACAGAGCTGAAAATAAGAGTTTAAATATATGTATTCGACACCTTTTTCATTTTTTTGAGTTGACTTAAATACTTTTTTTAAGTCGATTTAGTGTCACAGTATACTATTTTCTAAATTAACAGATCCCATTGTTTTTTCGTCACATTACAATAAAAGCTTACTCTTTTCCTTGACTTTAGTTATGTTTAATTTGCTTTTACATTTTTATTAATATATTAGTATTATTTTCATCTTTGCAGCCCCATTTACAAGGGAAAATACCTCTTGATTTGACATCCTAATCTACTTCTTTTTTGACCTAGCATTTCCAACCTACATAGGTGATCTGTCAGTCATTTTCGATGGAAACTAAATGCCTGAAAGAATGCTTTTATTAGTAGTAGTCTAGGATATGGTGTGGAAAATATTATTTTCCCATCTGTGAAAGGACATTTGCAACCACCACACTATACAATAGGGGACTGACAGCTATAACTGAAAAGATAGATAATCTTTCCAAAAAGTCCACAGGCAATTATTGGAGCTGAGCTCACACACTACTTGCATTCATTGGATGCCCCAGCAATTCTGCATTTATCAATCTGTGAAAAGGTGATAATTGTTGTTTATGGATACACCCAATGGCGACTTTCAGTAGATAATAGATCAAAAAAAAGGGGAGAGATGCTCACTAAATGTAGAGGTGCTCAGGAGAAAAAGTTATCAACTAGTAGTCATATACTCCGGCACACAAAAGATCATTAGATGCAAAAATGGATGCAAATAATAAAGTCTTTATTTGATATAATAATGGCTCATTCCAAAATTGCGCAAGATATACTCATGAATACAGGTACATTATCCAGGTACAAAATTTCAACGTTTCGGCATAATAAGCCTTTGTCAAGAGGTACCTATTGCTGTATAAATGAGAAGAAAAAAATCAATATCAAATATATAAAAAAGGAAGGAAAAATAATAATAAAAAAAAAAAAAAAAAAAAAATTCAAAGAATGAATCAGCCCAAACAGGCATATAACATATATATATAACATATATATATATATATATATATATATATATATATATATATATACACATATATATATATCTACGAGTAACAAAATAGGAATGAGAAATTTTTCATAAAAAATTATATACAATATAAAAGGAAACAAACAGAATCACAGCACAGAGAACAAAGCACCATATGGTGCTGAAAAAGAGGGGGGGATATATCCTCAAAGGGCTGAATGAGTGGTGTCAAAAAATATATTTGTAAAGGATAAATAAGAATGGTGAAAAATGTATCTATCATGTATTAGCATAACATCTTAAATAAAAAGTCATCAAAAGTTCATGATTGATTGCCACTAATATTATGATAACATATATATGTTTATTATATTAAACCTAAATAATCTCATTGTGGACAATAATATATATAATATATAGGTATGGTAAGGACACTAAAAGAGATAGGCATACTTCCGGTTGGCTCAATCTTGGTAACCATGGATGTTAATAGCCTTTACACGAGCATTAACCACACGGAAGGGATCCAGGCGACCACTACCTTCCTTAGAGATCACACTTCTTACAGTGAGACCCAGATACAATTCTGTGAAGACTTATTGACTTTGATCCTTACCAAGAATTTCTTTTTATTTGGTGATCAATTTTATATCCAAAAGAAAGGTACCGCCATGGGGTCCAATATGGCACCTCCTTATGCCAATATATATATGGATTTCTTTGAAAATACATTTGTATACTCCCACCCACACTTTAAGTCCAATGTATTGTATTGGAGGCGTTATATTGATGACGTTTTTGTCATCTGGACGGGTGACGTGGAATCCCTACTCATGTTCCATACAGATCTAAATGCATGTACTCCTGACATCACTTTCACGATACATCATGATTATCATTGTATCAATTTCTTAGATACAAAAGTTATATTGTCAGATGACGGTCAAATTGTGACGGACCTGTACACTAAACCAACAGACAAAAATAGTCTCTTGTTATATAGCAGTAGTCATCCTGCACACGTTAAAAGATCACTTCCGATATCACAACATGACAGGGTCAATAGAATTGTATCAGATCCGACTATCAGATGTAAGAGACATGAAGATATGGATCAGAAATTTCGTGAACGTGGTTACCCTGATAGAGTACTTAAGGAATCATGTAGAGAGGATATTCCACGACCCAGACCTGATAATAATCAGAGGATACCTTTCGTCAATGTCTACCATCCATTTAAACATGGGATTCACCAGTGCATTGCTAAACACTGGAATATTTTACAAGCTGCCTATCCCGATGTCCTCAAATTTAAAAACAAACCTTTAATCTGTTATAAAAAAATCTAATAACATTAGGAATTTTGTGGTCAGAGCTGACGTGGGTACAATGAAATCAGGACAAACACAGAGTGTACTACGCACCCCCAGAAATGGGACTTTTCCTTGCTTAGGGTGTCTTCAGTGTTCTAACATCACGAAAGGCGATAGCTTCACCCATCCCCGTTCGGGAAGAGATTTCCCATTAGGGGCCACTACACGTGTGACTCATCTTATGTTGTATATTTGATTAAGTGCCCGTGCGGTCTAGGATATGTTGGGGAGACCACCCAGCATATCCGTGACCGCATTTCTCAGCATAAGTCAACTATACGTTGTGGACGTACCCTCCTACCTATCCCAGCCCACTTTTTGGATTGTAGGCACACCATTGCCCAATTAAAATATCAAATCATTGACCATATTCCAAGGGCCAGAAGAGGTGGGGACAGAATTAAAAAATTAAAGGAACGAGAGTCATATTGGATCCATACGTTGAGGACACTCTCTCCGTATGGCCTCAATAGAGAATATGAACTCTCATATTGATTGTTGTACCTCTTTAGACATTCTATATGCCATCACATCCATTTTGATTTGGTTCTTTTTCCGATGTGTCTTGTCTCTGTTCATTACATTCTTGTCCATAATTAGATTTATATCATCTTTATTGTGATATACATATCACTATATTTATCATTATAGCATACATGTAAATTATATGTGATTTTTCAAATATAATAATAGATATCTTATTTATTCTTTATGTATATTCCTTTGTATATGTTTTATTTAATATAATATAGTTTTTTTACCTTATGTTTTCTATGCAATTAATATTTAACCCACCCTTTCTCTGTTATTTCTCTTTTTTCAGCATACTATCACGGATCTTATATCTTGATTCCTTATCTGACATGCGCACTTCATCCTTTGAAGCTCGGCTGTTTTCGGATTTCCTTCGGTTTCTCTCGGCCCCGTGCACATGCGCACTGCTCACTTTATCTTTCTAGTCTAACCCGGAAGTTCAGGGGCCCGGCGTTCGTCGGGTTCCTATATAACCTCACATGTTTAATGGCGGATCAGCTCACTGCCACAGCACAAATTGCTGGACGCTGTCCTCTCGTACACCCGTGTTACATAAGGTATGTTTACTATCTAGCTGAGTTATGTTCCACTGTAACCTCTTTCCAAGGTCTTGTTTGACTCTGTTATTCATTTCACTATTGCGGTCACGTACATTAATCACTGCGGTTTTACGATCGTTTCCTTTCCTTCAGCATGTCAGGTTGGTGGGTGTAATTTCGCTATATCCTTTAATTCGTTTTACTTATATGCTTACCATACCTATATATTATATATATTATTGTCCACAATGAGATAATTTAGGTTTAATATAAATAAACATATATATGTTATCATAATATTAGTGGCAATCAATCATGAACTTTTGATGACTTTTTATTTAAGATGTTATGCTAATACATGATAGATAAATTTTTCACCATTCTTATTTATCCTTTACAAATATATTTTTTGACACCACTCATTCAGCCCTTTGAGGATATATCCCCCCTTTTTTTCAGCACCATATGGTGCTTTGTTCTCTGTGCTGTGATTCTGTTTGTTTCCTTTTATATTGTATATAATTTTTTATGAAAAATTTCTCATTCCTATTTTGTTACTCGTAGATATATATATATGTGTATATATATATATATATATATATATATATATATATATGTTATATATATATGTTATATGCCTGTTTGGGCTGATTCATTCTTTGAATTTTTTTTTTTTATTATTATTTTTCCTTCCTTTTTTATATATTTGATATTGATTTTTTTCTTCTCATTTATACAGCAATAGGTACCTCTTGACAAAGGCTTATTATGCCGAAACGTTGAAATTTTGTACCTGGAAATTATGGAATTTTGTACCTGGATAATGTACCTGTATTCATGAGTATATCTTGCGCAATTTTGGAATGAGCCATTATTATATCAAAAAAAGACTTTATTATTTGCATCCATTTTTGCATCTAATGATCTTTTGTGTGCCGGAGTATATGACTACTAGACTTTCAGTAGATGTCACAGAAAAAGATATGTTGATCATTTGCATATTTCAAGCTTTTTTTGTGTTTTAAAGTATGTAAAAAAATCTGGATTAGATACATGAAATATGCAATACATACATAATATACATAATATGCAATAGAGAAAGCCTGTGGCAATTTCTGACCTGATAATAATAACATCACTTGTACAAGACTAAAAAAAAATCCTAAGAACATGATCTCTTGGGAGTCCTTGAGGAATGGAGTTGAGACAAACTGATCTAGACAACATGAAAAATATTTAGTTTCTTCTCCTTTCTTACACTATATATTTTGTCAGTTATCTATTTTTTCTGCCTGCTTACTTAACCTCTTTCCGACATGTGCCTTAATAATACGCACATGTCGGTATCCCCTTTTTTGGTGCAGGCTCCGTCACTGAGCCCGCACCTTTACAGGCACATGACAGCTGATCTATACCGCTGACATGTGCCTGCAACAGCAGAGGGTGAAATTGTGATCAACCCGCAGCTGTTAATAATTAAATGCCGCTGTCAATCACTGACAGTGGCATTTAACTCACACTTACAGGAAGAGTGTCACTGGCTCCGCCTATCAATGACCCTGTCACATGACCGCAGGTCACCGATGGGTTGGCATGACAGCCAGATGTCTACAGCAGACCTCGTTGGTTGACATTGCCAGATTGCTATAAGCACTGCCCTGTGCTCAGCGCTCATAGCAAATGAGCATTTCAGCTACAGACAGGCTGCAGCTGGAAAATATTGAAGCATGCATGCATGCTACTTTTTTTGGTAGCCGCTACATTGCAATAAAATAATAATAACAATAACGGGAGATCAAAACATTGTATCTACAACAAAATTGTATCAATAAAATGTCAGCGTGCAAAAAATAAGCCCTCACCTAGCCACAGATCACAAATACTGAAGACGCTACAGGTCACGGAAAATGGCGGCATTTTTTTAATTAAATTTTTTAGATTTTTTTCACCACTTAAATAAAAAAGAACCTATAAACGTTTGCTGTCTGTGAACTCGTAATGACCTGTAGAATCATAATGGCAGATCAGTTTTATCATTTAGTGAACATGGTAAAAAAAACAACTGTGGAATTGCACTTATTTTGCCATTTTACCGCACTTGAATTTTTTTTCCTGCTTTCCAGTACACGATATGTTAAAACCAATGGTGTTGTTCAAAAGTACTTCTTGTCTTGCAAAAAACAAGCGCTCAAGTAGCCATATTGACCAAAAAAGAAAAAAGTTATGGCTCTAGGAAGAAGGGGAGCAAAAAAAAACCCCGTGAAAACAGAAAATCACCCGGGGTTAAGGGGTTAAAGCCCTCATACACATTAGATTATTATTGATTAAAGTTGTTGATATCAAAGGGTTTGGCTGATAGTCTAATGTGGGGGCACCAGCCAACTGATCATCAGGGCAAATGTCAATTAAGCATTTCCAATTTTAAACCTGCCAATAACATTGCTCTCCTAGAGATATGACATCGGAAAACCTGGCAGTCTGTGGCTTTCTTGCAGAGAACATATGAACTGAATAATCGCTTCCATGTGTGGGAAAGTAAGCTGATATGGCTGTCAGCCGAAAAATTATGCAATGCAAAATTATCAAATTAAAAATTAGCATTCTATATTTGGCCAAACATTAAATTAACTTTTCCTAATTAAATTACTGGAACAGCTTATCTTTTGTGAGGTGTCAGATGTTAAGAGGTATTGATGATGTTGCTTCTCGCAACTACATTTCCAGGTTTGCATCGGTCAGTCTTGAGGGCAATGTACGCTTTGCAATAAATTTTTAAAACAACTACTCTGAGAGATAAGTTATTTTTTAACACAAATGAATATTTCAGTACATGTCAAGGTAGGAAAATCATCACTGGTCATGTAACGTTAATAGCACTCAAGCAGTGGTAGGTCAGCTATAAACATGACATAAGTGAGATACTCAGACTCAAATAGTATGTATCAAATAGGATACCCTGAGACTGAAGAATATATATCACATAGAATACATTGAGACTGCTGTCTATGTATCACATAGGATACACTGAGATACTGAGATTCTGCAATATACGTTACACAGGACTCACTGAGACTGCTGTATGTACATCACATAGCATACCCTGAAATATGTATGCATGAAATTGGCTACATTTAGAAGCTGCTGTATGTACCATATAGGATACACTGAGACTGCTGTATTCATCACATAGGATATACTGAGACTGATATATATATATATATATATACATATATATATATATATATATATATTATATATATATATATATATATATATGTATATATATATATATATATTTCACATATTACTCACTGGTAAATTATAGCTGAGGCAATAAAGTATAAAATGCAATAGGGTCTTATATGGTGTAAGGGGATAGAGTAAAACATAGTTGGTGCTCACCTTGCAGAGTTGTGAAAGTCACAATTTCTTTTGTTAGCTTGTGAAGGGAGAAGACTGCTGCGGATCCATCAAAACAGATAGGATGTAGATGAGAGGAAAAATGGATCTGATGAGGCGCTGCCAATATTCCACAAGGTGATGAGAGAACTATCGCCTGGTGGAATTTGTGGCTGCTTATTTAATATATGTCATTTGATAAGGAGTCAAGAGGTTTTCACTTAATGACATTGCAACTCTGGTCATACGTCCAAAGATGACAGTTTTTATGCTCCTCTTTTTTAATGATTTGACTACTTATACCTGCTCTTTGTATGATGTACTTTAGTATAGTGGTTTGTTCTGATAAAGAAGTGTATGCTTCAAAATTTGTTGACAAATGATGAACACTTTTAAATATACTTTATTTTTCTCTCATCACCTGGTGGAATATTAGCAGCAAGGCATCAGATCTATATTTCCACTCAATAAAACTGTTGTACACATACACTGAGACACTGCTGTATACACCACATATCATACACTGAGACTGCTTTATTCATCACATTGGGTACACTGAGATTCCTTAATATATATCACATAGGATACACTGAGACAAAGACTGCTATATTTGCATCCCATAGGAGACACTGAGAGTCCTCTGCTGTATACATCTCATAGGATGCAGTGAGATTCTGCTGTATATTTCAGTCGAACAAGCATTCCTGTGTATTAGAGACTAAGGCCGGCGTCACACTGGCGACAGAATCGGACGACTGCAATGTGATGAAAAATCGTATTGCAGTCTGCCCTATGTTAATCTATGGAGCAGCTCCCAGTATCTGATTTTTTGTGGTCCGTTTTAAACGTCCGTGTGCAATCGCAGCATGCTGCGATTGTCACCGATTGTGGGTCGACTATCGCCAATGCAAGCCTATGGGAGCGATGAAAAATCTGATTACAAACGGACCGCATGTGTGACTTGCGATGAAATCGCATCGGTGTCCTTTAGAAAAGCCGGCAATTCATCCCCGGCTATACTGTAAAATCACACTGACAGCTTTAATAAAGAATAGAAAGAATGGATATACACACATAGAATACACATATATATATATATATATATATATATATATGTGTAATTGTGACATGTATATATATATATATATTTATATTTCCTAGACTTCTACATACTTTAATAGCCGCAAATTCAGTTGCCGACTTCTGTGAAATCACAGAAGCCGACATGAAATGATACATTGTTTCCACACAGTTAACCATGTCATTTCCTGTATTTTGATATTTGTTTAGAACTTACAATTACATGAGTGTATTTGTGCTAAATTTCAGACATGTAGGGGTTAATTAAAGGTGTAAATTCGTTGACAAAAAAATGCGTGGGCTCCCGCTGTATTTTCTCCACCAGACAGACAAAGCAAGCGAGTGGGGCAGATAATAATAGCCTAGGGAGGGTACTTTTTGTTTGTGCCCCCCCTGGCTACTAACATCTGCCCCAAGACACCCCAGAAAGGGCAAATCTATAATTAGATTAGCCCTTTCTGGCACTTTGCCCGTCTATTCCCATTGCCCTGTAGCGGTGGCGAATGGGTTAATAATCTCACCTTAATGTCACCTTAGTATTGAAAGGTGACCTTAAGGCAGGTTAATAATTGAGAGCTGTCAATTAGACAACTATCAATTATTAATTCTATTGAAGTAAATAAAAAAACACACACACACTTTAAGAATAAATAATTTTAATGAAATAAAAACACATATTTTTGACCATCTTTTATTTAAGTCTTAATACGTTCGAAGCCCTTGTTCTTCTAAAATAAATATAAAATAATAAAACAACATTATTCTTACCTATCTGGCAATCTGTCACGTCCCACGATGTAATCCTTCACAAAGGGTTAACTACTAGCAATCAGATAAGCAGCGCAAGTAATCCTGCGTGCTCATCTGATAGCTCCTGAATGAATGAGCTTATCTCCTGCTGACAGGAGAGGATGTGATTAATGAATGAAGCTTAATTGATTGTATCCACTTTCACCTTAGGTCAGGTCACTCAAGTGAAAGTTGTAATAAATCAATTAAGCTTCATTCATTAATCTATTCCTCTCCTTTCGCTGGGAGAGTAACTGATTCATTCAGGGGAATACAGGTCTGAGACAGCATTATTAGCTCTCTGCGACCTGTAACCTGTTAACTCTTTCTGATGGATTACAGCGTGGGACCTGACTGTACTTCGGATTGGTAAGAATCATTTTGCTTTTTTATTTTATTTTTATTACAGGAAATGGTTTTAGCAGGAAAATAAAATATTGTCAAAAACTGTGTGATTATTTCATTAAACTTCTTTTTCATTAAACTGTGTGTGTTTGATTTTTCTATCATACAATAGGATTAATAATTGATAGTTGTCTAATTGACAGCTCTTAATTATTAACCTGCCTTAAGGTCACCTTTCAATAATAAGGTGACATTAAGGTGAGATTATTAACCCATTCGCCACTGCTACAGGGCAATGGGAATAGACGAGCAAAGTGCCAGAAAGGGCAAATCTAATTATAGATTTGCCCTTTCTGGGGTGTCTGGGGGCAGATGTTAGTAGCCAGTGGGGGCACAAAAAATGTACCCTCCCTAGGCTGTTATTATCTGCCCCCACTCGCTTGCTTTGTCTGTCTGGTGGAGAAAATACAGTGGGAGCCCACGCATTTTTTTTCAACGAATTTACACCTTTAATTAACCCCTACATGTCTGAAATTTTGTACAAATACACTCATGTAATTGTAAGTTCTAAACAAATATCAAAATACAGGAAATGACATGGTTAACTGTGTGGAAACAATGTATCATTTCATGTCGGCTTCTGTGATTTCACAAAAGCCGGCAATTGAATTAGCGGCTATAACAGTATGTAGAAGTCTAGGAACTATAAATATATGTATATATACATGTCACAATGACATGTATATATATATATATATATATATATATATATATGTGTTCTATGTGTATATATCTATTTTTTTTTTGTGATTGAAATACTATTCTTTTGGATCCATTATATGTCAGTTTTGCAAGCCTGCGAGAAAATCTCGCAAGTCGGATGAAAATCGGATGTTACAAGGTACACACACATGCGACTAAATCGCATCTTTGAAGGAAAATCGGATGCCAGAAGGATATGTGATGTTTGTATTTTGATCCGACAATCGACCGTCTAAAACGGACCGATTTTTTGTCGTTGTGTGTGACGCCGGCCTAATTCACAGAGACTAGATGGTTATCGAATGAACTATTGTCTGAAGCATCATTTGGCCAGTAGCCAACTAATGTGTATGGTCAGATTTAGGCTCTGTTCACATGTTTGTTTATCTTTTCTGTATGTTTGTTCTGTTTTCCATTTGTATGTTCCATTTGCGTGTTCTGTCTGTTCATTCTGTGGATTCCTGTGTCAAACAAACAGCAAATGAGCCATGTGGAATTGTATAGGTTTCATCTGCTTTCCAATTGTGCATATTTAGAAGAGAATAAAAAGTTCTGCATGAATGACATTGCTTTTCCTCCATGTTTTAAATATAACAGATGGAAACCAGACAGACAACATACAAATCAATGGAGCCTCTTTTCTTCCTTTTAACACAGAAAGGCACAGGATGCTAATTCCATTTATGTAGCGTCGACGTCCCTGCCCCCTGCCAGGCAGGGACGCTGTTCCCCTGCGACAGCGTCCTCTGCCAGGCAGAGACGTCGCCCCCTTACCTGCGCTCAGCGTCCTCCTTCCGTCCTGCTGGGGCTGCGCGCTCCATCCCTGCTTCTGGACTTAGGGCGCGCGCCCGCGCGCTCCCCCGCTCTTAAAGGGGCCGCGCGCATCTTTCAAAAAGGTCCCCGGAGAATGCCGGAGGACTCCACCCTATATAAAGTACTTCCTCTTTAATGGAGGTGCCCGAGCAATGTTGTTATTGCACTGTTCACTACTCTGCTTTAGCCCTCAGGGTCCGTTACCAGTTACCTGCCTGTTTCCTGCCAGTTTACTGTCTGCTACCTGCCCGCAAGCCTGCCTGGAGGTTCGGCCGTCACATGCAGTGACCATCGGCAATTCCAGAGACTCTCGCCTGCTCACTTGGGGGCGCTCATCTGCCATCTGCCTGCAAGCCTACCTGGAGGTTCGGCCATCACTGCGGTGTCCATCGGCTATTCCAGAGACTCTCGCCTGCTCACTTGGGGGCGCTCATCTGTCATCTGCCTGCTAGCCTACCGGGAGGCTCCACCATCTCAGGTCGTATATACCTGTCCATTCAGAGACTGACCCGGCCCCTTGCCTGCCTGTTTATCCAGAGACTGCCCCGGTCACTTGCCGTGACTACCTGCCTGTCTACCCAGAGACTGCCCCGGTCACTTGCCGTGACTACCTGCCTGTCTACCCAGAGACTGCCCGGTCACTTGCCGTGACCTCCCACCTGTCTGTCCAGAGACTGCCCCCGTCACTTGCAGTGACTTCCTGTCCGTCTCCCGGGCGCCACCCGCTCCTTTACAAGGAAAGCCTCCTTGTATAATAAAGCTCAGAGGTTCGCCTCCCAGACCCGTTACAGTTTGCTCGGGCCATGGAACCCGGTGGCACCCAAACTCCCTCGCTCTATGACCTGTGTCATGAACTATCTCGTCAGAGGTCTCAACAGGAGTCCATCCTGGGTCACCTGCGGAACGTTAATTTCCGCCTGGACACCCTGACTACTTCACCAGCAACCATCGCGGGCGCCATGACTCACAATCCGGCAGTTCCGCTGCTTACCAATTCCGTGGTTTCCGTTCCTGGACCTCGACTTTCTGCTCCTCCTAGGTTTGGAGGCGACCCTGCTCTGGCTCGGGGTTTCATTAACCAGTGCACCCTGCATTTTGAACTCCTGGCACACCAGTTTAACTCCGACCGGGCCAAAATTGCCTTCATCATGTCCCATCTCACCGGAGAGGCTAAATCCTCTTTGGGAGAGAGAAGATCCTCTGGTGTCTGACCTGTCTGCTTTTCTCTCAGCCTTTCGGAAGGTATTCGACGAACCCGGACGGAAGACCTCCTCTGCGTCATCTCTGCTGCATCTCTGTCAGGGAAGTCTCACCGTGGGTCAATATGCCATACGGTTCCGTACCCTTGCCTCGGAGCTGGCTTGGGATAATGATGCTCTGATATCTGTCTTCTGGGAGGGTCTGTCCGGCCGTATTAAAGATGAACTTGCTGGTCGGGACATTCCAACCTCTCTCGATGACCTAATAACTCTGGCCAATCGAATTGATCTACGGTTCCAGGAGCGCGCCAAAGAGGTCACCGTGAGAGAAGGTTTCCTCGTCTAGCTCCTTCTTTTCAGAGACCTGTAACTCCTTCCGCTTCTCCCCAGGTACACACTTCTGAGCCTATGCAGGTCGACCAGACCAAGATGGTCAAAGCCCGTCAGGACTTACGCCGTGCCGAGGGGAGTTGCTTCTACTGTGGCAGTAAGGAGCACCGGATCCGTACCTGTCCAGAGAGGTCGGGAAACGCCTGTGTCTAGGTTCGCTCGGAGAGGTCCACCTAGACAAGAATAAATCCTCTTCATCCTGCTGCTGTCAGTCTCAATTCTCCTCGGGGAGAACCGTTATTTCGAACTAGCCCAACTTGATTCTGGAGCAGCCGGGAATCTTGTTTCACAGGCTCTAGTAGAAAAATATCGCATTCCTACCAAACCTTTGGTTGAAACCAGTATCTGTTGCTGCTGTGGATGAGGGCCCCTACCACGTCCCTTCCAACTTATCACTGAAGCCATAACCCTGCAGGTGGGAATGTTGCATTCTGAGAGCATCTCGTTTCATATTCTGCCTGGACTCTCTCACGCTTTCTTACTAGGTCTGCCTTGGCTCCAAAAGCATGCACCCGTGCTCGACTGGGCAGACTGGAGAGATCCTTCGCTGGGGACAGGACTGTCATAAAACATGTTTGGTTCCTGTTCATCCCGTCCGTCCTTCTCCTACACCAACTAATCTACCGGGCTCCCGATTCCATATTGGTCATTCGCTGATGTCTTTGATAAAAAGGAAGCAGAGACATTACCCCCCTCACAGACCGTATGATTGCCCGATCGACCTACTACCGGTACTACGCCTCCCCGTGGGCGTATTTACCCATTGTCCGCTGCTGAGACCAGGTCGATGTCCGAATATATCAAGGAGAATTTGGCCAAGGGATTCATCCGGAAATCCACCTCCCCAGCGGGAGCAGGTTTCTTCTTCGTAAAAAAGAAAGACGGCTCTCTTCGTCCCTGTATTGACTACAGAGGCCTAAAATTTGATCACGGTGAAGAATAAGTACCCTCTTCCGCTCATTCCAGAATTGTTTTGATCGTCTGAGGGGGGCTAGAATCTTCACCAAACTGGATCTTCGTGGGGCATATAACCTAGTCCGTATCCGTCGGGGAGATGAATGGAAGACGGCATTCAACACCCGGGATGGCCACTACGAGTATTTGGTGATGCCCTTTGGTCTCTGTAATGCTCTGCAGTCTTTCAGGAGTTGGTCAATGACATCTTCCGGGGACCTTCTCTACTCCTGCGTTGTGGTGTACCTAGACGACATCTTGGTCTTCTCTCCGGATTCCAGTCTCACCGGAGGGATGTTCGTCAGGTTCTGCTCAGGCTCAGGCAGAATCACCTCTTCGCCAAATATGAGAAGTGTCTCTTTGAGCAGACCTCGCTTCCGTTTTTGGGCTACATCATTTCTCAGACAGGTCTACGAATGGATCCAGAGAAACTGTCTGCCATCAAGAAATGGCCCCGACCGGAGGGGTTGAAGGCCATTCAGCGGTTCCTGGGATTCGCCAATTATTACCGCCTTTTCATACCGCACTTCTCTTCCCGGACTGCTCCAATCTCCGCGCTCACCCGCAAGGATGCTAACCCAAACAGTGGACGCCCGAAGCGGAGGAGGCCTTTCTTTCTCTAAAACAGGCCTTTCTTTCCGCTCCAGTGCTGCATCGCCCGGACGGCAACAAGCAGTTCTTCCTGGAGGTGGACGCTTCCTCTTTGGAGCCGGAGCGGTACTTACTCAAAAATCTTCATCCGGGAGGATGGTATCTTGCGGCTTCTTCTCCAAACTCTTCTCCTCTTCTGAGCGCAATTACTCCATAGGAGACCGAGAGTTATTGGCCATCAAGCTGGCATTGGAGGAGTGGCGTTACCTACTCGAGGGGGCTCTTCATCCGGTAATCATTTACATGACCACAAAAATCTGGCTTACCTCCAGCATGCCCAGAGACTTAACCCTCGCCAACCCGGTGTCTTGTTTTTTGCCCGCTTTGACTTTCTCTTACATTTTCGCCGGCCGACAAGAACATCAAGGCGGACCCTTGTCCCGGTCCTTCCTGGTGTCGGATCTCGAGGAGGAACCTAAACATATCATCGATCCCCAGATGATGCAGGTGGCTCCCGTGATCTAAATCGTCTCCCCCTGGTAAGACGTTCGTATCGGTACCGATCGGGAGAGGATCCTACACTGGGGTCATTCGTCTAAACTAGCTGGCCACGCTGGTCAGAAAAAACCCTCCAGCTCATTACTCGGCATTACTGGTGGCCTACCCTGCACAAGGACGTAATAGACTTTGTTTCTGCCTGTGTCTCCTGTCCCCAACAAAGTTCCGAGACACCTACCTGCCGGCCGTCTTCTTCCGCTCCTGTACCCGCTGCCCCCTGGCAGCAATAGCCATGGACTTCATAACAGATCTGCCCGTCTCGGCCGGTTGTACGGTCATTTGGGTGTGTTGTTGATCGATTTTCCAAGATGGCTCCTTCATTCTCTGCCAGAGCTTCCTCTGCACCCGAGTTGGCCAAAGACTTATCCGCCACATCTTCCGTCTTCATGGTCTGCCTCGTCACATTGTGTCGGATCGTGGGGTACAGTTCACCTCACGTTCTGGGGGCCACTTGTAAGTTGCTAGAGCTCACCTTGGATTTCTCCTCCGCTTACCACCCGCAGTCCAATGGACAAGTCGACGAATCAATCAGAATCTGACCAGTTATCTCCGGCACTTCGTTAATGCCCACCATTCTGACTGGGTGGATCTCCTGCCTTGGGCCAATTCTCTTACAACAATCACGAGAGCGAATCTTCCTCACAAATCTCCGTTTTTTGTAGTCTTCGGTCAACACCCTCGGATCCCTGTTCCTGTCTCCATCTCTGTGGACAATCCAGCTGCGGAATCTTGGTTAACGAATTTTCCTTCATATGGGAGAGTACCCGGTCCGCACTCATTCTGTCATCAGCGCATGAAGAAACATGCTGACAAAAAACGTCTGGATCCTCCTCAATTCCGTCCTGGGGATAAGTCTGGCTATCGTCCAAGTATGTCCGGCTCAAGATTCCTTCCTACAAGTTAGGTCCTCGTTTCATCGGTCCTTTTGAGATCATCAGTCAGATCAACCCGGGTGTCCTATAAATTGAAACTTCCGGCCAATTTGCGGATTCCCAACTCCTTCCATGTATCTCTCCTCAAACCGGTGGTACTTAACTCTTTTGTCAAATCGACAGGTACACCTCCTGCCCCAGTGTCTGCTGAAGATGAATTTGAGGTAGAGAACATTCTGGCCACCAAAAGGGTAGGAAGAAAGACCTATTTTCTGGTGGATTGGAAGGGGTTTGGTCCTGAGGAGAGAACGTGGGAGCCTCGGAGAACATCCATGCCCCTCTCATCCTAGCAAAATTTTCTTTCTGGCCTAAAAAAGGGGGCCTAGAGGGGGGGTACTGTAGCGCCGACGTCCCTGCCCCCTGCCAGGCGGGGACGCTGTTCCCCTGCGACAGCGTCCTCTGCCAGGCAGAGATGTCGCCCCCCTTACCCGCGCTCAGCGTCCTCCTTCCGTCCTGCTGGGGCCGCGCGCTCCTTCCCTGCTTCTGGACTTAGGGGCGCGTGCCCGCGCGCTCCCCCCCTCTTAAAGGGGCCACGCGCATCTTTCAAAAAGGTCCCGGCCAATGCCGGAGGATCACCTAATAAAAGTACTTCCTCCTTAATGGAGGTGCCCGAGCAATGTTGTTATTGCACTGTTCACTACTCTGCTTTAGCCCTCAGGGTCCGTTACCAGTTACCTGCCTGTTTCCTGCCAGTTTACTGTCTGCTACCTGCCCGCAAGCCTGCTGGAGGTTCGGCCGTCACATGCGGTGACCATCGGCAATTCCAGAGACTCTCGCCTGCTCACTTGGGGGCGCTCATCTGCCATCTGCCTGCAAGCCTACCTGGAGGTTCGGCCATCACCTGCGGTGTCCATCGGCTATTCCAAGACTCTCGCCTGCTCACTGTGCATTCAGAGACTGCCCCGGCCCCTTGCCTGCCTGTTTATCCAGAGGACTGCCCGGTCACTTGCCGTGACTGCCTGCCTGTCTACCCAGAGACTGCCCCGGTCACTTGCCGTGACTACCCCTTGTTTATCCAGAGACTGCCCGGTCACTTGCCGTGACTACCCGCCTGTTTATCCAGAGACTGCCCCGGTCACTTGCCGTGACTACCTCCTGTCTACCCAGAGACTGCCCCGGTCACTTGCCGTGACCTCCCACCTGTCTGTCCAGAGACTGCCCCCGTCACTTGCAGTGACTTCCCGTCCCTCTCCCCGGGGGCCACCCGCTCCTTTACAAGGAAAGCCCCCTTGTATAATAAAGCTCAGTGGTTTCCGCCTCCCAGACCCGTTACAATTTACATGTTTCATTTCTCTGTTTTAAATGAAACAGATAAATGGAAATGATATACAGACATGTAAAGCCTCATTGTTTTACTGCTTATGTCATAAAGCAATCATGTAAGAAATGTTGAGCTTTAACCACCATAAACCCTTTCTTACTTGGTAATTAAAAATTAGATAATTTACGTTTAACAAGGCATGAAATTTATGCACCTCCAAACAAGTCAAATGTGTGGTGCCTTTATATGGTGAATTTATGGAGGTATTCTACCCTACAAGCAATGTTTTTTTAAAGGAAATAATGTACATTAGACAGTAGGTGAAACATGATATTTTTATACAATCTGATAAAAAGCTTTGTCAAATACATTTTTTAAAATATTAATGCATTTTTGTTAAACATTTGGCAAGCACGTAAAGTTCTAATAAAAAATAAAAATGCCGTTATTAAACAAAAAATAATCTCAACCTCTCAATAATTTTTCCTTCCTTTTTTATAGAAATGGCTTAAACAACAAAATAACAAAACTACAATAGTTCCATGGTGTAACAATTTTTTAAAACTAAATATCACATTTTTTCCCATAACTCATAGCTGAAAATCCCCCTTTGTGAAATCAATTTGTGCCACATATATCTTCTGCTCTTCACAAAATGACATTTTCTATTTTCTATTTCCAAATATTTAAGCTGAGCAAGAGAACTGTGACCATCCATGATAAAAGTGATTGCATACTGTTTTTTTTTTTCCTAATACGTTTTAAGGAACAGACACATATTACGATAGGAAATATTGTTTATATTTTCATGGTTTCTACTTCTACAGAAACTTTTCTCCAGCCGTTTTATTTTAAATATTATTGCTTAAATATATACCTTTTTATAGGACCATTTTCAGCATTTATTGACTGACTTTTGGTGAACCTGTAGAATTCCACATATAATACAGCAACATACTGCAAAATAAAGCATGCTAAATAGCTAAAAGTGATCAATGTATTGGCACTGTTGACATTTGCTTCTTCCGCCCATTCTCAACATTCTTGAATAAAAAACTGTTTAGTGATAAAGAGAGATAATTAAGTCATTGGGGTCACAAAAAATTAAAATTTTTTGCCTTTTGCTGTCAAAAACATATTTATTTTTTTTTAAAGCAGCAGTTGGAGGAATTATTTTTTTAAATTAGTTGTATCTTTAAAAAAATAATGTATCAGCCATTATAAATTATAAATGATACAATAAATTATAAATAATATTAGAACACTATTGTAGATGTTGTTACAGCTTGAAGTATTGTGCAACAGTTTAAGACAACTGAAAAAAATACTGCAAAGTAAAAATGTATTAAAAGCTGAAAGTGTCCACAGCTTAGTTTACTACTTCTAATAGTATGATTTTATCAATTAACAAACTACTATGAAAATAAGCACAACAGAAATCTAATTCAAATCAATACTCGGTGTGACTGCCCTTTCCAATCAAAACTGTATCAAGTATCAAATGCTGAGAAATACAGGCAGATACAGAAATCATGCAGCACCATCCAGTAGGCATCTGATTTGCTTCAAATTTATTCTGCGCAGGACAATGACACCAAGTATACAGACACAGCCAATGTCAGATACACAGATACAGCCAATATCATTATCTTCAACAGAAGGACAAAACAAGGAGTCCTGGAAGTGATGGTATGACCCCTGCAGAGCCCTGATTTGAACATTGAGTCTGTCTGGAATTAAACGATGAGACAAAAAGATTTGCACAAGCCTACATCCACAGAAGATCTCTGGCTTATTCTCCACCATGTTTGAAAAAAATCTCCCTGCTAAGTTCCTTCAACAAGTGTCTGTAAGTGTATCTAGAAGAATTGATGATCTGATGCTGTTTTTAAGGCAAAGGTTATTCATACCAAATATTGATTTAATTTACATTTCTGTTTTGTTCATTCACTTTACATTTTGTTAACTGCTAAAAAATAAATAATAAACACTTTTGAAAGCATTCTTACTTTGCAGCATTTTACACCTTCAGAAGACATTTGCACAGCGCTATTATACATTCATATATGTATAAAATATTATGATTTCGACACTCACTGAATCTTAGGGACACAGTAAGTGACAGCTCAACTGCCCTATGGTTTTCAGAGGCAGTCCGGGCGGGCAGTTTTGCAAAAGGGGATAGCCTGGCATCCAATCAAGGGCTGGGAATGCTGGGCTATTCCCATGCAAATCAAGGATTGTCCAGCAGCCCAATCAATCTGGGCCTGCTGAGTTTCCCCCAGGTAACACCCTTTCTGGATGATTACTTGGCTAATTAACTAGCTGACAATTGTCAGACCATTGCCAGTTGTAGTTTTGCTCAGTGCTATGTGTTCATTGTTCTCTGTGTTTTGCTATTGTGACCTTTCCTGCCTGACTCTGGACTTTGCCATTTGATTATTCATTTGATTTGTTCCTTTGCCAATGATGTACACTCCTGATATTTTATCCCAGACTCCTTGATTTCCCTGTCTTATGGCTTGTCAGTGGGAAATGACTTGCCAGTGACACATATATGCTCGGGTTACAACTAATGAGTGTGTGTCACTAGCTAGATTGAACTTGTGCCACTAATTCTTTGTTTTATTTTTTGAGTTTTATGGTATGTCTTTATCTTACTTTATTTTACTTTTTTATTCACATTTGTTTTCAAATCATAAAGCAATCATTACTTTACACTATAATATACTGACATTTCTCCGTATGGTAATGAACTAATCTGTTAAGCCTAGTGTTTGGCAGCAGTGGTCATATGTAGAATTGAGCGAATTTCTTTGGTCCCTTCTAGTGTTGAGCGATACGATACTGCAAATATCGGGTATCGGCCGATATTAGCTGTATCGGCCTTTCGATTCCGAATACCGATATTTTCGTCATATCGAATACCGGAATCGGATTTGTCACTGTCACTGTCTGTGTCCGTCGGTCGGGTCTGTCACTGTCAGTGTCCGTCGGTCGGGTCTGTCAGGAGTCAGCGGCACTTACCTGGCAGAAGATCTCCGGCGGTCACGGCCTGGACTGCTTCATGGCCGCAATCATCTTTCCCCGGCGGTCACATGCAGTTTCTCGCGATAACTGCAGTGACTGCTGGGTAATCCCGGCCGTAAAGCAGTCAGTCCGATGACGTCACCGCCGGGAAGCAGGTAATCAGCTGTGCTGCGTCGCGATGACAGGCTCTGCCTGTCATTGCGATGTAGCTGTAGCAGAGCTGGATCGCCGTGGGACAGTCGTTACTATGGACTGCGTCGGACAGGTGGTATGCTGTTGTTTTTTTTTTTTTCTTTTTTTACAGGAATCGATGGCATCGCAGGAATGAGAGTACAATAAAGAAATGAAAACTGTGTTGTCTCTTTTATTTCATTAAAATACTTTTTTCTTGCTTTGTCTTTTTTTTATGCATTTAATAACTTTGGGATTAATAATGGATCGGTATCTTATTGACGCCTCTCCATTATTAACCGGCTTATTGTCACCGTGCAATCAACGGTGACATTAACCCCTTATTACCCCGCTTGCCACCGCTACAGGGCAAGTGGAAGAGCCGGTAAAGTGCCACAATTGGCACATCTTTTGATGCGCCAAATGTGGGGCTGCTGTAGCCTGGTATTATCAGGCTGTTGAGGGCCAAAATCCATGGGCCTTGACAGTCTTTTAATACCAGGCCGCAGCAGTCTGCATTTTACTTGGCTGGTTAACAAAAATAGGGGGACCCTACGCCGTTTTTTTTTCGAAGGGGATCCCCTATTTTTGTTAACCAGCCAAGCTAAGCAGACTGCTGCGGCCTGGTATTATCAGGCTTGCAAGGTCCATGGATATTGGATCCTTACCAGCCTGAAAAACCAGCCTCAGCGGTCTGCTTCATCTGGCTGGTTAACAAAAATAGGGGGACCCCACGCCATTTTTTTCGAGGGATCCCCTATTTTTGTTAATCAGCCAAGTATGCAGACTGCTGTGGCCTGGTATTATCAGGCTGGCAAGGTCCATGGATCTTGGCTCCTTAACAGCCTGAAAATCCAGGCCTCAGCGGTCTGCTTCATCTGGCTGGTTAACAAAAATAGGGGGGACCCCACGCCAATTTTTTTCGAGGGGATCCCCTATTTTTGTTAACCAGTTCCCTTTGACGTCACTGATTGTGTCCCTGGCTGACCTGAAGTGAAAGTGGAAAGCAATCAATTAAGCTTTCCACTTCCTCTCCTGTCAGCCAGGAGAGGAACTCACCCATTTGGGGGTTTTTACTGTGAAGCTGCAGCATTAGCTGCGGTCCCTGCAGTAAACATTAACCCTTTCTGAAGGATTACACCATGGGACCTGACTGTACATCGGTTGGTAAGAATAATTTTGCTTTATTATTTTATTTTTATTACAGGAAATGGTTTTAGCAGGAAAATAAAATATGGTCAAAAACTGTGTGATTATTTCATTAAACTTTTTTTTTATTAAAGTGTGTGTGTTTGATTTTTCTTTCATACAATAGGATTAATAATTGATAGTTGTCTAATTGACAGCTCTCAATTATTAACCTGGCTTAAAGTGACCTTTCAATTGCAAGGTCATTTTAACCCCTTATTAACCCATTCGCCACCGCTACAGGGCAATGGGAATAGACGGGCAAAGTGTCAGAAAGGGCAAATCTAATTAGAGATTTGCCCTTTCTGGGGTGTCTGGGGCAGATGTTAGTAGCCGGGGGGGGCCAAAAAATAATGGTCCCTCTCTGGGCTATTATTATCTGCCCCCACTCACTGGCTTTGTCTGTCTGGTTGCGAAAATAGGGCGGGAGCCCATGCATTTTTTTTCAGCAATTTTACACCATATATATAATATATATATATATATATATATACATGTCATTAAATTTGTGAACACATATATATATATATATTTATAGTTCATACACTTCTACATAGTATAATAGCCGCTAATTCAATTGCCGGCTTTTGTGAAAAGCAGAACCGACATGAAATGACACTTGGTTTACATAGAGTTAACCATGTCTTTTCATGTAGTTTGATATCTGATTTGCACAAAACAATTACATGAGTGTAAGTGTCAAAATTTCACACCTGTAGGGGTTAATTAAAGGTGTAAATTCGTAGCAAAAAAGTCAGTTTTTTTTACAACAATTTACACCTTTAATTAATCCCTACAGGTGTGAAATTTTGCACACATAGACTGATGTAATTGTTTGTGCAAATCAGATTGCAAACGACATGAAAAGACATGGTTAACCCTATGTCACCAAGTGTCATTTCATGTCGGGTGCTTCTGTCTTTTCACAGAATCGGCTTTACCCGGCAATTGAATCAGAGGATATTTTACTATGTAGAAGTGTATAAACTATACCAATATGTATATATATATGTCACAATGACATGTATATATATATATTTTATATATATATATATATTTATATATATGTATTCTATGTGTGTATATTTAGTGTTTACAAGGAAATAAAGTTTTTTTTTAGTTGCGATATTTTGTTCCCATAGACTTACATTGGACTTCCGTATCGGAATCGGATATCGGCGATATTTAGTGATATTGGCGATACCATTTCGATACGATATTTTTAGATATCGAGCAGTATCGCTCAACACTAGTCCCTGCTTATTCAGCAAATTATAGCGCTTTTCAAATAAACTATAGCAGGGACCTGGATAGATGGAGTGCTACGCTGATCAGCTGATCTGCCCGTGGCTGCATGTGTCAGAGCTGTGTCACAGTCGCAGCACATGCATGGAGAGCCTGTGTGTTGGCAAGCTTTTAAATTTACATAGATATACAGTACAGACCAAAAATTTGGACCACACCTCATCAAAGATTTTTCTGCATTTCATGACTATGAAAATTGTACATTGACACTGAAGGCATCAAAACTATGAATTAACACATGTGGAATTATATACTTAACAAAAAAGTGTGAAACAACTGAAAATATGTCTTATATTCTAGGTTCTTCAAAGTAGCCACCTTTTGCTTTGATGACTGCTTTGCACACTCTTGGCATTCTCTTGATGAGCTTCAAGAGGTAGTCACTGGAAATGGTTTTCCAACAGTCTTGAAGAGTTCCAAGATGCTTATTACTTGTTGGCCCTTTTGCTTCACTCTGCGGTCCAGCTCACCCCAAACCATCTCGATTGGGTTCAGGGCCAGTGACTGTGGAGGCCAGGTCATCTGGCGTAGCACCACATCACTCTCCTTCTTGGTCAAATAGCCCTTATACAGGCTGGAGGTGGTTTGGGGTCACTGTCTTGTTGAAAAAATAATGATGGTCCAACTGAACGCAAACCAGATGGAATAGCATGCCGCTGCAAGATGCTGTGGTAGCCATGCTGGGTTCAATATGCCTTTAATTTTGAATAAATCCCCAACAGTGTCACCAGCAAAGAACTCCCACACCATCACACCTCCTCCTCCATGCTTCACGGTGGGAACCAGGCATGTAGAGTCTATCCTTTTACCTTTCTCTGCGTCTCACAAAGACACGGTGGCTGGAACCAATGATCTCAAATTTGGACTCATCAGACCAAAGCACAGATTTCCACTGGTCTAATGTCCATTCCTTGTGTTCTTTAGCCCAAACAAGTCTCTTCTGCTTGTTGCCTGTCCTTAGTAGTGGTTTCCTTGCCGCTATTTTACCATGAAGGCCTGCTGTACAAAGTCTCCTCTTAACTGTTGACAGATTTGTCTGCTGCTAGAACTCTGTGTGGCATTGAACTGTTCTCTAATCTCAGCTGCTGTTAACCTGTGATTTCTGAGGCTGATGACTCGGATAAACCTATCCTCAGAAGCAGAGGTGACTCTTGGTCTTCCTTTCCTGGGGCGGTCCTCATGTGAGCCAGTTTCTTTGTAGCGCTTGATGGTTTTTTCAACTGCACTTGGGGACACTTTCAAAGTTTTCCCCGTTTTTCTGACTGACTGACCTTAATTTCTTAAAGTAATGATGGCCACTCGTTTTTCTTAGCTGCTTTTTTCTTAGTAGCACTATCAGCTGTGTATCCACCAAACTTCTGCACAACACAGCTGATGGTCCCAACCACATTTGTAAGGCAAGACATCACACTTATTAAACCTGACAGGGCACACCCGTGAAGTGAAAAACATTTCCGCTGACTACCTCTTGAAGCTCATCAAGAGAATGCCAAGAGTGTGCAAAGCAGTAATCAAAGCAAAAGGTGGCTACTTTGAAGAACCTAGAATATAAGACATATTTTCAGTTGTTTCACACTTTTTTGTAAAGTGTAATGTAAAATTCCACATGTGTTAATTCATAGTATTGATGCCTTCAGTGTGAATGTACAATTTTCATAGTCATGAAAATACAGAAAAATCTTTGAATGAGAAGGTGTGTCCAAACTTTTGGTCTGTACTGTATATTGAAGAAAGTTATTTTTTATCCTATACTTATACAGAGTCTGAAGAAAAAAAAAATAAAGCTTTAATTTGGTATGGTGTTTTATGGAAAAATTATTCCCTGGTAATGCTGCTTACATTTCTGTTTGGGGCATGATGAGGAAATACACAGAATTTCTTATGACTATATAGACTAGAATTTAAGCCCCTTGGGATTATGTCTGACTATATTATGAGGACTATGGCTGATTGTGTTCTATAGTTATTATAGCTTGAGCTGTATTAAGGTAGTATTATTTTGCTCCTGAATATGTGTACTATAAGTGCATGTGGACATGATATAACACCATTATTTGCATGTTATGTAATTGTTGAAGGCATTTTCTGGACACTTAGTTTATGGAATTTTATGTTGACATTGGAGATTTGTGAATAAATTCAATTGGATTTGTAGAACCCCTTATTCAAGCAGGATGCTGACTTTTTTTTGTAAATCTCTTCCACACAGATTCCATACCACCATTTTTGGAACCTTATAGGGCCATCAAATGGTTAAAAAAATAACAAATACTTATACTAATCTCCCAGATGAACTCTACTACACACTACTATATATCGTACCTAACCGGTTCGCTTAATTCTCATGCTAAGCTGGAATTCAGATATTCATGAGACCCAGGAGAGTCCTGCCCATGCACTTAGAAGGTTATTGTGCACATTATTACTCTGTTACCTTCTACACCTTTGTGCAGAACCTTTCAGAGTGAGTGGCGGGGATCTGAATATGCGGTGATGACTGGACGGGTTGCATTGAATAGCGGAGGTGCCAGAGATGAGAATGGTATGTTGAGTATAAGGTTTTTTTTACAACTTAAAATAATAACTTTTCTGTAAATCAAATTTATGCATTTTACCTTGACCTTTCATTTCTAGCTGGTATAGCTTACATCTAACACAGTAATGTTACCATGTTTAATAGGGTGTATTCAGTGTAGGTTTCATATGGAAATATAAATCATACTCATATGAATATTGACTAGATCTGTTTAAGATATAAAGAAATGTATGGTTAAAACAATTTCAAGGTCAGTAAGTGACATTTAGTTTCTGCCACCTACGTCTATATACTGTGCTTCTGCAAATGAGTGCTGATGGCTGCATAGGAGATTTATCATTTTTTGGGAAGGATTCAGGTATATTCAGTAAATTCTATTTTAATGCTTCTGCTGATCTGTCTTTCTTGTAGCATTTCAAATACACAAAATGTAAGAACATTTTCTATGATAAATTAAGTAATTATTCAGTAAATCCAATGGCTAATTGCACACAGGAACCTCTGGGAAATGTGTGACAAATCTGCATCTGAGTCTAAAAGGCAGAAAAGCAGCTGAAGTTAATAACTCTCAAACGCTGACAGGTTTGAGAGTACCTGAAATGCATCATTTCTCCAGACATTTTCCTTGCTTAAGCAAAATGAAAAATTCTAACTGTACCCATCTGTCCTGCAATAACTTTAATGACTGCAGAGTCAATGAAGCCACAAAGCATCACCCACATCACCTTGATAACTGAATTCTGAAATGACGCTGAAAAGACTAACGAAACACACTTTTTTTGGCTGACTCTGGATTTTTCTCTCACCCCCCATAATTAATGAGCTGATCATAATGTTAAAGGCAAACTTAAATTTTGTACATATTTGATTAATGTATCCTCTTCTTAAAATTAAATTCTAATTGGCAATTATGACTGCATGATTTGGAATGAACACAACTGTTAACTTGTGAGTTTGAATTTAGTTAAACATGAAAATATTTTATATAATAAGGGCATAATTGTTTCTGCATGCTGTTCCAGTATTGCTAATGTATTAATGATTAAATATATAAAGATACGCAGCTTATACTGTGAGTATACAAATGGCTATTTTTGAAAGCATTCATTTTAATATTTTTTATGCTTCATAGAAAAATTACTGGAGTGAACAAAGTAAGTTTTTTGGCATAAGGTTCACAACAACTCTTCATGAAATAGATAAGCAGACATTACCATGCCCCATCTGCAAATATCCCACTCTCATTCAAGCAGGAACAGTTAGAAACTGGTGTGAAAATTCCAAAAGTTAGCGACATTTTTGTGCAGTTTTGTGTTGTTGTAAGTTTTCAAAATGTTTCACACCCAAATTCTGGTATAAACATTTTGGTGAATCCAGGGCTATGAGTCACTGATGACCAGTCATATTCAAATCCTTGGCAACTTCTTACCACCTCCCTTCCTATCACTGATAGGTTTTTCCTTATACACACATAGGAGATACCTGTCAATCTAGACATCCAAGAAACATAATCCCCAGCTGGCTTTTTAAAGCATGTATTCTCTGCACTGCCACAGCGTTTCAAAGTAAAACATGCATGTTTTCAATATCGCATCCAGTGTCTGATTCATGCGGCCACTGGTTCAGGCAGAATTTATCTTCAGTGAGGTCCCCTTTAAAGATGACATTTCACCACTCCTAATTTGTCCATTTTAGTAAATAGTGATCTCCACTTTTGTTATAAATTGCCATGATGATCTCTTTTTTAGTCCTCTTGTAAAAGTAAGAATAAATATATTACTAAGAATTTTCGTTCTCCATGATGTATTATTCTAATTTCATTCTCTTTTCTACAATTATTATTATAATTATTATTTATGTAGCACCATTGAATCCATGGTGCTGTAAAAGAGAAGGGGTTACATCAAAATACAAATATCACTTAAACTAGACAATCTAACAATGGTAGACTTGTACAGAGGAAGAAGACCCAGCCCTTGCAGGCTTACATTCTACAGGTTATGGTTCACAGTAGCTACAATGGTATTGAGGTGGCAGCATGGTCATTGCAGGTTGCAAGGTTTCTTGAAGAGATGGGTTTTCACATTCCGTCTGAAGGATCCGAATGTGGTGGATAATCGGATGTGTTGGGGCACAGAATTCCAGAGGATGGGGGATATTTGGGAGAAGTCTTGGAGGCAATTGGGTGTGTTATGTATTAGTGTGGAAGAGATAAGGAGGTCTTGGAGGACCAGAGATCGCATGAGGGAAGATATCAGGAGATTAGTTTGGAGATATACGTAGGAGAAAGGTTATGGATGGTTTTGTAGGTCAGTGTTAGTAGTTTGAACTGGATACGCTGGGAAATTGGGAGCCAGTGAAGGGATTTGCAAAAGTGGGAAGCAGAAATGTAGAGAGGAGAGAGATTCATTAGTCAGACAACAGAGTTAAGGATGGACTGGAGAAGTGTGAGAGTGTTAGAAGGTAGGCTACAGGAGGAGGATGTCGCAGTAGTCAAGATGGGAGATGATTAGGACATGTACAAGTATTTTAATTTTAGAAGATTGAAGGTCGAGGAGAGGACGGATACTGGAAATATTTTGGATCTGGAGGTGACAGGAGGTGGCGAGAGCTTGGTGTGTGGTTTGAAGGACAGAGTAGAGTCAAGGGTTACTCGGAGGCAGCGTATTTCTGGTACAGGGGAAAGTGTGATGTAATTTCTTATGATAGATTGATAGATCAGGTAGGAAAGATATGCGAGATGGAGGAAAGATAATTAGTTCAGATTTGTCCACATTGAGCTTGAGAAAGCGATAGTAGAAGAAAGGGTATGGCTGATAGACACTCTGAGACTCGGGAGAGGAAATAGGTGACATCAGGGCCAAAGGTAGATCTGGGTGTCATTAGCACACAGACCTTTATTAGAGGGAAAAAAGGGATTTTGTTTTGTTTAGATTTTTATTATTATTTTTTTTGTAAGTCATACTATGGGATTTGTTCATGTAATGTGCTGCAATGCTCCTACATTGCATTGCTTTATGTCTATCTGTGTAAAATGGACAGATGACCTATTAGGCACTTTCTTTGCCATGACAGGGCAACAATGCTGATAGTAGCATAGAAGAAGCCCTATCTTTCTTTCTCACTACTTTAATGCCACAGTCACATGAAGCGTTGTCAGTGTCACTGATAATTGTAGTGCCAGCTGTAACAAACTTTTGTGCCTGCATCATCCTCACACTGTACATCTATGCTCCTGAACATAGAACCAGTAAAAGAGAACCTGACAGCTCTCCAGAAATGTTTTTTCTACTACATACAAATGCTCCCTATAAAAAAAAAACTTTGGAGCAATTTTTATTGAAACTGTGCATATTCTCATTCCTCTATTACAATTATTGGAAATTTATGAATAAGTTGACTACTGGTAATTTCTATTTCTATTTTCCTTGCCAATAGAATATCTACATAGAAGTGGTGTAACTTGAAGCTCATGGGCCCAAATGCAAAAGATTGAATGGGGCTCACAATTTTTGCCAGTGTTTAATACCATTGCTTGATTTATATAGGCAAAAGAGACTTCTTGGGTCACCTAGGCTCTATGGACCAAGTGCAATTGCAACCCCTGCATCTATTGTAGTTACGGTCCTGGTACCTACATAACCTGAAACTATTAGCAGTAAATAACCAGTGTCTCTCTGTGTAGATACAATCATTAATAACAAAAAATTGGTTATAGCATATTGTCAATGGCAAATTAATTCTATAAAACAGAATGAAAGTGGGAAATGAAAGTATTTACTAAAACAGACATGTCAGTAGTGCTGACATATCCTCTGTAAATTAACACTGTGCTTTCTCATGAAATCTTAACTTGATCTGTCTAGTAGAATTGGACAATATATTTCTCCCTGGTGCCATTGGAAAATCTCATTTGTCTGTCGTGTAGTGAAAACTTCATACACTGGACAAAGAGTTAAATCTGGCACCAAATTGTTTTACCCTGACTATAAACAAGTGAATCAAAAAGGAGATGTTCAATCTAAAATGTAAAAAATGGTGATAAAATAAAAAATTGTATGTTACAAATATAGCTGAAGCTTGTATTACAGATATGTCAGCAGTTTCTTTTATTCCATAATATTGCTCTGCTTTCTCTTGTCACTTTTGCAAAAGGGATTACCAGCAGCACAAAATTATTTCCCTAAAATTTGTAAGCAAAATTTACAGAAGTAAATGTCATGTCAATGTAGTGCTTTAGTTTCATTAAGATATTATCTTTAAATTAAGCATTAGAAATGCACATATACATTATATTAGTCCACCGAGCTCAACAATATCAGCAGAATTAGCCTACACTGTAATATTTAATGGTAGTCTTCGTATTGTCTTCAACAGATGATGTTGAGTGAGAGAATAATCAGGCTTGGTGAATTTCAGCAGCCAATACTTTGGTTTGTCATGGAGAAAAGCTTTTACCAGAGGAGTCGGTAAGTGACTTCCATATGGTATACACAAACACTCAGCACAGTGCCCTTGTGAATAGGGCAGTCAGAGGGACATCTGTCAGGTGAACAATAGTTCAGCCAACAGCTATCTAATGTGCTCAGTGCATCCTAAATTCCAGATTTAATATTTTGGAACTCGCCTTGCAATGTGAATAAATACTTACAATGGCATGTTTGAATGCTTTTCTTTGCTAATTGAAACCTAACCCCTTACCAAATACCAAAGGATTAAATGAGATGGACTTTTCTGGTTGAGTGTGCTGCTGCTACAAAATTAGTGTCAAAAATGGTAGTTCCCTTTGCACCACTCCACAGGCGTCACTGTTGATGAACAGCTGAAAAGAGCAAAAAAGTAGATCCTAAATAACATCATAAAATAAATGATAGGTGCAAGGCCAACATTCCTTTGGTTTACCATTTATTTACACTCAATTTGCATAGCACGATCAACTCAATACAATGTAAATAAGAGCCTGCACTGCGTTAACTGTAAAGGTACTGCCACACTTAGCGATCTAGTTAGCGATCTCAATAACGACGCAAGCTAATGAGATCGTTGGTGTGATCTCTTTTAGGTCGCTAGTAGCTGCCAAATAGGAGATCTCATTAACAACTCATCAGCGGTCAGCGATCTCTTTAACGACTTTGGCGGTCGTTAGGATGTCATTAGCATGTACTGAGCGCTTCAGATTCATAGGAATTTCCAGCAATCGCTCCTGCTCTCTGCGTCCTGCTAGCCTGCTTTGCAACTTCTGTGATCCTCTCTGTGACGCAAAAGAGAACTTACAGATATTGCGATCCATTCCGTGACGCTAAACACCATATGCGTCACAAACGAGGTCGCTCGTCGTTCGCAAAAGGTGCCAAACACAGCGATTCAGGCTCACCAGCGGGACACCAACGATCAAAAAACGGTCCAGAACGCTAGTGAGCGATCAGCGACATCACAGCAGGGCCACATCGTTGCTACATGCCACACACAACGAGGTCGCTAACGAGATCGCAAAATAGTGACGTTTTAGTGATCTTGTTTGCGATCTCGTTTAGTGTGGCATACCCTTGTCATGTTTAACTTTGAGAAGGCAGAAAAGTTAGGCAAGAAGTACAAACAATGCAGATGGTAACGACAGGGATATAGTTACATAATTTTTAGTAACTGTTTTAATCTAGTCTGTGTAAGTATATAGTCTTATAGGCCTTCACAAAGATAAGTTCTGACAATCACATTGCTGCCTCTGGGTATCCAGTAATAGGGTGAAGACAGAGTCGCTGGCCTATTTGCTTGCTCTCATTAGTTTCAGGCACACTGATTATTTTTCTCTTCATGGATACTAGTGGGAGCAAGTCATTTGTCCATATAGAAGCTGCCCTGTGGAACAGAAGGCTCCATTATCTGTCCTGTTCTTTTTATTGCAGGCGCTGTGTCTTTTTGCACTTTTGAAAACAATGTGTACAAATGTACACATCTGTATGCAATGTATAAAAGTCATATAACAATTTAATAGTATGGTCCTGAACTGAGCAGACCTGACAAAAATCTAATATTTCCAAATTGCGCAGATTTTGCCGGGAAATTAAATTACAGCATAGTTAGTATCCACTTATTAATTGTTAATAATTGAGCTCTGGGACCATGGTTTGGAAATCACTGTGTGTCATGCCGGTGCAGCAAACATGGTGATAATGCAATGTTACAATGTATGTCGCAACCTTAAGAAGATTTGTGGCCTCCAAAACTGGTTGTGGATGGAAAACCTAGACCAGCATGAAGACACTGAAGATAATTCACGTGATGATGGAAAGAAAAGCTGCAGATCACAGACAGCGAGCAGTGGGGGTTTTAAGAAAAGAGACCTAGGAGTTATTTTTTTTATTTTTTGTTACTTTCGGTGGCTCTTTACAGTTCAGCATAATGGCTGCTGGCTGGCTGCCATTTTATTGAATTCGGAAGGGGCAAATTTAAAAAATCCATATTCTGAGGAAATAAAATTTTTAATAAGTTTGAATTTTACTGATATAATTTGTTATACAAGCAGACTATTCTTTTGATAATGATTGCTAATAATGAAATACATGTGCTTATAAACAAGACACATCTATAGTTACTTTCACAGATTGCTCAGAAGGAAAAGTCACATTTTTATATCTGGATAAACATTTTCAGTTGTAAATATAGGAGATTTAGTTAATAAAAATAGAAGAAAATGCACAAATGGCACAAGAAAGATCGCATTCACTTGCTAGTCTTGATTGGTTGTCTTTACCAATCTTTTTAAATTTCTATACTTCATGCTCCTGGAGACAACCTAGGGATAGATTTAGAGGCATAACTGAAGTCACCAAGGAAAATTTGACATTAAATTACTAATATTACAATTGAACTATACAGCAGTAAAGGCGTAGAGGACAGATAGAAATAATTTTAGCATTTTTATTCCCTGTCGCCTAGCACAGTATGTGTACAGTAGAGCAGATATGAAGGGAAAGCTTAGATTCAAATAAATAAATGTTAATGCACTGTAACCTTTAAAAATAATAAGTTATTTTGATAATATTTGCCAGACTAATATACAGTTGCATGTAAAATGTTGGCAACCCTTGTCAAAATTCCTACTATTGGGAATAGTTAATCAAATTAAAGTTGAGATCTCTAAAAGGCCTAAAACGAAAGATGACACATTTTCTTTGTATTTTAGGCAAAATATAGATATTTTCATATTTGACATTTTAAATATTACAAAAAGGAAAATAAGCCAAAGAAAAAGTTTGAGCACCCTGTATGGTTAGCACCCCCTTTTGAAAGCATCACAGCATGTAAACACTTTTTGGGTATGTGCACACATTGCGGATTTACTTGCTTTCCGCAGCGGTTTTGGACATGCGGAATTGCATCAAATACGCAGTGTAGTGCACAGCCAAGGTTAATCAATGTAAAATGAAGAAATGTTGTGTGTAAAATTCGCACGGATTTGCAGCGGTTTATTTTCTGCAGCATGTTAATTTTTTTTGCGGATCCGCAGCAGCGATTTGGCAAATTTTCTTTCTCTCTCGAGAAAGAACATTCCATATTCATTCGCAACACAAACTCACAAATTCGCACACCAAATCTGCATGAAATATGCACAGAATCTTCAAGCACCGTTTTCTGCCAGGAGGTGCACATTCTCTATAGAAAATTCCGCACACTAATCTGCAACGTGTGCACATACCCTTAGGGATTTTCATCCATTCTTCTTTGGAAAATTCTTCCAATTCTGTGAGATTCCTAGGTTGTCTCGCATTCACTGCTATTTTGAGGTTTAGCCTCAGATTTTTAATGATGCTGAGATCAGGGGACTGTGAGAGCAATTGGAAAACCTTAAGCTTGCACCTTTTAAGGTAATCTATTGTGGATTTTGACATGTGTTTAGGATTATAATTCATTTGTAGAAGCCATCCTCTTTTTAACGTCAGCTTTTTAACAGGTGGAGTTATGTTTGCATCAAGAATTTGTTGAAATTTTAATGAATCCATTCTTCCACTCTACCCATGAAATGTTCCTTTTGCCATTGACTGCAACAAAACCCCAAAAAATTATTGATCCACACCCATGCTTAATGGTTTGCGAGATATTCTTTTTCTTAAATTTGGTGCCCTTTCTTCTCCACACATGCCTTTGATCATTTGATTAAAGACTTGTGAGAAGACTATGCCTTTTCATGTGGAAAAGGTGAAAGCTAGAGAGAGTTCAGTACAATATTTAAAATCCTATGTTCATTCCCTATGTGGTTTGGGAAAACCTCATAGCATGATAAAGTACTTTTGATTCACATTAACTAAATTTGATGCAAAATAAATTTCCTAGATTAATTGAGCGAATTTGCTAAATTTGAATTTTGGCAGATTTTCAATTTCTTAGTTTTCACTTTCTTTTTAATTGCTGTGTTGTACTGACTCTATCTATACACAGTGGGGAAAATATGTATTTGATACACTGATCACTTTGCTAGTGTTCCCACCTACAAAGGAGAGGTCTGTAATTTTTATCATAGGTACAACTGTGAGAGACAGTATCGAAGAAAATGCTGAAAATCACATTGTATGATTTTTATAGAGTTATTTTGCATTTTATTGCATGGCATAAGTATTTGAAAAACAGAATTTAATATTTGATACAAAAACCTTTGTTTACAATTACAGAGGTCAGATGTTTCCTGTAGTTCTTGACCAAGTTTTCACACACTGCGGCAGGGATTTTGGCCCACTCCTCCATACAGATATTCTCCAGATATTTCAGGTTTAAGGTCTATCACTGGGCAACATTGAGCTTCAGCTCCCTCCAAAGATTTTCTATTAGGTTCCGGTCTCAAGACTGGTAGGCCACTTCATGACCTTGAAATGCTTGTTACGGAGCCACTTGTTATTTGCCCTGGCTGAGTGTTTTCAGTTCCAGCCATGACCCATCATCAATACTCTTACTGAGAGAAAGAGGATGTGCGGAAAAGCACCCCCAAAGTATGATATTTTCCCCATCATGCTTCACAGTTTGGATTGTGTTCTTATGGTTGTTCTCATCCTTCTTCTTCCTCTAAATACGGCGGAATACGTTCTATTTTGGTCTCATCTGACTATATGACCTTCTACCATGCCTCCTCTGGATCATCCAAATGGTCATTGGCGAACTTCAAACAGGCATGAACATGTTCTGGTGTGAGCAGGGGGACCTTGCATGCCCTGTACAATTTTAATCCATGTTGACGTAGTGTGTTGCTAATGGTAATGTTTGAGACTATGATCCCAACACTCTTCAGGTTATTGACCAGGTCCTTCCATGTAATTCTGGGCTGATTCCTGACCTTTCATCCTTTCACTATGAGGCAAGATATTTCATGGAGTCCCAGACCAAGGAAGATTGACAGTCATGTGTTTCTTCCATTTTCTAATAATTGTGCCAACGGTTTTTGCCTTCTTACCAAGTTTTTTGCCTATTGTCCTGCAGCTCATCCCAGCCTTACTTTAAAGACCTCCATTCTCTGCAGGAGGGAAAACTTTCAAAATCGGCAGTTTATCAAATACTTAGTTTCCTCTATCTATCTATCTATCTATCTATCTATCTATCTATCTATCTATCTATCTATCTATCTATCTATCTATCTATCTATCTCATAAAGTAAAAGATTAGGATAATTCTTGATATGTCTCCCAAATACAAACCTACATTGAATTGATATTTTTCCATGTTTCCTCTATCTACATACATATCTAAAACAAAACACTTGAGTGAAGTTAATTTTTCCTACTGATTTCAAACTGTCATATATCTGCATTGTTTTCGTCAAAAAACTAAAAAAGAGGGCAGGAAAGTGAAAAATCCCCTCTCCAGAAACAGTTTCACTGCCATGAAGGACATTGTGGCTGTTATGGGACTTTGCTGCTGGCATTGAAGAACTGTAGATGGTATATAAAAGTGTTGACAGAAATGTGACTGTCATGGGAGTGTGGTGACAGGCATAAAGGACATTATTGCTGTCATTTTCACAATTTCAAAAGAGGAATGTGGAGTAAAGGCCAACAGAGCAGAAGCTCATATGTAGAAGTTGAAGCCTTTATGTCTGGGACAGATAAAAAAAATTTCATCTCCAATTACCCAGCGGTCCAAGGAGTCCAGCGACGCCCCTTAGGGAATGATATCTCCATATCAGAAAATTCAGTAAACAGAGAATGCTGCTAAAAATATATATTTATTTTTTTTAAATACGATTAGTTGCTTTGAAGAACACATGATTGATTGGTACATTTAATGCGAAAAACAGTATTATCATTATATTTCATTCGCATACGCCGCTATGTTGAATTAAACAGCTATTTCTATGCATTCACTTGCAATAATTCACACAGGAATGCTTGAACGAGGATATTCAACCTAAAATAATGGTTGTATTTATTTTGTTTTATATTACAAACAACATTGGGTCATTAAGCATGGTGCAGCATGTGTGTGAGAAATAATCCTCTAAGATAAAAGAATAAATTTATTTGAGGAACAATTATAATAAAATGATCATCATTATAATAGCATTGCTTGCAAAATGTTCATTACTAGTCTTGTCTTGTAGACAATGCTTTGCTCACTATGTTGGGTGTAATTGCAACATGTGGTTTTATTGTATAAGAAGGTGCACTTATGTACTTACAGAGAAGAGAATCATTGTTATCTTCAGATAACAGGAGGCTGGTAAGAAAATGCATTCCGATTTATCATGAAAGAATCATTATTTACACCTATTCTAGAGCAGAATACATTTTTATGGCTATTGCATTAACTGCTATTTTTAACAGAGCATAAAGCTAAGTTTAAACTATTTACTACTGTAGGTTTATGTTCTCTATGTTAGTCACAGAGATGAGTGAACATACTTGACGAGAATTAAATCATACTCTAAAATTACAAGAATTTGCAATTTCCAAAATGCAGATCTTTTTTTTCTAATTCTCTTCTGTGCAATATGGTTCTTTAAAAGGTTAAAAAAAATTCTTAAATAATTATACTCACCTTACTGCTCATCATTCCTGACCCTCAACTCCTCACCGCTACCTTCCCTGTCTTCATCACATCTTCTTATCGCTACGTCAAGAGCTGATTCCCATGACCTCTTTACTTTAGGCTGGAACCTCTGGCTTTGATGAATCGCAAGATGGTTCTGCACATGCGCCCGCAAGGTCTAGGCACATGTCATTATATCATAACATTGCAACCGTACACACCTTTGCACAGAATTGTCTTGGGCCTCATCAGAGCCGCAATTCCCAGTTTAACGTGAATAGTCCTGGGGATTTAGTGCTCACAGTAGCGATAAGGGGATGTAATGAGGACCGGACGGTTCCTGCCATAGGGCTGGACACCCGTCCACTGGTGACCCCATCACATCATCACGGGTCACCAATTCGTTGGCATGACAACCAGAGGTCTCCTGAAGACCTCTATGGTTGTCAGTGTCGGCTTGCTGTGATTGCCAACCGATGGTCGACGCTCATAACAAGTGAGTAATTCTGCTATATAGAGGCAATCTGATCATCACCTCTATGTAGTAGAGCCGATCAAGTTATGGCAGCTTCTAGTGTCCCATAGAGATTATTGAAGCATGCTAAAAGTAAAAAAAAGTTTTAAAAAATATAAAAAAAAATATAAAAGTTCAAATCACCCCCCCTTTTGCCCCATTCAAAATAAAACAACAAAAAAATACACGTATTTGCTGTCGCCGCGTTCAGAATTGCCTGTTCTATCAATAAAAAAAGGATTAATCTGATCGCTAAACGGTGTAGCGAGAAAAAAGTCAAAACGCCAGAATTACATTTTTTTGGTCCCTGCGACATTGCATTAAAATGCAGTAATGGGCGATCAAAAGATCACATGTGCACCAAAATGGTATCATTAAAAACATCAGCTCGGAGCACACAAAATAAGCCGTCACCAATCCCAAGATGACAAATAATGGAGACGCTACAGGTATCTGAAAATAGCACAATTTTTTTTCTTTTAACAAAGTTTGGAATTTTTTTTCACCAATTACATAAAAAGAACCTAGAAATGTTTGGTGTCTATGAACTCGTAATGACCTGGAGAAACATAATGGCCAGTCAGTGTTAGCATTTAGTAAACCTAGTTAAAAAGCCAATCAAAAAACAAGTGTGGGATTCCACTATTTTTGCAATTTCATCCCACTTGGATTTTTTTTCCTGTTTTCAAGTACACGACATGGTAAAACCAATGGAGTCATTCAAAATAACACAAATGAAAAAAAGCTGACAGCACTATCAGGCCTCAAGATGCAGGTTCAGTTACCATCTGACCCAAATGGACAAGTACATACCACATGAAAAAGGAGAACAGCATCAACTCTGGGTGAAAAAAGTAGAAATTCTTTATTTGCCAGATGCAACGTTTCAACCAATACAGGTCTTTATCAAGCATGATAAAAGACCTGTATTGGTTGAAACGTTGCATCTGGCAAATAAAGAATTTCTACTTTTTTCACCCGGAGTTGATGCTGTTCTCCTTTTTCATGTCAAAAATTACAACTTGTCTTACAAAAAACAAGCCCTCACACGGCCATATTGACAGAAAATTAAGAAAGGTATGGCTCTGAGAAGAAGGGTAGCAAAAAACGAAAATGCAAAACCGAAAAAAGCTCCAGTCATGAAGAGGTTAAAATCAGGCTAGAAAATGGCAATTATTATAGATTTCAGTTTTGTAATTTTCTTACTAATGTGAGTTTTTTTGTAAGTTTTTTATTTTATTTTTTGAGAAAGGGGCATGTCAGTTTTCTCCTCCAGAAATCTAAGGCCGGGATCACACATGCGAGGAAATCGTCCGACACTCGCATGTGAAATCCCAGCTCTGTCACCGGGACTCGGGAGTGGAGAAAGCGGCTGCATAGAAATACATGCAGCCGCGCTGTCATGACATATAACAGATATATTCTATGATAGTAACATATATCTAATGAGACAACACTCTATATTTCATATTATAGAAAATATCAACATGTATACGTAGAATCTGCCAGCAATGTCTTACCTGACATAATATCCAATGTATTGCGGGTCTATACTGTGCACGTGAAACGCTGTCTCAGGATAGAGGTGGACCGGGTCTATGCTGACCCTGAACTGGGGTCCTGACTAGTCCCTCTACCTGGAGGTACTGTTAATGGTACAGAGGTCCAGGCCGCCAGCGTAACCCTGTCTCCTGTAGATCCCTGACCACTGTAATCTAGTCCTGAGAAGGACCCTGATTACCACCACAGGGAATGGGCAGGCAACAGCTTACACACAGTCAAATTCAAACGAGACAGACAGGGGGTAAAGAAAACACTGCCTTGCATACAAAACTTCCACTACAGAGGAACATAAAAGGTTAAGAAGATAAACAATAAGCGAGGAGAGGAAAAACCACAACAGGCACTCTTAGCTTAAGTCTTCTCAGAAACGATCCGCTCTGCTGGTCTGAATGAATGCATTCACTGGCAACTTCCCCAGCAGACCAGCAGGTATATGAAGGAAGCTAATTAACAAAACATCAATCGCAGCTGGGCGAGACTGGTCTGTCCAGCATCGAGAGAGAAAGAATTAACTCCCTCAGTGCTGAAAAACACCCAGCACCAGAAACTCAGCTGTGCGAAGTCAGGGTGTGCAAACGTGACGATCTCCGCCGCGACACACCGTGACACGCGCACTCCACTCCCGAGTGCCGGCGCCAGAGCTGGGATTTCACATGCGAGTGTCGGACGATTTCCTCACATGTGTGATCCCGGCCTAAAAGCTAGAATAGGACCTGCCTGCACAAAAAGCATTTTCTCTGTTTCAGAGTCCAGTGAGAGTGCATTTATACCACTTCTTCCATCAATTTCCATTGTGCTTGGTGAAGTAAGGCTTGCATGCATCTGCTTAGTTATTAAAATTTGTGCCATTAACCTCTCAGTATAATTTTTTTTTGCTGATGTTACTTCCAGAGGAGCTTTGGAAGTCTGCACTTATTGGGGCAGCGGAGCGTTGGTATTTTTGATGCACCTAAGCACTTGTTTTTAAGTCGCTAAGGTTGCCCAATGCTTCCCCTTGTTGAATATTTGGTATAAAAGAAATATCCCAAACTGACATGCAATATTAGCATTATATTACAGTGCTACCCTCAAATTCAGTGAGCTCCTTAGAACCATCTGTTGTAACCAAATGTTAGTAAATGCTGGCTGCATTGCTAGAGCCTATATTTTTTAAACTTATGGCAAGTAATGAAAAACATAAATTTACTGTTTAAAAGGTGTGTCCCAATACCTTTTCCCATGTAGTCTATATTTTTACCATAATTGTGTATACATTGAAAAGATAGCCTAAAAAAAGATCAGAACGATATAGTATTGAATTCATCCATGTAATGTGGACAAAAATTTGATAGGGATAAAAAGAATCTGTCCCCAGGTTTTTGCCACCAAATCTGAGAGCAACATAATGTAGAGACAGAGACTCTGATTCCAGTGATGTGTCATTTACTGGGCTGTTGAATGTAGCTTTGATGAAATCCCTTTTTTTACCAGCAAGAGATTATTACTAGAGGACTCTTAAATGTGCTGCCAGGTAGTCAAGCATGTTCATGAGGTTTGTATAACCTTGCCCCCACATCTGATTGCCAACCTTACATGTACACTACACATGGACATAAAACTGTCAATTAGTGGTGAGGCCAGTGTTTTACAGAGCTCAGCATTCAGAGAACTGCTAGATATGCAGCACATTACTCAATGATTTTATCAAAACAAGCCGAAAACGCCCAATAAATTATACAACCCTGGAATCAGTGTCTCTGCCCCTACATTGTGCTCTCAAATATGGTAGCAAAAACCTGGTGACTGATTCCCTTTACATGACTCTTTAGCGTTTAACTATTTACAGTGAATATATGTCTCATTCCCTATTCAGCACTAACATATCCCTGTGGAAAGATTGTGACCATTCACATCAGTCCTTTTCCCAATCTAGGCTTCTCATTTTTGGATACCAGTACACTCTAAGGTCAATTTCTTAACAGACCAATTGTCTTCTAAAGTAGTTAATATTTATGGAGTGTTGCAGGAACTCTGAAAACCAGGAGTAAACTTACACATACAGGTCCTTCTCAAAAAATTTGCATATAGTGCTAAATTTCATTATTTACCATAATGTAATGATTACAATTAAACTTTCATATATTTTAGATTCATTACACACCAACTGAAATTTGTCAGGTCTTTTATTGTTTTAATACTGATGATTTTGGCATACAACTCCTGATAACCCAAAAAAACCTGTCTCAAAAAATTAACATATTTCAACCGTCCAATAAAATAAGTGTTTTTTCAAAACAAACAAAAAAAACATCAAATAATAATGTTCAGTTATGCACTCAATACTTGGTCGGGAATCCTTTGGCAGAAATGACTGCTTCAATGCGGCGTGGCATGGAGGCAATCAGCCTGTGACACTGCTGAGATGTTATGGAGGCCCAGGATGCTTCGATAGCGGCCTTAAGCTCATCCAGAGTGTTGGGTCTTGCGTCTCTCAACTTTCTCTTCACAATATCCCACAGATTCTCTATGGGGTTCAGGTCAGGAGAGTTGGCAGGCCAATTGAGCACAGTAATACCATGGTCAGTAAACCATTTACCAGTGGTTTTGGCACTGTGAGTAGGTGCCAGGTCGTGCTGAAAAATGAAATCTTCATCTCCATAAAGCATTTCAGCCGATGGAAGCATGAAGTGCTCCAAAATCTCCTGATAGCTAGCTGCATTGACCCTGCCCTTGATGAAACACAGTGGACCAACACCAGCAGCTGACATGGCACCCCACACCATCACTGACTGTGGGTACTTGACACTGGACTTCAGGCATTTTGGCATTTCCTTCTCCCCAGTCTTCCTCCAGACTCTGGCACCTTGATTTCCGAATGACATGCAAAATTTGCTTTCATCAGAAAAAAGTACTTGGGACCACTTAGCAACAGTCCAGTGCTGCTTCTCTGTAGCCCAGGTCAGGCGCTTCTGCCACTGTTTATGGTTCAAAAGTGGCTTTACCTGGGGAATGCGGCACCTGTAGCCCATTTCCTGCACACGCCTGTGCACGGTGGCTCTGGATGTTTCGACACCAGACTCAGTCCACTGCTTCCTCAGGTTCCCCAAGGTCTGGAATCGGTCCTTCTCCACAATCTTCCTCAGGGTCCGGTCACCTCTTCTCGTTGTACAGCGTTTTCTGCCACATTGTTTCCTTCCAACAGACTTCCCATTGAGGTGCCTTGATACAGCACTCTGGGAACAGCCTATTTGTTGAGAAATTTCTTTCTGGGTCTTACCCTCTTGCTTGAGGGTGTCAATGATGGCCTTCTTGACATCAGTCAGGTCGCTAGTCTTACCCATGATGGGGGTTTTGAGTAATGAACCAGGCAGGGAGTTTTTAAAAGCCTCAGGAATCTTTTGCGTGTGTTTAGAGTTGATTAGTTGATTCAGAAGATTAGGGTAATAGGTCGTTTAGAGAACCTTTTCTTGATATGCTAATTTTTTGAGACAGGTTTTTTGGGTTATCAGGAGTTGTATGCCAAAATCATCAGTATTAAAACAATAAAAGACCTGACAAATTTCAGTTGGTGTGTAATGAATCTAAAATATATGAAAGTTTAATTGTAATCATTACATTATGGAAAATAATGAAATTTAGCACTATAAGCAAATTTTTTGAGAAGGACCTGTACTGTACTTGAGGAACTGATACAAACTCCAGGCAGAATGGAAACAAAGGAACTGGCTTTGAATGTGGGACTACGAATGAAAAGAGTGTCCTCTTTCAATTATCATTGCAACACATTTTACCATGTCTTTCATGCAATATATTTTCATTTCAATTTAAATTATGACATATTTTAAACTTTAAGAAACTTTCAGATAGATTTCAAAGTAATATTTTGCATATACAGTAAGGTAACACTTCCAAAACATAGATATACAGTTAGTGTTTTACAATTAAATTTGTACACGGAAATCTCAGATAATAACATGCATGTAAAATTAAAAACTAATATACAAGGCAAAACAATCATCACAAACTTGGATCTCGAAAGCCTGTGGAGGGCACTATATCCTTGTGAAATATAGCATTGTGAGTGGACAAATTATAGCAAAGTCAGGCAAAATTAAAAATGATGCAACTTGTCAGTTTGCTCTGCTTGATAAATAGGCCCCAAAGGTCCTCTAACTCACATCATTAGCTCCTTTTGAAACATTTCTAAAGATTACATTCTACAGCAGTTTGAAAAAAACTACAATTCTATTTTTTTGTAGTTCATGGAGATTTGACCTTAAGCTGACTATGAAATATAAAATAGCTTGTGAATACCTTTGTACTTATTAGTAAGTTGGAGATATGTTTCTGGCTTGGACATGCAATTAGAATGATATGACATGTTTTATTCAAATTGGATTTTTTTTTTACTTTGATAATTAAAGACCAAGTTTTTTTTAACGGCCTAATCAGTTTTTAAGCATATCATTAACTGCAGGTAACTGCTGTCAACAGTTATGTAATAAAATAGCATCAATAGTTAAAGGAAAGGTATAAACTAGAAATGAATTATTACTTAAATCAGGTTTTTCAGATAAATTAATTTGTTTGCAAATTTTTGACAATGTTTGACAAAATAAAATGAGAAATCTTGCAATAATCATTTTGGAGCTAGACTTTTCTTTAGACACTAACTTTTTGATATTTAACCCCTTAGTGACTGGGTAAATTTTTTTAAAAAATCTTACCAGTGTCACTTTATGTGGTAATAACTCTGGAACGCTCCAACATATCCTATTGATTTAGTGATTGTTTTTTCGTGACATATTGTAGCTTACGTGAATGGTAGATTTATGTCGATATTTTCTGCATTTATTTATTAAAATATCAGAAATTTTACAAAAATGTAAAAAAATTGCAATTTTCTAATTTTGAATGATTATCCCTTTAATCCAGATAGTCATATCACAAAAAAACATTGATAAATAACATTTCCCATATATCTGCTTTACATCAGCACCGTTTGTAAAATTTTGTTTTATTTTGTTAGAATTTTAAAAGGTTTAAAAATGCAGCAGTAATTTTTCATTTTTTCAAGGAAATTTACAAAACTTTATTTTTTAAGGGACCTATTGTTAGGGGTCGAGTTCCCGCTTCTGCACAAGGGGAATCTCGAGCTATTCCCGCTGCTGTCCCCCATCCTTCTCTTGCCGTGATGGAGCCTGCTCAGCAGAGACGTCGATCCCAGCATCTCGCACACTCTAATTCTGTGCAGAGGATGACTGCTGCCTCTCTAGGTGCTGCTATTATGACCGGTGCAGTTCAGTGGCAAGCAGACGTATTTGGGACTAATCCTGTGTGTTTCCTTCTGAGCATGCCCAGAGTAAGATCTCCCATTGGAGGTCAGGGGTCACATGCTCTGGCACTGCAGTGACTCACATTGGTCCTCCAAGAAGGTCCTGAAGCTGCTCGAGTTCTGGGGCAGGCTTCCATTGGTCCTTTCTGGAAGGCCCTGCAGTTGTTGCTGCTATAAAAAGCTTGCATGACCGCACGGCCATGCGCTAGTATCAAACTTGTTACGTGCTTTGCGCCAGTGTGGTCATGTACGCATGTGGTTAGGTCTCGGCTAAAAAATGCCACTAGAATACCGGCACCTCCGGTGAGGAGATTATATGAACATGTTCAGGGCTCGGCTGAAAAATGCCATTAGAAAACCGGCTACACCGGTGAGGAGATGTTGCTTGTATTCTGATTGCATGACCACAGACTGCAATCAGCTTAGCAGTCATCTGTGTCTCCTGTGAGGCTAACAGAACACAGACACTATTACAGCGGCTCTGTGAAGAAACAGAGTCCGCTTATATCGCCATATAGTGCTACGGCGTTCACATCTGCGACTCTGCGGGATAAACAGAGTTCGCTCATACCGCCTATTGCGCCATCTTACTAGCAGCAGGCTCTGCCTGCACGGTGGACCCCGGCTGCAAACGCACCTCTCTATATTATCTATTAGGTGCGTTCCGCAGGCCTCTAATATAATACTTGCGCCAGGGTCTGGCTAGTAAAATGGCGGATGAATAGCGTCTGCAGCGGTACATCCAGCATCTGGAGGGTAGGTTGGCGGCTCTTGAGCGCACAATCTTAGCTGTGGATGTTACCGCAGTCGCTGTTCAGGCTGCTAGCGTAGCTGCAGCCAATTTGTCCTCTGTCACCTTTGCTCCGACCTTATCCCACCTCCCACTTCCAGACAAGTTTGCTGGTGACAGTAAGCATTGTTGGGGATTCGTGAGTCAGTGCTCTATACAGCTCGAGCTTCTGGCTACACTTTTTCCCATGGAACGGGCACAAGTGGGTTTTATATTATCCCTTCTGTCGGGCAGAGCGCTGGATTGGGCAATGCCGCTGTGGGAGCGCTACGATCGTGTGGTGCGGAATGCTCCTCGTTTTTTGGAAGCTCTTAAAAAGGTCTTTTTAGGACCTCAGGTCACCACGATACGGCGCTCCAACTGCTGGCAATGTCACAGGGTTCATCCATGGTCAGTCAGTTTTCCGTCTAATTTCGGACTCTGCCTCTGAGTTAGAGTGGCCGGATAAAGTCCCCACTCCGATCTACTGGAGAGGACTGGCGGACCATGTGAAGGACACTTTGGCCACAAGGGAGATTCCCGCCACACTGGAAAAGCTTATTGCCATATCTACCCGCATTGACCTCCGTTTTCATGAGCGGAGGTTGGAGCGGATCCAGTATAGACAGAGGTTTCGGCTGGCTCCCACCTTTGCCAAACCTCTCGAATCCCCCATTCAGGCATCTGACCCCCAAGAGCCATGGAGGTTTTTCGAGCGGTGCCTAAGTCCCGGGCTGCTCGAGTACCCGTAGTATGTAATGGTTGCCAACAGTCAGGACACTATGTTAACAGATGTCCACAGTGATCAGGAAAGCGATCGCGTCTAGTGACCCTGGGAGGAGGCTCACTGGAGACAGCGGCTTTTTCCTCCAAAATGCCATTCAAAAGTACAATCACTGTATGCTCTTCCACTCTTACAGTCGAGCTTTGTGTGGATTCGGGAGCAGAGGGTAATTTCATGTCCTCCACCTTTGCTCGCCGCCACGCAATACATCTGGTGGCGCTCGACAAAACCAGTGACTGTTCAGTAGTGAATGGGTCGACATTGCCATCATGGATTACACACCAAACGGTTCCTCTCACGTTGTCTATATCCCCTTCCGATCAGTAGATTATTTCCCTTCTCGTCCTTCCCGAGGGAATAGACGAGATCCTACTAGGAGTACCCTGGCTCCGTTTCCACTCCCCACATATAGAGTGGACCTCTGGTAGGATACTGGGTTGGAGTGATTCTTGTAGAGGCAGATGTGTCAGGGAAAGCGTTCAGGTTACTTCTACTGAGCTACCCACAGATTCTTACTCCGCTCCCCAAGTGTTATTGGTCATATGCAGACGTGTTCTCCAAGAAGGCTGCGGAAACTCTTCAGCCTCATCGCCCTATGACTATCCTATCGACCTCTTGCCTGGAGCATAACCTCCTCGGGGAAGGGTCTATCCCCTCTCTCTTCCTGAGATGGAGGCTATGTCCCAGTATATCCAGGAGAATCTGGCAAGAGGGTTCATCAGGAAGTCGATGTCATCAGCAGGGGCGGGGTTCTTCGTGCAGAAGAAGAAAGGAGAATTATGCCCATGCATAGATTACAGGGGTTTTAACACCATCACCGTTAAGAACAAGAACCCGTTGCCCCTTATTTTGAAGCTCTTTGATAGGCTCCGGGGAGCAAAGGTATTTACTAAATTAGATCTGCGTGGTGCTTATAACCTGATTCGCATCCGTGAAGGGGACGAATGGAAGACGGCTTTTAATACCAGGGATGGGCAGTATGAATACCTGGTTATGCCTTCGGGCTCTGTAATGCCACAGCCGTTTTCAAGACTTTGTCAATAACATCTTCCGGATATGCTTTCCACCTCTGTAGTAGTCTATCTGGATAATATTCTCATCTTTTCTTCAGATATTGACTCTCACCGGAGGGATGTCTGCAGAGTCTTCGACCTATTATGGGCAAATTCCCTCTATGCAAAGTTGGAGAAATGCGTGTTTCAGCAGGAGTCTCTACCTTTCCTGGGCTGTATCATCTCCGCCCAGGGATTGGCTATGGATCCTGCCAAACTACAGGCTGTGATGGACTGGCAGGAACACCATTCTCTTAAAGCGATGCAGCGCTTTATGGGTTCATTAATTATAATCGCCAGTTCATTCCCCATTTCTCGACTTTGGTAGCTCCCTTGGTAGCTCTCACCAAGAAGGGAGCTAATCCCAAGTTGTGGTCTGAGGAGGTCACCAAGGCGTTTTCCTCCATCAAGTCGCATTTTGACAGTGCTCCCATCTTACATCGCCCCGATGTTGGTAAACCATTTATTTTAGAGGTGGATGCCTCTTCTGTGGGTGCTGGAGCAGTCCTTTTTCAAAAGGATATCCAGGGTCGGAAGCATCCCTGCTTCCTCTTTTCAAGGACCTTTACATCAGCAGAGAGGAATTATTCAATCGGGGACAGGGAGTTACTGGCTTTGAAGTTGGCCTTCTCCGAGTGGAGAAATCTTCTGGATGGGGCTAGCTTCCCTCCAAGTCTTCACGGACCACAAAAACTTGGTGTACTTGCAAACAGCCCAGCGACTAAATTCTGTCAGGCCAGATGGTCCTTGTTCTTCTCCCGGTTCCATTTCACCCTCCATTTCCTCTCCAGTGAGAAAAACATTCGTGCCGATGCTCTCTCTGGCTCCGTGGTGTCCTCTGAGGAGGTAGAGGAGAATCCTCGGCTTATTGTCCCCACAGAGAGCCTAAGAACTGTGGCTCTGGTTTCCCTTTAGTCTGTGCCTCCGGGCAAGACTTTTGTACCCATCAATCTGTGACTGGAGGTACTCTCTTGGGCACATTCGTCCAGGGTGGGTGGACATTTTGGGGCAAAAAGGACATCTGAGTTGCTGGCGAGGACATACTGGTGGCCACATATGGTCCGTGACGTCAGGGAATATGTTCAGGCGTGTGTCTCCTGCGCCAAGAATAAGTCCCCTCGACAATGGCCAGCTGGGTTACTTTTCCCTTTACCGGTGGCAGACAGGCCTTGGGAGTTGTTCGGGATGGATTTTGTGCGCTACCCAATTCTCAGGGCTGCACCTTCATCTGGGTGATAACAGACCACTTCTCCAAAATGGTGCACTTGGTGCCGTTACCATGGTTACCGTCTGCACGGGCCTTGGCAGCATTATTTATTAGGCACATTTTCCGTCTACACGGAATGCCAGAAAAATTGTCAGTGATCGAGGTCCCTAATTGGCTTCTCGGTTCTGGAGAGAGCTGTGTCATCTACTCTGCATTGAGTTAAATCTCTCCTCTGCATATCATCCCGAGACGAATGTGTTGGTAGAGAGGGCCAACCAGACCTTGGTCACATAATTGAGACATTTTGTCTCAGCCAGGCAGGATGACTGGGCATCCTTGCTACCGTGGGCTGAGTTTGCTCTAAATAAAGCTGTGGCTGACTCCACCTGACAGACCCCCATTCCTCTTAAACTACGGTCAGCATCCGCGGGTACCGGTGCCCATGCCCGTGTCTTCTGCCAACTCCAGGGTGGCAGACTGGGCTGTGGAGGCACGGACATTTAGGACCGCACCCAGGATGCCATTCAGGCCTTCAAGGAGAGGATGAGGTCTTCGGCTGATGCCCATGGCGTCCCGCTCCGACATTTGCTCCGGGCGACCTATTGTGGTTCTCTGCCTGAAACATCAGGCTGCGAGTAGAGTCTACTAAGTTGGCATCCTGCTATTTGGGTCCCCTTAAGGTCCTTGAGCAGGTGAACCCTGTAGTTTTCCGCTTAGACCTTCCACCTCGCCTTGGTATCTCCGACACCCTTCACGTGCCTCTTCTGAAACTCATGGTCATCTTCCGGTTTTCTGAGTCATCTGACGGGAAGTCGGGTTCATCTACCGACGATCATGAGGTGAACGTCATTGTTGGGTGCAAGGTGGTACGGGGCAAAAAAATTTATTTGGTGGATTGGAGGGGTTATGGGCCTGAGGATAGGTCCAGGGAGCCTACCGAGCATGTTCACGTTCCGTAGCTCATCGTTGACTTTGAACGTAGCGAGGCCCAAAGAAGGGGGGCCCTATGAGGGTGGGTAATGTTAGGGGTCGAGTTCCCACTTCTGCAGAAGGGGAATCTCGAGCCATTCCCGCTGCTGTCCCCCATCCTTCTCCTGCCGTGGTGGAGCCTGCTCAGCAGAGACGTCGGTCCCAGCGTCTCGCCCAGTCTAATGCTGTGCAGAGGATGACTGCTGCCTCTCCTTGTCCTGCTATTATAACCAGTGCAGGTCAGCGGCGAGCAGACGTATTTGGGACTAAGTCCTGTGTGTTTCCTTCTGAGCATGCCCAGGGTAAGATCTCCCTTTGGAGATCAGGAGTCACATGCTCTGGCACTGCAGTGACTCCCATTGGTCCTCCAGGAAGGTCCTGAAACTGCTCGAGTTCTGGGGCAGGCTTTGATTGGTCCTTTCTGGAAGGTCCTGCAGTTGTTGCTGCTATAAAAAGCTTGCATGACTGCACGGCCGTGCGCTAGTATCAAACTTGTTACGTGCTTTGCGCCAGTGTTGTCATGTACGCATGTGGTTAGGTCTCGGCTCAAAAATGCCACTAGAATACCAGCACCTCCGGTGAGGAGATTGTATGCACGTGTTCAGGGCTTGGCTGAAAGACGCCATTAGAATACCGGCTACTTCGTTGAGGAGATGTTGCTTGTGTTCTGATTGAAGGACCACAGACTGCAATTCGCTTAGCAGTCGTCTGTGTCTCCTGTGAGGCTAACAGGACACAGACGCTATTACAGAGGCTCTGTGAAGTAACAGAATTCACTTATATCGCCATTTAACGCTACGGCGTTCACATCTACGACTCTGCAGGATAACGGAGTTTGCTCATACCGCCTATTGCACCATCTTACTAGCAGCAGGCTCTGCCTGCACCGTGGACCCGGGCTGCGAACGCACCTCTCTATAATATCTATTAGGTGCGTTCCGCAGGCCCCTAACACTTATTACGTTTTGAAGTGACTTTAGGGGTCCTATATTTGTTAACCCCATTTTAAAAAACAGCACCCTCAACATATATAAAATTGCTTTCAGATTGTTTATTAACCTTTCAGGTGCTTTTTAGCAATTAATGCAAAGTGGCATGACAGGAATGAAGAAGTTTATTTTTACCATCTAACTGTTGATAACTTCTGAACAGGCCTCTGTTGCCGGCAGACGTTAAGGCCATTATTTGGGCATGAATTGCCATGGCCAACATCAGAACCACACAATCAAAATCTCAGGGTGTTGACGGGGTTAAAGAGGGAGCCCCTCACACTCTCTTAACCATCTAGATTCTGTAGTCATTATTGACAACAGCATTTAAGGGGTTAAACAACTATAGTCAGTACTAACACTGAACCTGGCTGATGCAGCAGGTTGTCAGCTACAGTGGACAGCCGACAGCCATAAGATTGTCACCAATCACCCATATCTCGCAGGTCAGTTAAAAGTCAAATTGCTGGTCACTAAGTTAAGTAAACAACATATATACATTAGCCACAAGGAACAGACTCATTCACCACCTATTAAATTGAAGCATCTATTGACATTATGAAAACATAATTATAAAATAAGCGCGTCAGCAGTGGCCTTATCTAATAGCAATGGTGGATCTTGTGTTATCAGCTATGTATAGATATGTAACCTGTAACTGTACATATATCTAGTTGCTGTAAGACTAAAAAAACAAGGATATACCGTGAAAATGGATAGATTACTAATGTTAATTCTTAAGAAAAATTTTGATCTAAGCAAATTGCAAACTTTTTTTATACAAGTAACACAAAAGCTTGATTTAAACAATAAGTCATTTTCTGATCATCGCTTCTCTTTAAAATAAAAAAAGCTTAATTAAAATTAGAGACAGAGAGACATAATATTGACATGCAGATCTTATTTTTGTTATTTTGTTATTACATGTCAAAATGTTCAGACTAGTTTGAGCATACGGTATATAAAAACAAAATGTGTAATTATACAAAACAACTGCTTATAAAATTACTGTAAAAGTTTGGTTGCGCTATGTTAGCTGTCAAATATTTCGAGCCCAGTAATCTTTATAATCCAGTCATATGTTTGATATACTCACAGAAAATACACAGGGATTTTAAGGGCAGTGGTTTTCAGTGTCAAATGAAGGGCTTTGTTAAGATATGCAGGAAAAACAGGAATTGTAGTGTTATCTAAAAATAAAAAATAAAACTAGAAATGTATATTATTAATATTACTATATTTTTTATTTATTTAGCACCATTGATTCCATGGTGCTGTGTTATGTTTAGGTAGCTGTGGAGAAAAAGCAAAAACGGCAATACACCAGAGAGGCTGGAACCTATTGGATTACAGTAACCTGAACTAACCACATAACTAGAGGTAGCCGTGGAGAGTTCCTACGTTGATCCTAGACGCCTCGTCACAGCCTGAGAGATAACTACACCTAAAGGCAGAAAGAGGAAATCTATCTGCCCCGGAGCAGATCCCCAAAGAAAATAGGAAGCCCCCAAACATGTAATGGCGGTTTGACAAGAAGAAGCACGGACATAGACAGAAAATAGAATGAGCAAATGCTGAGGCCCAATCTGTCTAGACAGAAGAGTATAGGAAAGAATTCTGACTGCAATCCAACAAAAACCCCTAAAAAATACAGAAACCATCTCTAGCACATTCATAACAGTACCCCCCCCTTGAGGAGGGGTCACCGAACCCTCACTTGTGCAACCAGGCCGATCAGGATGAGCTCGGTGATAGGCATGGATCAGTCTCCTAGCATGGATGTCCGAAGCAAACACCCAAGAATTGTCCTCCTGACCATAACCTCTCCACTTAACCAAATACTGGAGTTTCCGTCTAGAAAAACGAGAATCCAATATTTTCTCTACCACATACTCCAGATTGCCCTCAACCAAAACAGAGTCAGGAGGCGCAGCCATAGGAACCACTGGCTCGACAAACCTCTTCAATAAGGACTTGTGGAACACGTTATGGATCTTAAATGTCCCTGGAAGAAGCAAACGGAAGGAAACAGGATTAAGAATCTCAATGATCTTATAAGGTCCAATGAACCTAGGCTTAAACTTTTGAGATGCAACATTCATAGGGATATTTCTTGAGGACAACCAAACCAAGTCCCCCACTTTAAACCGAGGACCATCAGTCCTATGCCGGTTGGCAAACCGTTGGGCCTTCTCCTGAGAGAGAGACAACCTCTCCACTACCTGGTCCCAAATCTGCTGCATTCGCTTCACAACAGATTCAACATCCGGACAGACAGAAGCCTCCGCCTGTCCCGAAGAAAATCGAGGGTGAAACCCAAAATTGCAGAATAATGGAGACATCAAGGTGGCAGAGCTAGCCCTATTATTAAGAGCAAACTCAGCCAAAGGCAAAAAAGAGACCCAGTCATCTTGATCAGCAGACACAAAATATCTCAAATAAGTATCTAAGGTCTGGTTTGTTCTCTCGATTTGTCCATTGGTCTGAGGATGAAAAGCAGAGGAGAAAGATAATTGAACACCAAGTTTAGAACAAAATGTCCTCCATAATCTGGAAACAAACTGGACTCCTCTGTCAGACACAATGTTCTCCGGAATGCCATGTAACCGAACCACGTGCTGAAGGAACAAAGGCACCAATTCGGAGGAGGAAGGCAACTTAGGTAATGGCACAAGATGTATCATCTTGGAAAACCTATCACAGATTACCCAGATAACGGTCATTCTCTGAGAAACAGGGAGGTCATAAATAAAATCCATAAAGATATGGGTCCATGGCCTCTTGGGCACAGGTAATGGCATTAACAAACCACTAGAGCGAGAGCAAGGCTTGGAGCGAGAGCAAGTCCCACGGGACTGCACAAATTCCCTGATGTCACGAAACAAAGTAGGCCACCAAAAGGACCAACTCACCAAGTCTCTGGTACCAAAAATCCCGGGATGACCAGCCAACGCGGAACAATGAATCTCAGACATCACACTCTTCTTCCACTGGTCTGGGACAAACAATTTTCCAATAGGGCAGTGCTCAGGTTTATCCTCCTGACACCCTTCCAGAGCTAGTCTCAAATTGGGCGAGATGGCGGAGAGGAACTACACCCTCTTTCAAAATAACAGTAGGATCAGATAACTCAGGAGAGTCCGCAAAGAAACTCCTCGAGAAGGCATCCGCCTTAACATTCTTAGTGCCAGGAAGAAAAGAAACCACAAAATTAAAATGTGTGAAAAACAAGGCCCACCTGGCCTGTCTAGGATTAAGTCGCTTGGCTGATTCGAGATAAACCAGGGTCTTATGGTCCGTGAGGACCACTGCCTGATGTTTGACTTCTTCCAGCCAATGTCTCCACTCTTCAAAGGCCCACTTCATGGCTAATAACTCCCGATTACCCACGTCATAATTACGTTCAGTTGGAGAAAATTTTCGAGAGAAAAAGGCACAAGGGTTATTCTTAGAGGTCTCTGGATCTCTTTGGGACAAAATGGCACCTGTCCCAATTTCAGAGGCATCAACCTCCACCTGAAACGGTAGAGAAACATCAGGCTGCCATAGAACAGGAGCAGAAGTGAATTTCTGCTTAAGTTCCTGAAACGCAGAAACTGCCTCAGGAGGCCAATTCACCACATCAGAACCCTTTTTGGTCAAATCAGTCAAAGGTTTAACAATACCGGCGAAATTACCAATAAATTTACGATAAAAATTGGCAAAAACCTCAAAATCTCTGAAGAGCCTTTAATGAAGTAGGTTGGACCCAATCACAGATGGCCTGAACCTTGACAGTGTCCATTTCAATAACAGACGGAGACAAAATGAATCCCAGAAATGAGACCTTCTGTACGCCAAAAAGACACTTTGATCCCTTCTCATACAGTGCATTCTCTCTCAAAATCTGGAACACAGTCCGAACATGTTTCACATGAGAGTCCCAGTCATTGGAAAAAATCAAGATATCATCCAATTAAACAATCAGAAATTTATCCACAAAATCCCTGAAAATATCATTCATGAAGGATTGGAAGACTGAAGGAGCATTAGTGAGCCCAAAGGGCATCACTAGGTACTCAAAATACCCCTCTGGGGTATTAAGCGCTGTCTTACATTCATTCCCGTGCTTAATGCGAATAAGGTTATACGTCCCCCTGAGGTCAAGCTTGGTAAACCAACTAGCACTTTTCACTCTGGAAAACAGGTCAGAAATCAAGGGTAACGGATATTGATATTTTACAGTGATCTTATTCTGGAGGCGATAATCAATACACGGTCTCAATGAACCATCCTTTTTGGCCACAAAGAAAAAAACGGCGCCCAAGGGTGAAGAGGATGGTCTGATATGACCCTTCTCCATTGACTCCTTGATATAAGATCGCATAGCATCGTGTTCAGGTACAGACAAGTTAAAAAGGCGACCTTTAGGAAATTTACCACCAGGCACTAATTCAATAGCGCAATCATAGCTCCTGTGAGGGGCAAGGATGCGGATTTACTTTCACTAAACACATCCGAAAAATCAGTCAAAAAGTCAGGAACATCCTGAGACTGGGGAGAGGCAGAAAAAACAGGAGTGTCAGCATTAACACATTGGCAGCCCCAAGTGGTCACAGACACAGATTTCCAATCCAAAACAGGATTATGAGACTGTAAACAAGGGAAATCTAGTACAATAATGTCATGCAGATTATGCAGCACCAGAAATTTGCAACTCTCCTGATGATCTGGTTCAACCCTCATTATCACCTGAGTAGAAAACTGGGGTTTATTCTCCGCCAAAGGAGTAGAATCAATGCCCAGTAGGGGAATAGACTTCCGCAGGGGTATTATGGGAAACCCACAACGTTTGGCAAAGTCAAAATCCATCAGGTTAATAGCTGCTCCTGAATCAACAAAAGCCTGAGCAGAAAATGTGGACAGGGAGCAAATGAGGGTAACAGTCAACAGAAATTTAGTCTGAACACTACCCAAGACAACTGAGCGTGCAAAACATCTTCCCCGCTTAGGGCAGACAGAAATAGCATGGGAAGCGTCACCACAGTAGAAACATAACCCATTGCGCTTAGGAAACTCATGACGCTGTGCCGCAGAAATCACTCCATTACACTGCATGGGCCCAGTATCTGGCTCACAAGGCAACACCATCTCACGCATACCTCTGCGCTCACGCAAACGTCTGTCAATTTGAATAGCCAATGACATAGAATCATTGAGACCAGAGGGAACAGGGAATCCCACCATAACATCCATTTACATTCTCTGACAGCCCCTTCCGAAAAAGGGCTGCCAAAGCATCATCATTCCATTTGGTCAGGACTGCCCACTTTCGGAATTTCTGACAGTACAACTCAGCGTCTTCAAGACCCTGATTTAATACCAACAAGGTTTTTTCAGCTTGATCAGTGACATTAGGTTCATCGTACAATAACCCCAGAGCCAGAAAAAATACATCAATATCATTCAAAACAGGATCCCCAGGTGTTAGGGAAAAAGCCCAATCCTGAGGGTCGCCACGCAGGAGAGATATGACAATTTGAACCTGCTGTGCTGCGCTCCCCGAGGACTTAGATTTTAAGGCAAAAAACAACTTACAGTTATTTTTGAAATTCAGAAATTTAGCCCGATCCCCCAAAAACAAATCTGGCATGGGAATCCTAGGTTCCACAACCGGCAGCCTAGCAAGATAGGTAGCAATACTCCGAACCTCAGTGGCAAGCTGATGCACATGGCCAGACAAGTGTGCAAACTCCATTGAGAGAGAGAAAAAAAATCCTCCTCAGCACCCAGAGAAAAAGAGGGAAAAAATGCAACAAAGAGAAAAAAAAAATCTTTGACAACTCTGACAACTTTTTTTTCTTTCCACACTATTTTTCCCTTCTGTGAGTACCATATAATTTTCAGTTTGGCCGGTGATACTGTTATGTTTAGGTAGGTGAGGAGAAAAAGCAAAAACGTCAATATACCAGAGAGGCTGGAACCTATTGGATTGCAGTAACCTGAACTAACCACACAACTAGAGGTAGCCGTGGAGCGTTCCTACGTTGATCCTAGACGCCTCGTCACAGCCTGAGAGATAACTACACCTAAAGGCAGAAAGAGGAAAGCTATCTGCCCCGGAGCAGATCCCCAAAGAAAATAGGAAGCCCCAAACATGTAATGGCGGTTAGACAAGAAGAAGCACGGACACAGACAGAAAAAAGAATGAGCAAATGCTGGGGCCCAATCTGTCTAGACAGAAAAGTACAGGAAAGAATTCTGACTGCAATCCAACAAAAAACCCTAAAAAATTCCAACTCTTCTAATTGCAAAAACACCTGAGATCACACAATCTCCACCACCTAAATCAGATCTCTGGTGTAACAAAACTAAGCCACAACACTGAAAAAAACAGGAAAAAGCAAATGAACAAATAACAGTGGCTACAGATAAACTGAGAGGAGCACAGGCCCCAGGAGGGGACCCAGCTGACCTCCACAAAAGTGCAGAGAACTATGCAAAAAGCAAGCACAAAAAATAAAAGCAGAAAATATCTTATCTGAAAGCAGAAGATGCAGGCAAGACTCAGCAAACTTCCAAATGAACCAGGAACCACAATTGAGACAAGAACAATTGATCACCGGTGACCATCATGGGAGGGAACCTCCCCTATATCAGACCAGTCAGTGATCTCAGATTGCCATTCCTCGCTGGAAGGTTCAGTACTGTCTGTAACCACCAGAGGGAGCCTCTGTTCAGAAACCATCTCTAGCACATTCATATCAGTGCTGTACATTGGAAGGGGTTACATCAAAATACAAATATCACTTGCAGTGCAGTACACAAACTAACAATGGTAGACTGGTACAGTAGACAAATGAACAATGGTAGACTGGTACAGAGGAAAGAGAATCCTGCCCTTGGGGCTTACGATCTGCATATTAGCTCATAAAGTGTTATTGTTGATACCCTTTGCATTCTATGTTATTCAGTAGTTAGTATTGTTGCTTTACGCCACTGAGAACATAGGTTTTAATTTGCCAAAGGACAACATTTCCATGTAGTTTTTGTGTTCTCTCTGTGTTTGCATGACTTTCCCATACTGCCCCCAATATTTTTTCTTTCAAATTTGATTAGCGGCAAATCAATTTGCCCCAATTTGCAGTGAATCAGTATTGTAATGTCTCCAATTGCCATGAAAAGATGTTTGCAACACTCTGAGGTCTCATAGCACTTCATCCACTCCTATCAAGCTTTAAAAAAACAGCTTTAGTAATATCAACAAGACCTAACTAGAGAAAAGGATGGTAACCCATTAGAAAGCAACACACCATTTAATAACAGCGTGCTGACAGACTTTTCATATTTTTTATATCTTTAAAATGGTCCAAAAATTATCCCTTTCAGTCAATTGTAATCAGACAAACCTTTCTATTCAGTACCCTGACTCAAATTAACAGTGTCAATATCGATCTGTCACTGAGATGAATGATGGATAGCCATAAACACCCTCCTCTTTCTCCCAGCTAATAGAGAGACCAACTGTGGTCTGCGTTTGGTAGCACTACTGCTCGAAAGACTGGTGCCAGTCTTAACTGTGATGCCTCTACTAGCAACTCCCGAAATTTTAGTCTTGGCATGTTTTTTTTCTTTCACTCCATACTAAGCATTGCCATAGACACTTTTTCTTTCACTTTTCCATTTTGTAAAACATTATAAGAAAACATTTACAATCTTTTAAATCCCAAGTATTCAACCCTTATCAAAAAATGAAAATAAAAATATTAGACTGGTAGGTATATGTAAATAAAATAATATGTGACAGCATATTGCTGCAAAGCTGTTACTTGTACAGTGGAATTAAAAAGTCTACAGACCCCTGTTATAAATATAAATACCAGGTTTTTGTCATGGAAAAAAATAATGCCAAGAAGAATAATGTTAAAACTTTTCCCACAGTAAAAGCAAACTGTTAAAAATATAATACCTCAACACTCAGTATCCTGATTTTCCTATAATTCACTTTCCAGTCCTCTACACCACCTATTTCTCTCTTACTCTATCCCGCATTTCCTTTTCAACAGTTTTCACTCTGGGCCCTGGCTCTTGGATAGGCTAAGTCTTTTACTGGCATCACTGCGTGCCGTACTTCATATGCTCTGTATGCAGAGTGATGACCCATTCACAAGGCCTGTATTGAAGAGGATTAAGACAACATGCACAACAGGAAAAGGAGAGATAAGAGGCACACAGGAGGTGGGCTTTTTGTACAGAGGGATTGTTGAGGGTGACTTATTTTTTTGATAGATTATTATTTTTAATTTTTTAACATGCTATGTACATTGTACTCTGGACTTGAAGAGATGCCAGAGTATAATAATGAATATTCAATATGTAGAGAATAACTTTTTGCAAAACGAAACAGCTTGTAAAATTTGTGATTTTGGTGAATTTGAATCTTGCCAGATATGACCTTGTCTAATTCCTGCATTTTTGCACATGTGATGCTAACTCACCAATATATTTAAGGTATGAAAAAGCTGACTAATTGAACATTGATGAGGCTCTGCTCCACTAGAAAACCAAAGGCTTTGTGGGAAATGTTCTCCATCCACATTTACGGAACCATATCAGAAGGAAATAAGGAAACAATTTAGCAGGTAATCCAAAAATTACACATCAACTAAAACAAGTATGCACAAAAGACTTTACTTTTTACTACATTTTATCCTGCAGTATACCATCCAGTCAAAAAAAAATCTGCAGTGCTGTAAATTTTCTACCTTTAACAAACTATATCAGAAGTTGAGTCGTTAAGTATTAATTAATTAATTTCAGGGCCGCTTTGAGTTTTTTAAGGCACTTAATGAGCTTCTCATGAGTTCTTGTGACTCCCTGTCAATGGACCACTCTATTAGAGCTAAGCTCTTAGCTATATGTGCTAATTTACTGTAAGTAGTTTCTGTGTTGCAATGAGTAGAATACAGTCTACACATAATCTACAGATAGAATGGCATCTTCAATATTAATAGATACGTGTTTTCTTTCTCTGCTGACAATATATATTACACTTTTAGTAGTAACAAATATTGGAAGGAAGAAATTATGTTCTTGGTAAGTGCTGAAGTTTTTAAATGGAGTAATGGATTTGCATATACAGTCTCTTCAACACAATAGCACCTGAGATTGCTTTATGCACACATGCTGACTCCGGTGCCATTTTATTTAAATAGTGTACTACAACAGTGATGGCAACCTTTCAAAGGCTGAGTGCCCAAACTGCAACTCAAAACCTAATTATTTATTGCAAAGCACCAACATGGCAACTTAACCTTAATACTGAGATTTTAGTTTACCAAAAACAAATCATACAGAGGGCAGGCGTGGGTAATAGTGATGAGCGAGTATGATCATTACTCGGGTTTTCTGAGCATGCTCGGGTGGTCTCCGATTATTTGGAAGTATTCTGAGATTTATTTTCTGTTTCCACAGTTGCATGAATTGAAGCTACTTGACAGCCTGAATACATGTGGGGATTGCCTGCTTGTTATGGAATTCCCACATGTATTCAGGCTGTCAAATAGCCGCATATCATGCAGTTAGGGCAACAGAAACTAAATCTTCAAGCACTTCCAAATACTCATAGACCACCCGAGCGTGCTCGGGGAAACGCGAGCAATAAGTATACTCGCTTATTACTAATTGGCAACAGAGAGCAGATGGGGTAGCAGAAAGCAGAAGGAGGCAGCAGAGAACAGATGGGGAAGCAGAGCAGACAGGGGTAAAAGAGAGCAGACAAGGGCAACAAAGTGCAGTGACAGACAGGAACATGGGTACCAGGCTGCAGATATAAAGCAATATGTTCCTTCATTCTGGTATTTGCTACTGCATCCTGGTATATGCTCCACCATCCTGGTATATGTTCCTATATCCTGTTATATATGCTCCACCATCCTGGTATATGCTCCACCATCCTGATATATGTCCCTCCATCCTGGTATATGTCTGCCCATTCTTGTATTCGGTCCACCATCCAGATATATGTTCCCCCATCCTGGTATATGCCCCATCATCCTGGTATATGTCCCACATCCTGGTATATGTTCCTCCATCCAGGTATATGCACCCCCATTCCGATATATGCTCCCCTATCTGGGTATGTGATCCCCATCGTGGCAGATGCTCCACCATCCAGGTAAATGTTCCTCAATCCTGTTATATGCTCCCCCCATCCTGACTGAACTGCTGTTGTTCAATGCATAGACAAATAAAAAGCAATAAAAGCTCCTACTCACCTTTTCCCACTCCTCTGTAGCATGTCGCAGCATACTGAAGCTAGTAGCTGGCTTCAGCATCCTAGCGATGGGGGTGCTTGACGACACTGCCATTCGCCCAGTTACAGGCATGCCAACATCAGCTGCTGGCCTCTAATTAGCCTGCAGTATGTATTGCAGACCACGGACCTGTCAGGGTCATATGCTGCAATACACTTTAGCTGCATGTGCATCCAAGGACACACAACCAGCTGAAGTAGGGGCTGGCGTCGGCGGTGTCCGTACTATGGTGTCATTTTGTTGAAGACAATAAAATGGTGCCGCAGTGCAGTATGCATGTGCGCTGACTTCTGCAATACACTGTACAGGCTTCGAGATCTCAGACGGAAGGACACATCTCTGGTTATCTTATAGATGACATAAATTAAGCTACTCAGCCAGGCAATGAAATAAAAAAATGACTGTCATCGCTGTGTAATGTCAGTTCAAATGGCCTTACTTGTCAGGATTCTTCTGTATTGTTATAATAATACACAAAAGATTAAAAGGAGAGATAATGGATTGTAAGACACCTAATTATTTTCCAATTTGAAAAGGTCAGATAATTGAAATTAAGCACACATAATATTGGAAAGCATGGGAAGGCAAACAAAACATAATAAAATCAATGTGTCATAGAGTTGATTTTATTGAACTTAATCAGTGAAAATATCCCACTGAAAGTTGCCTATATGTGCTTTTCCTAATGAGTAAGACAGGACTCATTATGTATAACCAAGGATAGTTAATGATAATTTTTCTTTTCTTAATTTACGAATGCATTGACAAATGAAAAGTAAGCCAGCTTCGATGAAAGCTAAATCATTTATAAGGAAAAATAAAGCATATAAATTTGCAAAGTCAGATGAATACAAAGGCTCTGCATATGCTTACCATCATTATGTCTATGTAATATTCTACTTTGTTTCTTATTTTAGCAATGGAAGGTCATCAACTTGCCAATATAACATACTCTGAGATTTTAATACAGGTATATATACAGTTGTGTGAAAAAGTATTTGCACCCTTACTGATTTCCTATTCTTTTGCATATTTGTCACTCTTAAATGTTTCAGATTACCAAACAAATTTAAATATTAGACAAAGGTAAAACAAGTAAACACAAAATGCAGGTTTCATATGAAGGACTTTATTATTAAGTGAAAAAGAAATCCAAACCTACAGAGCCCTGTGTAGAAATGTGATTGCTCCCTAAACCTTATAAGTGGTTGGGCCACCCTTGCCATCAACTGCAATCAAGCCTTTGCGATAACTGGCGATGAGTCTTTTACAATACTCTGGAGGAAATTTGCCCCACTCATCTTTGCAGAATTGTTGCAATTCAGCCACATTGGAAGGTTTCTGAGCATGAATCACCTTTTTAATGTCAGACTACAGCATCTCAATCACATAAAGGTCAGGACTTTGACTAGGCCACTCCAAAGTCTTAATATTGATTTTCTTAAGCAATTCAGAGGATACTTGCTGGTGTGTTTTGGATCATTGTCCTGTTGCGTAATTAAGATCGCTTCGGCTTGAGGTCATGAACAGATGGCCAGACATCCTCCTTCAGGATTTTCTTGTAGACAGCAGAATTCATGGTTCCATTTACCATAGCAAGTCTTCCAGGTTTTGAAGCAGCAAAACAGCCCCAGACCATCCCACTACCTCCATCACATTTTATTGTTGGTACCATGCTCCTTTTTCTAAAATGCTGTGTTACTTCTATGCCAGATGAAATGGGACAAGCACCTTCTACAAATCTTTCTCTTGTCTGTCCACAGAGTATTCTCCCAAAAGTCTTGGGGATCATCAAGATGTTTTCTGGCAAAACTGAGAAGAGCAATTATGTTCTTATTGCTCAGCAGTGGTTTTTTGGATCTCTGCCATGCAGGTCATTTTTCCTGAGCTTCTTTCCTATGATGGAGTCATGAACACTGGCTTTAACTGAGGCAAGTGAGACCTGCAGTCCTTTGGATGTTGTTGTGGAGTCTTTTGTGACTTCTTGGATGAGTCTTTGCAGCACTATTGGAGTAATTTTGGTATGCCAGACACTCCTGGGAAGGTTCACCAGTATTCCTTGTTTTCGATATTTGCAGATAATGACTTTCACTGCTGGAGTTCCAAAGCTTGAGAAATGGCTTTATAACCATTTCCAGACAGATAGATCTTAATTACTTTGCTTCTTATTTGTTCCAGGATTTCTTTGGATAGCGGCATGATGTCTAGCTTTTGAGTAACTTTTGGTCTACTTAACTCTGTCAGGTAAATCCTATTCAAGTGATTTCTTGATTGAGAACAGATGTGGCAATAATCTGGCATGCATGTGGCTAGGAAATTTGAACTCAACTTACAAAAGATGTGATAAACCACAGTTGATTTATGTTTTAAGGGGGGACAATCACTTTTTCACACACGGCCTAATAGGTTTGGATTTATTTTAACCTTAATAATAAAGACCTTAACTTAAAAACTGCATTTTATGTATACTTGTTTTATCTTTGTCTAATATTTAAATCTGTTTTGTTGATCTGAAACATTGACGTGTGATAAACATCCAAAATTGTCTAAAAATTTTTTTACATGTTCTTTTCTCCCCAACTTTATCTGCCTCCATCTCTAGGGAAAGAAGTAGAAATACCGACCTACAGTTTTGAGGTGCCACAGGTCTCTCATTTCTCTGAAAATTTGTTATTGTTAGGGTCTGCGGAACGCACCAAATATATAAAGTGGAGAGGTGCGTTCGCAGCCCGGGGTCCACCGTGCAAGCGAAGCCTGCAGCTAGTAAGATGACGAAAGTAGCGAACTCTGTTATCCCGCAGAGTCGCTAAAATAAATGCCGTAGCGCGTTGTGGCAGTAAGTGCAGACTCTGTTAATTCCCAGAGCCGCTAACGGGATGCCACAGCGCTATATGGCGATATGTGAAAACTCACTTAGCTTCAGTGAGCCGCAAAGTAAAACGCTAGGGCGCTGTCTAGCGTCGAGAGCAAACCCTGTTACGTCACAGAGCCGCTGAGAACAAACACCGTGTCCTGTCAGGCTCTCAGGCACACGGTTAATTGCTAAGCGAGCATAATACGTGGTCATGCGCTAATGTCCTCGCGGGAGTCACCCGCAATCTATGGCGTCTGAGCGCCAGACCCTGAATACGGCAATCAAACTCCTCACCGGTTATGCCGGTAATCTAGGGCATCTAGGACACCGACCCTGACCAGCTAGCACACTAAACTCCTCACCGATTAAGTCGGTATTCTAGTGGCTTATTTCAGCCGGGTCCCTAACCACACACACGCATGACCACACTGGCGCATAGCATACAATGGTTGATATTAGCGCATGGCGGCCCAGCCATGCTACCCTTTTATAGCAACAGCTACAGGACCTTCCAGGAACAAGGACCAATGAGAACCTGTTCAGAAGACTAGTAGTAACAGGGCCTTCCTGGCGGGCCAATAGGAGCTGCTGCAGTACCTGAGCATGTGACCCCTGATCTCCAATGAGAGATCTCACTCTGGGCACGCTCAGAAGGGAAAATGCAGGACTTTGTCCCAAAGACGTCTGCTTCAGAACTGGCTATAATAGCAGATCCAGGAAAGGCAGCAGCAAGTCACTGCCCAGTAGTGGAGTGGGCAAGACGCTTGGAACGATGTCTCTGCTGAGCAGGCTCCACTGCGGCCGGAGATGAATGGGAGACCGCAGCGGCACTGGTTCGAGACTCCCCTTGTGCGGGAACTCGAACCCTAACATTACCCCCCCCTCCTAGGGCCCCCCCTTCTCTGGGCCTCGCTGCGTTCAAAGGCAGCGATGAGCTGCAGAGCGTGAACATGCTCGGCAGGCTCCCAAGACCTATCCTCAGGCCCATAGCCCCTCCAGTCCACCTAATAAAACTTTTTGCCCCGTACCACCTTACACCCCACGATGGCGTTCACCTCATGGTCATCCGCAGATGAACCCGATGTCCCGGCAGATGACTCAGAAAACCGGGACATGAGCACGGGTTTCAGGAGGGACACGTGAAAGGTGTCGGAGATACCCAGGCGTGGTGGAAGAGCTAAACGGTATACCACAGGGTTAACCTGCTCGAGGACCTTGAAAGGACCCAGGTAGCGGGGTGCCAACTTAGTGGACTCAACTTGCAGCCTGATGTTACGGGCGGAGAGCCACACCAAATCCCCAGGAGCAAATGTAGGAGCGGGGCGCCGATGGGCATCGGCCAAGACCTCATCCTCTCTTTGGAGGCCTGAATGGCTTTCTGAGTGCGGTCCCAAATGTCCCGTGCCTCCACAGCCCAGTCTGCCACCCTGGAATCGGCGGAAGACACGGGCATAGGCACTGGTACCCGCGGATGCTGACCGTAGTTCAGGAGGAATGGGGTCTGTCCGGTGGAATCAGCCACAGCATTGTTTAATGCAAACTCAGCCCATGGTAGCAAGGATGCCCAGTCATCCTGCCTGGCTGAGACAAAATGTCATAGATAGGTGACCAAGGTCTGGTTGGCCCTCTCTACCAACCCATTCGTCTCAGGATGGTACGCTGAAGAGAGATTTAACTCAATACTGAGTAGACGACAAAGCTCTCTCCAGAACCGAGACGCAAACTGGGGACCTCGGTCACTGACAATCTTGTCCGGCATGCCGTGTAAACGGAAGATGTGCCTAACAAACAAAGCTGCCAGAGCCCGTGCAGAAGGTAACCGTGGTAGTGGCACCAGATGCACCATTTTAGAGAAATGGTCGGTGATTACCCAAATGATGGTGCAACCCCGAGACGTGGGCAAGCCCACCACAAAGTCCATCCCAACCATCTCCCAGGGCCTGTCTGCCACCGGCAAAGGGTAAAGTAACCCAGCTGGCCATTGTCGTGGAGACTTATTTTTGGCGCAGGAGACACACGCCCGAACATAGTCCCCAACATCACGGACCATATGCGGCCACCAATATGTCCTCGCCAGCAATTCAGATGTCCTCTTTGCCCCAAAGTGTCCACCCACCCTGGACGAATGTGCCCAAGAGAGTACCTCCGGTCGCAAATTAGTAGGCACAAAAGTCTTGCCCGGGGGCACAGACTCTAGCGAAACCGGGGCCACTGTTCTCAGGCTCTCTGTGGCGACGATAAGCCGAGGCTCCTCCACCTCCTCCTCCGAGGACACCACAGAGCGAGAGAGAGCGTCGGCACGAATGTTCTTCTCTCCTGAGAGGAAATGCAGTGTGAAATGAAACCGGGAGAAGAACAAGGACCATCTGGCTTGGCGAGAATTAAGCCGCTGGGCTGTCTGAAGATATACCAGGTTTTTGTGATCCGTGAAGACTTGGAAGGGAAAGCGAGCTCCCTCCAACAGATGTCTCCACTCCGAGAAGGCCAACTTCATTGCTAGCAACTCCCTGTCCCCGATGGAATAATTCCTCTCTGCTGGTGTGAAGGTCTTGGAGAAAAAGAAGCATGGATGCTTCCGACCTTGAGCATCCTTTTGGAAGAGGACTGCTCCAGCACCAACAGACGAGGCATCCACCTCCAATATAAATGGCTTATCAACATCGGGGCGATGTAGGATGGGAGCTCTAGCGAAATGAGACTTAATAGACGTGAAGGCCTTGGAGACCACTTCAGACCACAATTTGGGATTAGCTCCCTTTTTGGTAAGGGCAACCACGGGAGCTACCAAAGTTGAGAAGTGGGGAATGAACTGACGGTAGTAATTAATGAACCCCATAAAGCGCTGCACCGCCTTTAGAGAGTGGGGTTCTTGCCAGTCCATCACCGCCTGTAGTTTGGCAGAATCCATAGCCAATCCCTGGGCGGAGATGATATAGCCCAGGAAAGGTAAGGACTCCTGCTCAAACACACATTTCTCCAACTTTGCGTAAAGGGAATTTGCCCGTAGGAGGTCGAAGACCCTGCCAACATCCCTCCGGTGGGAGTCAATATCTGGAGAGAAGATGAGTATATCATCCACATAGACTATGACCGAGGTGGAGAGCATATCCCGGAAGATGTCATTGACAAAGTCTTGGAAAACGGCTGGAGCATTACAGAGCCCAAAGGGCATCACCAGATATTCGTAATGCCCATCCCTGGTATTAAAAGCTGTCTTCCATTCGTCCCCCTCACGGATGCGAATCAGGTTATAAGCACCGCGCAGATCTAGCTTAGTGAATACCCTTGCTCCCCGAAGCCTATCAAATAGCTCAGAGATCAGGGGCAACGGGTACTTGTTTTTAACGGTGATGGCGTTAAGACCCCTGTAATCAATACACGGACGCAATTCTCCATTTTTCTTCTGCACGAAGAAAAATCCCGCCCTGCCGGTGACACCGACTTCCTAATAAACCCTCTTGCCAGGTTCTCCTGAATATATTGCGACATGGCCTCTGTCTCAGGAAGAGAGAGGGGATAGACCCTTCCCCGAGGAGGTTCTGTGCCAGGCAAGAGGTCGATAGGACAGTCATAGGGGCGATGAGGCGGAAGAGTCTCCGCAGCCTTCTTGGAGTACACGTCTGCATATGACCAGTAGTGCTTGGGAAGTGGAGTAAGATCTGCGGGTAACTCAGTAGTGGTAACCTGAACACAACTTCTGACACATCTGCCTGTACATGCATCACTCCAACCCAGTATCCTACCCGAAGTCCACTCTATATTTGGGGAGTGGAAACGGAGCCAAGGTATACCTAGTAGAATCTCGTCTATTCCCTCGGGAAGGACGAGTAGGGAAATAAATTCCTGATGGGAAGGAGATACAGACAATGCAAGTGGGACAGTCTGGTGTGTAATTAGTGAGGGCAATGACGACCCATTCACTACCCGAACAGTCACTGATTTGTCAAGCGCCACCAGAGGTATTGCATGACGGCGAGCAAAGCTAGAGGACATGAAATTTCCCTCTGCTCCTGAGTCCACGCAAAGGTCGGCGATGAGAATGGAAGTACCAACAGTGATTGTCCCTTTAAGTGTCATCTTGGAGGAAAATGCCGCTGTCTCTAGTGAACCTCCTCCCAGGGCCACTAGACGCGATCGCTTCCCCGATCGCTGTGGACATCTGTTGGCATAGTGTCCTGTCTGCTGACAATGGTTACAGACCACGGATACTCGGACGGACCGAGACTTAGGTCCTGCATGAGGAACTTCTGTGGCCTTTTGAGGTTCGGACGCCAGATCGGGGAATTCGAGAGGTTTGGCAAAGGTGGGAGCCAACCGAAACCTCTGCCTACACTGGGCCCGCTCCAACCTCCGCTCGTGAAAACGGAGGTCAATGCGGGTAGATATGGAGATAAGCTTCTCCAGTGTGGCGGGAATCTCCCTGGTAGCCAAATCGTCTTTAACATGGTCAGCCAGTCCCCGCCAGTAGATAGGAATAAGAACTTTATCAGACCAATCTAGCTCAGCAGCCAGAGTCCGAAACTGGACGGAAAACTGACTGACCAAAGACGAACCCTGTGTCAATGCCAGCAGTTGTAGCGCCGTATCGTGGGTGACCTGGGGTCCTAAAAAGACCTTTTTAAGAGCCTCCAAGAAACGAGGAGCACTCCGCACCACACGATCATCGCGCTCCCACAGCGGCGTTGCCCACTCCAACGCTCTGCCCGAGAGTAGAGAAAGTACAAAACCCACTTGTGCCCGATCCGTGGGAAAACGTGCAGCCAGAAGCTCGAGATGTATAGAGCACTGACTCACGAATCCCCGACATTGCTTGCTATCACCGGCAAACTTGTCAGGAAGCGGGAGGTGGGATAATGTAGGGGCAGAGGTGGCAGAGGACAAACTGGCTGCAGCCACGCTAGCAGCCTGAACAGCGACTGCGGTAACATCCACAGCTGAGGTTGTGCTCTCAAGAGCCTCCAACCTACCCTTCAGCTGCTGGATGTAATGCAATAAACGCTGTTCGTCCGCCATTTTACTAGCCAGACCCTGGCGCTAATATTATGTTAGGGTCTGCGGAACGCACCAAATATATAAAGTGGAGAGGTGCGTTCGCAGCCCGGGGTCCACTGTGCAAGCGAAGCCTGCTGCTAGTAAGATGACGAAAGTAGCGAACTCTGTTATCCCGCAGAGTCGCTAAAATAAACGCCGTAGCGCGTTGTGGCAGTAAGTGCAGACTCTGTTAATTCCCAGAGCCGCTAACGGGATGCCACAGCGCTATATGGCGATATGTGCGAACTCACTTAGCTTCAGTGAGCCGCAAAGTAAAACGCTAGGGCGCTGTCTAGCGTCGAGAGCGAACCCTGTTATGTCACAGAGCCGCTGAGAACAAACACCTTGTCCTGTCAGGCTCTCAGGCACACAGTTAATTACTAAGCGAGCATAATACGTGGTCATGCGCTAATGTCCTCGCGGGAGTCACCCGCAATCTATGGCGTCTGAACGCCAGACCCTGAATACGGCAATCAAACTCCTCACCGGTTATGCCGGTAATCTAGGGCATCTAGGACACCGACCCTGACCAGCTAGCACACTAAACTCCTCACCGATTAAGTCGGTATTCTAGTGGCTTATTTCAGCCGGGTCCCTAACCACACACACGCATGACCACACTGGCGCATAGCATACAATGGTTGATATTAGCGCATGGCGGCCCAGCCATGCTACCCTTTTATAGCAACAGCTACAGGACCTTCCAGGAACAAGGACCAATGAGAACCTGTTCAGAAGACTAGTAGTAACAGGGCCTTCCTGGCGGGCCAATAGGAGCTGCTGCAGTACCTGAGCATGTGACCCCTGATCTCCAATGAGAGATCTCACTCTGGGCACGCTCAGAAGGGAAAATGCAGGACTTTGTCCCAAAGACGTCTGCTCCAGAACTGGCTATAATAGCAGATCCAGGAAAGGCAGCAGCAAGTCACTGCCCAGTAGTGTAGTGGGCAAGATGCTTGGAACGACGTCTCTGCTGAGCAGGCTCCACTGCGGCCGGAGATGAATGGGAGACCGCAGCGGCACTGGTTCGAGACTCTCCTTGTGCGGGAACTCGAACCCTAACAGTTATATTCACAAATGTTAATATGAGAATAATCTCAAAAAGTCAATCTTGTGACTCAGCTGGTATATTCTTTTCGCTTTAAGAGAGTGGTGTGGTTACCAGTAGGAATCATGGTTATCGCTATGCAATGCATCTTATGTTATGAAATTGATGTGAAATTTATGTGAGAGGAAGTGAAATAGTGACTGTAGTGCTTTCATTGTCTATGTTTTAGTGTTTGCCTAGATCTGACTATTTTCATAGAAGTAACTTTGGATTTATATTAAGATTTAAACAATTTTGAAACTTTTCTGTTTTTAAGATTGGAGACATAAGATTCCGACACAAACTTTATTTGCTTATATGCTTATCAATTAGCTTCTTGACCACTATGATTTTACACATTGCCTAGACTCAACATCTCATAACTGACATCATTGCACTGTTTCTGAATATAGTATCTGATTAAAATGACGCTGCTTTTGCTGCTGAGTTATTACCCTCACTTTCAGGGACATTACATCACAGATCATGGGTCATGTCCTGCTTTTGGCTTCTTGTAACAGCCAGCCCCTATAAACATCTCCTATTTAGTCTGAGATCAGCCCCTGCCAAGCTACAGCTCTTGGTATTCTGGTTTTGTGTACCCAAACTCCTTTCTCTCCTTCCACTTGGGATGTATGTTTGCTAAGTCAAACTGTTTTTTGTGACAGTCATAGCATCCCTCTTTGCTCCTGGACATGTCAAGTAGAAGGTGTGCAAATACAGGCTGTCATTTGCAGCTTTACTAGTTATGACAGTTCTTAATGTGTACTGATGTGGAAGGCAGGAAGCAAAGGCTGCAGAGCTTCTCAATACACAGTATACACTGTCATAGTCAACTCCTCTTCCCCAGCACCACTCTCCCTCTCCCAATACTATCTTTGCAGTTTCCTGTGACTTGCAACTTTATCACTAATAAACACATAAAAAAACAGTTGTGCTCAAAAGTTTACATACCCAGGCAGAATTTTTGCTTTCTTGGCCTTTTTTCAGAGAATATGAATGATAAAAACAAAACTTTTTCTCCACTCACGGTTAGTGGTTGGGTGAAGCCATTTATTGTCAAACTACTGTTTTCTCTTTTTAAATCATAATGACAGCCCAAAACATCCAAATGAAATGACCCTGATCAAAAGTTCACATACCCTTGTGATTTTAGCCTGATAATGTGCAGAGAAGTTGACACAAATGGATTTGAATGGCTACAAATAACATCCTCATCTGTGACCTGTTTGCTTGTAATCAGTGTGTGTGCATAAAAGCTGAGTGAGTTTCTGGGATTCAGACAGACTCATGCATCTTTCATCTAGCCACTAATGTTTCTGGATTTTGAGTCATGGGGAAAGCAAAAGAATTGTCAATGGATCTACGGAAAAAGGTAGTTGAACTACGTAAATATAGTGTCACTAGCAATACTGGAAATCAAAAATTGCTGCTCAGAAAACCCTGTATGAAGGGGGCTAAGTAGGCAGAGTGGGCACTGAAAAAGCGTCAATAACAATATAATTTATTACACAATCATAAACATGACATCTAGTGATGAGAACGCATGCTCGGATAAGATGTTATCCGAGCACACTCCTGCGTTAATAGAGTATGTTGGCATGCTCGAATGCTATGTTTGAGTCACCATGGCTGCATGCAGGGAATGCCTGTTTGTTAGGCAAGCCCTGCATGTGTTGTAGCTGTTGAGCAGCCTCAAGACATGCAGCCACGGGGACTCAAACACAGTATAGTAGCTGTTAAGTATAACTAAAATGCATGTGCACACATGTTGTTGCAATATTTACCATTGTTTAGATGTAGCAATAAATAAATAATGCTGGATGAATCACAACATGTCATCTGAGTATATCCCATATCATAGCAAATTTTCAGAGTACGTGTTATTTGGTATCCTTACATATAAATAATGGCAGCATTCTACTCTAGCCAGAGTAAAATGGGTATAACAGGCATAAAAAGATAGAAATATAGATATACAATATTGTCAGGCATTATATTACCTATAGATGGGAAGCTTTCCAGGTACAGTGTGTGGTCGGATCTGTCGTGTGTCCCTCTAAGCCAACGCACATTTCATAATCACTTCATCAGGAGAGGAAGCCAATCTGTTTTGGTGTTATACAAAGAGGGAGCAGCATCTGCATTGTGTAAGAAACTTATGTCTGCAAGAGGGAGAAGGGATTCAGAAAGTGACTGTACATCAAGATGTTTGAGATTTCTGCGAGGGTCTGCAAGTTTTTGGAGCTGGGATTGTGCACCTGGAGAGGAGAGGGAAGAGACTGTAAGTAAGCTGTGGTCAGAAAGAGGGAGAACATGAATTAGAGTGGTTAGATAGGGAACAGAGGTGGGTGAGAGGGTTTGAAGGAGGAATGAACATGCGCTGATGCCACCCCTGTGACTAAAACCCGAATGCTGCTGGGAGAAAGAAAGTTAATTCCTCTTAGCAGTGGAGATGTAAGTGCGGGCATCAGGCAAATTCAGAACGCTATTTAGCTGCAGATTACCCCTATTCATACCTTTGGGTTTTAGTCCCCATATGGGTTAATAGCATTTTTTCATGTGACAGTTTCCCATTAACCACTTTATTTAATACTATTTAATTAATGCTTGAAATCCCCAAGATTTATTTATTTGGTGTATTTGAGGAGCAATAGTGGCAACATCACTAGAATTTTTCTCTGTGAAACTATAATTTTAGCAAAGTAAACACTAGCACTACATTGGAAGGGAAATCATTCACCAACAAAAACAGAATGGTTTCAGTTGGTAAACTTTGTAGTTTCCTATGAAAATATACTCTACATAAAACCAAAGCAGTCCCTAAAAATTCCCAAAGTTATGAGATTTATGGAATAATTATTTCTTGACAATTGAACTCAAGAAGCATAGGGTAAATAATTGCAGTTTGTTTTTTTCGCCCCTACCTGACAATTCATTTACTCTTCCTTTTCTCAGTTATTCAGTGGCTGCGGTTTTATTTGTTTGATTAGGAAGTTTTAACTTGGGGCCTTGCTCTGTACACTGGTTCTCCACTATAATAGATAAATACTTCCAATTATGGATTACGCACCTCCATGACAATAAGGCCTCTTTCACATGTCAGTGTGTCTGGTACGTGTGGTGACAGCTTCCAAATGTACCATAAACACTGACACACATAGACCCATTCAAATGAATGGGTCTGTGCACAAGTCAGTGTGTTTCCATGGACCGTGTGTCTGTGGGCAAAACATGCTGACATGTCCACTTTTTACAGGCAGCAGTGTTCACAAACTGTCCCGCACACGTGCACACGTAGAACACACATTGATGTCCTCCATGTGACATGCATTGGCACCAGGGAAGAAGTACTACAGTAAGCGCTGTTCCCCGGTGGCAGGTGCTGAAGACACTCTCATCATTCTCCCCGGCTCTGCTGGCGATCAGCGAGAGCAGGGGAGGATGAGAGACGTCTTCAGCACCTGCCGCCGGGGAATAGAGCGCTTACTGTAGCGCTTCTTTCCCGGTGACGGTCTGTGTGGTACTGATGCGGCACACGTTCGGCACATGGTTGCCACACGTGTGCCGCAAAAAATCACATTCACGAGACACAGATATTGTTATCTCCGGTACCGTTTTTTCCAGTACTGGAAATATCAGGATGTGTGAAACCGGCCTAAGGCTAGGTGCAAACAAGTGTAGAGTAACATTGGTCTGAGTGCGATCTATACGATGAGACTGATAATATAGTTGTGTGCACGAGCCCTTATACTGTAACATTTATATGTAAGTATGCTCTTTAAGTGTTTTTACATTAATTTGGTTTACATTAATCTCTTCCAAATTGCTCATATGTCATGGCTGTATTTGTCCTGCGCCAGTACTCAGTAAAGCAAATAACAAAAAAAATATAGATAGAGCACACAACTAAAGCGCACACAACCTTATATGCATAATTTTTTTATTATCTATACACCCATAGAAATCAGTATTAACTGCCTAATTTTATGCAGTGTTCAAGTTGTCCTTTGAATTTGACAGGGGTATGTTTCACTTTGAAAATTAATTTACAACCTCAAAAGATACCTGGAATTATAAAAATAAGAACCTATGAGTTTTAGTATTTTCTAAAGAAAATGCATCACAGAGGCTAGTGTATGTTTCCTTTCTAGTGTTAGTTTGCTGTTTGACAAATGCTTTTTACAACGACAGGCATGGAAATGAATTTGTTACTCATACTCATTAGAGTCCCCCCTTTGGATCGTAAGGGAGAAAGGTGCACTTAAAGTTTTCCATCATAATGACATGTGAACAGACAATGCCAATGTTCTATTGCTGTTTTCATTAAATTAGCCTGCTCACTTTGCCCTTCTTCCTCCTTTTGTGTTCTTCAAAGAAATAAAGTAGATTGCGAGCACAAAGAGTGGCAAAACAAAAAATTACATCCATTTTCCTGATCCGACACTTAAAATAAAATTGTTGTGTTTTAAGATAACATATATTTGAGCAGGAATATTGGATCAAAGGAAAAAAAAACACTTCTCATTTTCAATCTTGGGGCTTTGAAAGGTAAGTGTTCTGACAGCTTTTCCCAAATATAACAGTAGACATGTCAGCAGGATCCTCAACAATTTGCATTGTTAGTTTAAGCAGCCTGTGATAGCTGGAGAAAGGTGCATATAACATCTGATGGTTCCTGTTGTTCTGCAAATTGCCAGAATAGTTAGGATATAGCAGTAATAAGCAGAAGCTTTCAAGCTGAACGCAGAAGCAAAAATGAGTGATATTTCAGAGGGAATGCTTATGCATATAGTCAATGAATATGGAAAAAGTCTTGCTATTAAATTAGAAGTTTAACAAGCATTTATGTAATCTTCAGTTACCATAAAATATATCATTTTTGTAGCCGTCAGTAAGAATCAGCAGTGATGCAAAAAAATAGGCGCAAGTGTATCTGCCCTTCAGTTTTCTGGCACTGCGTCTGGCTTTACTGCAACAGATTATTCACCTATTGCATATCAATATAAAATGTTGCTGCTGCGCTACAATATTTAACCATTGAAGTACTCCCTTACAATATTTTTGGGGTTCGATTGTAATATACGTCAAGTAAATGATTTTGCTATTCATTTTCTATATTATTTTTATTATTTTATCCCTGAAATAACAGCTTCCATTTATTTGATTTATTGATTCACAAGAACCACATTTTAACTACCTGTATCAAACACAAACTGAATTTTGGTCAACACTGAAAATGCAGTATGATTCAACTAGCAATTCATTCCATACATCACGACAGACTTTCAACACATTCATTGGATTTTACACTTTACCCTAAATTTTGTTAAACCCAATGCAGATGTATGAATTAAAATTATTAGGTCAAGTTGCTTTTTTTAAGTCAAAGTATGCCTTCTCATTAGTGTACAGTAGATGCTGAATAAAATCAGATGTTTTATGCACATAATTTCATAAAACACATTCAAGTGGTACAGATTCTAACATCGGGCATCTCACATGCGCAAAGGTTTGCACTGTGTAAGAAAGATCTAAAAGTGTTAATGACAATAATAAATGCCTGCATTTGCACATGTTATATAAGCGTGAGCTTAAGCTTATTTTAGATCTGAATATTTAGATATTTTTAGATTTCAACTAAGCTGAATTTTTTTGCGTGAAGGAAAATACAGAATGCACATGGGAGAGGTAGATTTCCGAGGTATCCATCATGTACAACTCTCTTTATTGTACATCTGGGAGAGGCAGAATAATTAAGGTTTTATCTCAGGTTCTGCATGTGTGTCCCTTATTAATAATGGAAGTTCCTCTCTTCACATCTAGAATTTCTTCTTGACAATCAATTAAGACATTTCCCTAAGACATTTCTCCAACAAGGCTTAGTAACATCTTATCCTCTCTATACCAGTGGAGTTAATAAATATTTCTGTATATAAACTGATAAAAGGGTGTCTGAGCTAAAATCTGACAGAATACAAATCAAGATTGGTCATAAAGTTTTTATTTTTTTTATTTTTAAGAAAAGTAAAGTGCAGTCTTAATAAAGGAGCTCGTTGGAGTATGATGCCTCAAATGCATCAAGAGGTGGACGTCACTTATTAAAATTGGTACATCTTCTCAGTGGTGTGCTTCTCGCCAGAAATGCTTCCCTGCTAGGGACTGCAGAAGTATTTTTGGCTTAAGAAATGTCAACACTTTTGCTGAATTTGTTGGGCGGGCATAGCCAGTCCCTATCCCTCTCTAACTCTTCCCATGTTGAAGAGTTGCTTCAAACTGGTGTGAAAATGCTACAAGTTGCAATATTTTTGCAGAACTTCATGTGTTATACCAGTTTTTTGGAATGAAAAGCTTTGACAAACTGGAACTTACAGCTACTAATTGAAATAATTATTTTTACAATTGTAAACTTTTTATAAAGTGTTTTCAAATGATCTCTTTCAACAAAATGGAATAAGAAACAGCGGCGTACATAATTGGAAGTACAATTTATTGTTTTTTTAAGGGACTGCCCAATTGTTGTACAGATGCTCCATATAAGACATTCTGATGCTCAATTACCTTAGTATGTTATGCCAACACAATAACCATTTGTACAATTCACTATTTTAATAAAGTAGCAAGTTTCCCCTGTGCTGTACACATAATGTAAAAGTCCCCATTACATGTCATGAGTTGCTACATCTATATAATTTGAACAATTGCATGGAAATTATGAATACACTCAAATGAATGTATTGTATACTTTTGTAAAGTTTAGAACCACTTTGTGTATCAATAAAGTTTTAAAGCTAAGACAGAACCTGAGCACGGAAAATGGATGATTAATGCCAAAAGTCAGAAGAGCTGAGACTCAGCTGCATATTCTCAGGAATATCTCCACTAATCATCCACACAGGGTTATAAGACACACATTTTAGATAAGAGATACAGTTAGGGCCCCGTCACACATAGCGACACACCAGCGATCCCCACAACGATATGCACTTGTAAGGATCGCTGGTGTGTCGCTACATGATCGCTGCCTAATCTGCCAAACAGGCATCTCAGGCAGAGATCAGGACAGCGACACTGCGGGTAACGTCGCTTAGTTACCCGCAGTGAACGTTGGATACCAGCCCGCTGGTGCAGGGAGCTGGTAACCAAGGTACACATTGGGTTTCCAAGCGCTGCGCGGCACCTGGAAACCCAATGTGTACCTTGGTTACCAGCTCCCCTGCAGCAGCGCCCTGGTATCCAACGTACACATCGGGTTACCAGGCACTGCCCGGTGCCTCGAAACTCGATGTGTACCTTGGTTACCAGCTGATCGCTGGTTTCCTGACTTCCCCTCGCAGCAATGCGTGCTGGCCAGCGGGAGACCAACGATCAAAAAAATGTCCAGGACATTCAGCGACGATCAGCGATACCCAGCAGGGGGGCTGATCGTCGCTGAATGTCACACACAGCGATATCGCTGGGGAGATCACTGTTGCGTCACAAAACTAGTGACTCAGTGTGAGACAGGGGCTTTACTTCAACAGCAGAGATTACAGCAATAAGCTGTGTACATGCTTCATAGAAATAGAGCTATATAAGGATGACCATTCACCCAGAGACACTGATGTTCTCTCAGGTATTCAAAGGAAAACTCCTACTATATCATAGCTCTCCTGTTTCTTGGCTATTTAGAGAAAAGCAACAACACCTACTTCACCTATTTCCTACTGTAAGCCCTCAGCTCCAATCATAAACCTTCTTATTATGTGGCAAAATGTGACAACATTAATACAGACCTCTTGGCTAAATTAGTGCCAGGAAAATGCTTTGCTTATCAATGGTCAATGTTGCTTCTAGATATTATATAACCACCCCCTGAAAGCCAGTCAAAGCATGCCTACTCAGCTCCCACTATTCCAAAATTAGGGAAAAATGGTCTCTTTTAACTGGTTTGTCATATGCCTGTCTGCGCCCTCATGACAATGGACCACATATATGTCAGCACTAGTGTTGAGCGATACGATACTGCAAATATCGGATATCGTCCGATATTAGCTGTATCGGCCTTTCGATTCCGAATACCGATATTTTCGTCATATCGGATACCGGAATCGGATTTGTCACTGTCACTGTCAGTGTCCGTCGGTCGGGTCTGTCAGGAGTCAGCGGCACTTACCCGGCAGAAGATCTCCAGCGGTCACGTCATAGACTGCTTGATGGCCGCCATTATCTTCTCCCTGGCGGTCACATGCAGTTTTTCGCGATAACTGCAGTGACTGCTGGGTAATCCCGGCCGTAAAGCAATCAGTCCGATGACGTCACCGCCGGGGAAGCAGGTAATCAGCTGTGCTGCGCCGGGATGACAGGCTCTGCCTGTCATTCTGATGTAGCAGAGCTGGATCGTCGTGGGACACTCGTTACTATGGACTGCGTCGGACAGGTGGAATACTGCTGTTTTTTTTTTCATTTTTTTACAGGAGATCGATGGCGTCGCAGGATGAGACTGTAATAAAAGTAATGAAAACTGTTGTTTTTTTTATTAAATTAAAAAACTTTTATATGAACATTCACCCGTCCGGGTACATCAACAATTTAACTATTTACATACAGGGACCCTGTCCGGGTTATTTATAATTCTTTGGTAGGGGTGTTCCAGGTACCACCTGGTACTCTTCTGATGCTTGCCAAACATCCGAGACACCAAGGACCACCAGGACCTGATGACGTCGTGTGGCCTGTGCAGTCAAGTCGTGACCTGCTATCTGTGTCTGTGTGGCCACCTCTTTCATCTCCCTCCGGGTCTGGAGCCCTATGTCACGGACTGAACGAACCCCAGGGGGCCTAACAGGCGCCGGGTACGGGCCAGCTATAGTTATCATGTCCATAGCTGGGGCTGCTGAGGAGACCACTGAGGGAGGCTGGGGAGATTTACGGCGTGGGGTGGGCACTTGTGCAGAGGCCTGGATGTGGGAGGCTCAAGGCTCCGAGGGTCTCACAGGTTCCTGACACTCTGGGGAGTAGGGGTCGCACCTGGTAACATTTAGGGCGTACCATCCATTGTAACCCCAGTGTCGGGTGTAAGTCACCAAGTCTCCTGGCAACAGGTCCCTCCCCGGGTGTCCTTCTGGGAGGTGAGCCTCCACGTCCCGCCGGGTCACAAAGACTTCTAAATAAAGTCCAGGCTCCTGGATGAAGCCCCAACCACCTTTCAATTTAAAGCTCCGTACTGCACCCTTGCGCCGCGGCTCCCTCAGGGTTCCTTTATCTTTTCTCATCCGGTCCTTATCTGCCCGGTCCTTCTCCAGGTTACGTTGCCGAAGTTTTTGGGATTCTCGCTGCTCCCTTTATCGCTCTGCTTCCCGCTCCCAACGTCTCCACTCTTCCTCCTGACGCCGGTTGAAATTCTCCTCCAGCATCTCCATGTCTCCACCATCAAATGCCAGCTTACGATGTCCGGTTTGCGGCAGCTCTCCTGGCGCCCCCCAGTCCTGGCGGCGCTCACCTGTGGAGGAAGCAGCCGGCTCTGGAACAGATGACAGTCGGGGCTCCGGTACAGACAGGTACACCTCTGGTGCCTGCGCGGCCTCCTCCATGAGGACGGGTGTCGCCTCTTCTGTCTCAGCGACGGGGGCAGACAGCGGGATCTGTGGTGCTGCCGGTGCAGAGTTTTTTGCAGGAACGGGTGCCTCCACTGCGACAACGTCAACCGGATCACATTGCAAGGGCTGGGATGCCCGCACGGACTCCTCTAGTAGAACGGGTGCCTCACCTTCCGGTACAGACACTTCAGGTAAGAGGGATTGGCGCTGCTCCAAGTTTAGTTTTAGGGCACGCCAGCTGGCTTCCATCCTGGCGACCTCCTCCCGGTGCCGGGCCAGGCCTCTTAGGGTATCCTCCGCTTCTTGCAGCGTAGGAGGGTTTCCAGGCCGGGTGCCCAACGGTGGTTCCGTGGCGATCGGGTCGCTTCCGTGGGGGGAGAGCTCTGACTGCTCCATCCCTTCACACTTCTGCTCGTGTCCATTAGCCATCTCTGCCAAGTCACATGTGTCATTAGCATCTGGAGAGGGCCCCTCTTTTGTAGTGAGGCGGGACCTTCGTGTTAGTTTCCGCACACTGAGGAGGATGAGGAGGTTGAACTCAAGAGCTGTGGGGCACGATCTTACATTGCAGTACCATTTAGAGTGGTCGGCCATCGTTTTCACGCCACTGAGTGAGTGTACACCCACGAAGAGCACGCCCTTCTTCTTCACCAGTGCCTCGTCGTGACGCAGATATGGCGGAAAAATGGCAAATACATTCTCTGATGATTTTAGCAATTCTCAAGCACAAAACCAGTTCAATTCAAGCACACAGGACTCGCTTATAGCGAGCTACAGAATCCTGTTCTTGACGCCCAAGAACAGTCGCACAGAGCCAGAGGTTTTGGGGGTACTCGGCACCGAGCCCGTCGACTTCTATGGGGTATGTCACGGCTTTACCCGGCAATTGAATCAGAGTCTATTTTACTATGTAGAAGTGTATAAACTATAAATATATGTATATATATATGTCACAATGACATGTATTGTAGCCTTCCGGGGGGTTTAGCTCTAGGATCGCTGTCTGGGTAGACAGAATGGCACGGAAACAGTTCATTCAGACAGCAGTTTGGTGAAAACTGGCCGCAACCAGTTTTATTAAAGTCCACAGCACACAGATAAAAACAAAGCATAAACAAAAGACCTGGGCTTGTCTAGCCTCTAATTACACTTAGATAGATGGCCCTCTCTATCCGGGACCCAGACTCTACCAGTCTGTGCCCAAAACAACACATATGATATATGTTACCAGTATGGAGCTTCACAGACACTCCTCCCTGTGTCCGAAGGCACCTTTGAGAGAGATCCACTCCTTATTCAGCCGCTATTCACACGGACCCACACCGAGACCACTCCTGTGTCTGGGGTCCTTCCTGCACCCAGACCGAGACAGCCCACACTCCTCTGGAGACTGCTTCCCTGTGCCAGGACACCTCCCTGTGTCCGGGCTAAAGACAGCTCCCACACTCTTGGAGACACCTTCTGTGTCTGGACCCCTTGTCCAGACTGAATGAGCTCTCAGATTGTGTTTGCAGACACCTACTTCTGGTCTCCTAATTAAGACCTGAGTAGTTTCAGGCTTGTGCTGCAAGTGTGTGCTGAATGTGAGGTGTAGTGACCTTTCTCCACCACTAGGTCCACAAAGCCACACATTTCCCTTATACCTAGGTGAAATGTACACCCCATTCATCACATATTCACTCACTGTCTCACATATCCCCTCCCTCTTCTCCAGACCGGAGGGCTGGTCATCCAGACCGGAGGGCTGGTCAACAATCCAACAGTGACAGTGAACTCCGGACCAGTCATGGCCCTCACCAGCTTCATCTCCACCACTGTCACTTGTATCTTCACCTAAGTCATAGCCAACATCAGCTTTCTCTTCATCTGAAGCATCCGCACTACCCTGTACCCTCCCAGGCCTATACTCTCTGCGGGCCTCGGGTATCCTACACGGTTTCATCTTGACCTTAGGGCCGGGCTCAGATTCAATATAGTGCCTGGCCAAAGTAGTACGACCAGACACATCAGAACACTTCTGCTGACTCTTCCTCAGAAACTCATGTACCTCCTGTCCCTGGTGCACTGACCATGTGTCACCAACTATCACAGAAGGTATAGGGGGTTTTTCACTTTTCTCCAGTTCCCCACTTTCAGGCTCTTCTGGCAAGACATGCCCAGAAGCCTCACCGTCAGTCCTAGACTCTACCTCTTCAGCCACGTTCTGCATCCCATCTGGGCTCCCGTGTGTCTGCAGCGGCAACGGAGTGACACATCGCTTTTCCCATTTGTTGGGACGTGGCGCCGATGTAGCCTCCCTGAAAGTGCGCTTGAGCTCACCAATGCCAGCTACTGATCCGGACCGTAACCCGTCCACACCGCTGTCTTCGGCAGAAACAGATTCCTGGACAGAGTCAGTCCCCATATCTTCAGTCTTGCTCCTCACAGCTTCACTTGAAACCTCAGCTTCTGATGAGGCATCTGGCTTGGTGACCACCACTTCCATGGCTTTTTCCACCTCTGCAGCATCACCTTCAGAGTCCTTGGCATGATGCAGATCCACACCACACACTGACAACTTCTCATCTTCAACAGCATCCACTTGTGCTGTGTTCAGTTTCAGAGTCCTGCCTTTAAAGCTCAGCTCTCCTCCTTTCACCTTAGTCTTCGCCAGGGAACCAGCCAATTGTAAAACATCTTCAGATGCCATCTTCTGTCTGGCTGTAAGGTCAGCATCAGCTTTCTTCTCAGGACTCTCAACCTTCTCTGCTACCATGCCTTCCTCATTTGCACTGGTTGCTTTATGGTCATCAGATAATTCACTATCACTATCTGACCCCTTTTTCTCAGCCACATCTGGCTCACTGTCAGGGCTATACACTTCATTTTCATTCATATCCTGCTCACTGTCAGGGTTATACAATTCATTTTCATTCACATCCTGCTCACTGTCAGGGCTATACAATTCATTTTCATTCACATCTTGATCTGGAACCTTAGCCAACATGTCATCCACAACATTAACTTCACCATCTGGTCCCTCAAGTATGTGACTATGTGACAACCCCAGCACTATACTTCCACATAGTTCAGGCACTAGGAGCTGACTCACAACCTCTCCCTGGACTTCAGTGTTTATGGCAACATGAGAGAACCTCTCCTCAGAGTCAGGCTCCTGGGAAACCTCATTTAGAACAATCATATTTTCCTGTGCTGTTTTAAGAGAGGGTTCTCGCCACTGCTCACTCTCAAAACCGTCACAGGACACAGGCAAGTCAGGGACACTCGGTTCCCGGGAACCACCATCCTCGTCTCCCAACATCACCTGCAAAGGAATTTCATTATCAGCATCAGCATCATCATGGTCATCATCATTATCATGATCATCATCATCATCATCATTATCATGGTCATCATCATTATCACATAAGTTTAACATCCCACTAGCATCGTGTTCCGCCCCTCGGGACTGCGTACCCTCAGTAGGGGCTTCATCACACTGTCCATCAGAATCACCCTTCCCCCAGAGATCCTTAGACCGGGGAAAGTCATTACCCAATATAACGGGTTGCACCAGGGTCTTCACTACCCCCACTTCACATGAAATCTCCCCGAGTTTGGGGACCAAGTCCACGGCAGTCTCTGGGTAGACTTTGGTGTCTCCATGGATGCACACCATACTCAGGTGCTTATCAGGGATGAAGTCCCTATCAATCAGGCTGTCACATACGGAAGTCACTGGACTCTCTGAGTCCAAGAGGGCCTGTGCTGGGCAGTCATTTACAACCACCGGGGACCCCTGTGGTCCAGTCTCTTCGGCTGAGGTGGACACACACACAGGCTCTGCGCAGGGAGAGAGGGATCTGCCAACATCACAACACATAGGCTCCCCCTCTATTGGACAGTTGGCTGCAATTTCACGCCAGCTCCAACACTGTCCATCACACTCTCCCACCCACATGTCCCCTCGGGCCTGAACCCGCTTATCAGCATACCCCATGTCCCCAACAGCTGGAACGCTCTTACCACGAGAGTTCAGCGTCCGGGAACTCCGAAGTGACGACCTCTCAGACGGCTGTACCTCAGGAGGACGTGCTTGGGTGTAGCGGTCCACTATCACCTTTTCAACTCCATAATCAAGCCTGCTGACTGCAGACTCCCAACTGTATCTCCAGTCATGAACTCCCCTGGCATGGGCTGTCACCGTAACACCCAGCCGGGTAAGAATCTCCACTTTCATCTTAGCATAGTCTTGGCTGTCCTGCTCGCTCAGGTCAGCATATGCCCTTTGGGGCTCTCCAATCAGATATGGTGCGACCATCATGGCCCATTCAGATAGGGGCAGATTCTCCTTCTCTGCCAGTCTCTCAAACCTAGTGAGATATACCTCCACATCATCACGAGGTGTCATCTTTTCCAAGGACCGTCTTACCGCCCTCTTCACAGCGGACAAGTCAGGTGACTTTGCAACATTACTTTGGGACGATGCACCACAAGTCCCCTGCAGTGCTGCAACCTGCTCAAAAAACAACCGGTTATTCTCCTGCTGCTGCTGCAGGAATTGCTGCTGGGCCTGCTGCATTTGCCGCTGGTACTGCAGGCGCTGCTGCTCCATGCTCTGCTGCATGCTTCGCTGGGCCTGTACCAGGTACTCAATGAGCTCCTTCACACGGCCGGACTTATCTGTCTCAACCACGGCAGTTTTATGTTGCACATTAACTTGCGCCATTTGTTCAAACAGCGCCTCCATGCTGTCATCCATGCTGTCAGACTTCTCTGTCTTAACAACGGCAGTCTTCACTCAAGACATACACACTACACAGCTTTTTTTCCACAGAAAATTCAGCCTTGCTGTGCAACCACTTTTTTTTTTTTTTTTTTCCTTTGCAAAGTCTATTAGGGCTACTGTCTCTTTAAGACTGCTCCACAAACTTTTCTTTTGCTGCTGCACATTCCACAGTCATTTTCACAACAAGTTCAGCTTTGCTGTGCATACATTTTCTCTCTGCAGACCCTATCAGGGCCACTGTCTCTCCAAGACTGCTCCAAACAGACGTTTCTGCTGACACACACTTTTTTTTTTTTTTCTGTTGCTATTTCAATAGACTTCACTTTTAATGCTGTCTCTCGCCACTGTGCTGCATGCACACTCCAGCACTAACTGTATCAGGCACTGCGCTGCCCCAGCATTCTCTGCCAATTGTAGCCTTCCGGGGGGTTTAGCTCTAGGATCGCTGTCTGGGTAGACAGAATGGCACGGAAACAGTTCATTCAGACAGCATTTTGGTGAAAACTGGCCGCAACCAGTTTTATTAAAGTCCACAGCACACAGATAAAAACAAAGCATAAACAAAAGACCTGGGCTTGTCTAGCCTCTAATTACACTTAGATAGATGGCCCTCTCTATCCGGGACCCAGACTCTACCAGTCTGTGCCCAAAACAACACATATGATATATGTTACCAGTATGGAGCTTCACAGACACTCCTCCCTGTGTCCGAAGGCACCTTTGAGAGAGATCCACTCCTTATTCAGCCGCTATTCACACGGACCCGCACCGAGACCACTCCTGTGTCCGGGGTCCTTCCTGCACCCAGACCGAGACAGCCCACACTCCTCTGGAGACTGCTTCCCTGTGCCAGGACACCTCCCTGTGTCCGGGCTAAAGACAGCTCCCACACTCTTGGAGACACCTTCTGTGTCTGGACCCCTTGTCCAGACTGAATGAGCTCTCAGATTGTGTTTGCAGACACCTACTTCTGGTCTCCTAATTAAGACCTGAGTAGTTTCAGGCTTGTGCTGCAAGTGTGTGCTGAATGTGAGGTGTAGTGACCTTTCTCCACCACTAGGTCCACAAAGCCACACATTTCCCTTATACCTAGGTGAAATGTACACCCCATTCATCACATATTCACTCACTGTCTCACAGTATATATACAGTCAGGGCCAGAAATATTTGGACAGTGACACAATTTTCGCGAGTTGGGCTCTGCATGCCACCACATTGGATTTGAAATTAAACCTCTACAACAGAATTCAAGTGCAGATTGTAACGTTTAATTTGAAGGGTTGAACAAAAATATGTGTTAGAAAATGTAGGAATTGTACACATTTCTTTACAAACACTCCACATTTTAGGAGGTCAAAAGTAATTGGACAAATAAACATAACCCAAACAAAATATTTTTATTTTCAAAATTTTGTGGCGAATCCTTTGGAGGCAATCACTGCCTTAAGTCTGGAACCCATGGACATCACCAAACACTGGGTTTCCTCCTTCTTAATGCTTTGCCAGGCCTTTACAGCCGCAGCCTTCAGGTCTTGCTTGTTTGTGGGTCTTTCCCTCTTAAGTCTGGATTTGAGCAAGTGAAATGCATGCTCAATTGGGTTAAGATCTGGTGATTGACTTGGCCATTGAAGAATGTTCCACTTTTTTGCACTCATGAACTCCTGTGTAGCTTTGGCTGTATGCTTGGGGTCATTATCCATCTGTACTATGAAGCGCCGTCCAATCAAGTTTGCAGCATTTGGCTGAATCTGGGCTGAAAGTATATCCCGGTACACTTCAGAATTCATCCGGCTACTCTTGTCTGCTGTTATGTCATCAATAAACACAAGTGACCCAGTGCCATTGAAAGCCATGCATGGCCATGCCATCACGTTGCCTCCACCATGTTTTACAGAGGATGTGGTGTGCCTTGGATCATGTGCCGTTCCCTTTCTTCTCCAAACTTTTGGCTTCCCATCATTCTGGTACAGGTTGATCTTTGTCTCATCTGTCCATAGAATACGTTTCCAGAACTGAGCTGGCTTCTGAAGGTGTTTTTCAGCAAATTTATCTCTGGCCTGTCTATTTTTGGAATTGATGAATGGTTTGCATCTAGATGTGAACCCTTTGTATTTACTTTCATGGAGTCTTCTCTTTACTGTTGACTTAGAGACAGATACACCTACTTCACTGAGAGTGTTCTGGACTTCAGTTGATGTTGTGAACGGGTTCTTCTTCACCAAAGAAAGTATGCGGCGATCATCCACCACTGTTGTCTTCCGTGGGCTCCCAGGTCTTTTTGGATTGATGAGTTCACCAGTGCTTTCTTTCTTTCTCAGGATGTACCAAATTGTAGGTTTTGCCACTTCTAATGTTGTAGCAATTTCTTGGATGGGTTTTTTTCTGTTCTTGCAGCTTAAGGATGGCTTGTTTCACCTGCATGGAGAGCTCCTGTGACCGCATGTTTCCTTCACAGCAAAACCTTCCAAATGCAAACACCACACCTCAAATCAACTCCGGCCCTTTCATCTGCTTAATTGAGAATGACATAACAAAGGGATTGCCCACACCTGTCCATGAAATAGCCTTGGAGTCATTTGTCCAATTACTTTTGGTCCCTTTAAAAACAGGGTGGCACATGTTAAGGAGCTGAAACTCCTAAACCCTTCATCCAATTTTAATGTGGATACCCTCAAATGAAAGCTGAAAGTCTGAACTTCAACTGCATCTGATTTGTTTTGTTTCAAATTCATTGTGGTAATGTCTAGAACCAAAATTAGATAAATGTTGTCTCTGTCCAAATATTTATGGACCTAACTGTATATATATATATGTATTCTATGTGTGTATATTTTGTGTTTACAATGAAATAAAGGGTTATTTTTGTTGAGATTTTTTGTTCCCATAGACTTACATTGGACTTCCGGTATCGGAATCGGATATCGACGATATTTAGTGATATCGGCGATACCATTTCGATACGATATTTTTAGATATCGAGCAGTATCGCTCAACACTAGTAGCACCCACACAACATGGGACCAGGGGCTGACTTTCCCAACTTATTATGCTCAAAGTCCTTATCAATACTACATCCATTTAAATCAATGTTTAATATAAAAAATAAATATGTAACTTTGGTGACTAATATAAATGAGCAGCATATCAAATAAAAAACCTGTGTAAAGAAACTGCTGTGGCTTAATATTACTGCTTAAAATTCTGCAAAACAAGGAGAATCCTCTATATATTAACCATATCTTCTGCAGGGCAACAGGGCTGAAGGACACACTAGTATGCAACTATATTATATGAAAAACTGCAGAAATAATAACAAGGGTGCTGCAATCTTAGTTTAATTGAAGGGGTCCAATTCATATCTAACAAAGCCAAATGCTAAGATTATGGTCTTGGCCACACTGTTCTCTTGTATAAATGAGCTACTGATGGAGGATTATTTGAAGAAACATGTCTGTCAGCCTCCTTCTTTGAAACACACTGCAAGGAAACTTCAATGGAGAAATCGGATAAACGTCTCTTCTTTCATACCTCTCCATATGTGGTTATTTTATGGATAAGTGGACATGTGGAGAGCACTTTTTAGATGAGAAAAATCCATTTTTTTGACTGCAGTTCCATTGCTTATTGGTAGGGTTGAGCAATACTTTCCAATATCCAAAAGTATCGGAATCGGAATGGTATCGCCGATACCCAAAAAATATCAGCGATACCCGATACCTATACCGGAAATCCAATGTAAGTCTATGGTAACAAAATATCGTAATTAAAAAAAACCCATTCTTGCCTTGTTGGTTAATTGTACATGAAGGAAAACAACAAAGAGTAATGTAGAATGTATTGGGGAAGGTTGAGGAGACATTAAAGGCATAGATGTTTAACCCAATCAAATGGAATAGCATAAATATTTTTTTTTTAAAGATGTTCGGATTGACGAAGAAATTGACAATGTTGTTAACGTTTTTTCTATTTTGGCAAATATGTATATTTCACAACTTCCATGCTCTTCACTTTTTTAACTTTTGACACACTTTCTCCTTATCTTCAGCAGCATCATCTTTTTCATGAAATTATTCTTCATCTTCACCTTCTTTATCTTCTTCTTAAACTTCTTGCTATTCATCTTTTTGTTAACATTACTCATATTCTTCTTATTAAACTATTATTCTGATTCATATTGTACTTCATCTTCTTCATCATATTCTTATTTGTGACAGAGAATCCTGTACTTGTAATCTGTCAAAGTATGAATTTTTCATCCTTCCGTTCTTGCTGTCAAAAAGATTTAAATTACAACAGTATCTGTCCGTGTTCAGTTTAGCCTGCAGCAGCAGGCATTTTCCAGGGGCACCACGAGGAGGAACGGACTCACCCCCATACACTGCTTAGTCTTCTTCTGCTTATAATTTAGAGCATATATTTTGCTCTTCATTTTGGTCTTATACTTCATGTTCTTCTGCTTTTTGATCTTCTGCTTATTGTTCTTAAGTCTCTTGTTCTGTATCTTGTAGTTTGTCTTAACCTTCTTAGTCCTGTTTGGTAATCTTTTATTTCTTCTTTGTGATGGTGTTTAGGCTGGTTGGCTTGATGCTCGTCGTCCTTGTGGTCATCATCTTCTTCGGGGTGGTCATCAGGGTCGTCGTCTTCATTGTTGGAGATCCAGAGTGATTACCCAAAAAAGCATTGAAAAAATCTTCAATTTGTAAATGTAGCAGAAGGTACAAGAGCCAATGCAAGTAACGAGGACCAGCTGACTGTGCTGGAACCCGGAGGGGCAGCAGAAGGAAAAGAGCCAATGGCACAACCAAGGACCAGCTGACGTTACTGGGACACGGTTACTAAGCAGGAGGTACCTGTGCTCCAAAGCACTACCAAGGACCAGCAGACGTTGCTGGAACTCGGATACCGAGATGGAGGCACCTAGGCCAAAGTCACTGCGGAGAACCAGCTGACGGTACTGGAACCCAGACGGGTAGCAGAAGGTACAAGAGCCAATGCAAGTAACGAGGACCAGCTGACTGTGCTGGAACCCGGAGGGGCAGCAGAAGGAAAAGAGCCAATGGCACAACCGAGGACCATCTGACGTTACTGGGACACGGTTACTAAGCAGGAGGTACCTGTGCTCCAAAGCACTACCAAGGACCAGCAGACGTTGCTGGAACTCGGATACCGAGATGGAGGCACCTAGGCCAAAGGCACTGCGGAGAACCAGCTGACGGTACTGGAACCCGGACGGGTAGCAGAAGGTACAAGAGCCAATGCAAGTAACGAGGACCAGCTGACTGTGCTGGAACCCGGAGGGGCAGCAGAAGGAAAAGAGCCAATGGCACAACCGAGGACCAGCTGACGTTACTGGGACACGGTTACTAAGCAGGAGGTACCTGTGCTCCAAAGCACTACCAAGGACCAGCAGACGTTGCTGGAACTCGGATACCGAGATGGAGGCACCTAGACCAAAGGCACTGCGGAGAACCAGCTGACGGTACTGGAACCCGGAGGGGTAGCAGAAGGTACAAGAGCCAATGCAAGTAACGAGGACCAGCTGACTGTGCTGGAACCCGGAGGGGCAGCAGAAGGAAAAGAGCCAATGGCACAACCGAGGACCAGCTGACGTTACTGGGACACGGTTACTAAGCAGGAGGTACCTGTGCTCCAAAGCACTACCAAGGACCAGCAGACGTTGCTGGAACTCGGATACCGAGATGGAGGCACCTAGGCCAAAGGCACTGCGGAGAACCAGCTGACGGTACTGGAACCCGGACGGGTAGCAGAAGGTACCCATGGAAATTTAAGTTGACAGGCCGTGAGCCGGCCGCAGTTACCGAATCCCACAGTACTACAGTGGGTGATTGCCCTATTGTCACAATGGAAACAGCCTTTATTTGCATATCCCGCAGCACACATAGGAGCACCTAAACTCCAAGCACCATAGAGTCGGCTAACCCGACCGCAACACGACAGGACAACTTTTTGGAGGCTAAATGAGTTTACACTGACAGGAAACAGATGGTGTGCTGTAACCAGTCTGGGCAGGAGTGAGTACCCGTGCCAATGACACCTTCCGAGCAACAACTGGCGGTGTTGAAGCCCAGGATGAGAAGCAACAGCGTGGAGGCAGCATGACTTTTTGCCGTTCACACAGCAGGGGAACAGCTGACATTACTGAACCCCAGTAACACAGGAGCAAGTGTTGACTGTGCTAACAGCACTTCCGAGCAACAACTGGCGGTGTTGGAGCCCAGGGATGAGAAGAGAACATGATGGAGGCAGCAGGACTTTTTGCCGTTCACACAGCAGGGGAACAGCTGACATTACTGAACCCCAGTAACACAGGAGCAAGTGTTGACTGTGCTAACAGCACTTCCGAGCAACAACTGGCGGTGTTGAGCCCAGGGATGAGAAGAGAACATGGTGGAGGCAGCAGGACTTTTTGCCGTTCACACAGCAGGGGAACAGCTGACATTACTGAACCCCAGTAACACAGGAGCAAGTGTTGACTGTGCTAACAGCACTTCCGAGCAACAACTGGCGGTGTTGTAGCCCAGGGATGAGAAGAACATGGTGGAGGCAGCAGGACTTTTTGCCGTTCACACAGCAGGGAACAGCTGACATTACTGAACCCCAGTAACACAGGAGCAAGTGTTGACTGTGCTAACAGCACTTCCGAGCAACAACTGGCGGTGTGTAGCCCAGGGATGAGAAGAGAACATGGTGGAGGCAGCAGGACTTTTTGCCGTTCACACAGCAGGGGAACAGCTGACATTACTGAACCCCAGTAACACAGAGCAAGTGTTGACTGTGCTAACAGCACTTCCGAGCAACAACTGGCGGTGTTGGAGCCCAGGGATGAGAAGACAACATGGGTGGAGGCAGCAGGACTGTTTTGCCGTACACACAGCAGGGGAACAGCTGACATTACTGAACCCCAGTAACACAGGAGCAAGTGTTGACTGTGCTAACAGCACTTCCGAGCAACAACTGGCGGTGTTGGAGCCCAGGGATGAGAAGAGAACAGGTGGAGGCAGCAGGACTGTTTGCCGTTACACACAGCAGGGGAACAGCTGACATTACTGAACCCCAGTAACACAGGAGCAAGTGTTGACTGTGCTAACAGCACTTCCGGCAACAACTGGCGGTGTTGTAGCCCAGGGATGAGAAGAGAACATGGTGGAGGCAGCAGGACTTTTTGCCGTTCACACAGCAGGGGAACAGCTGACATTACTGAACCCCAGTAACACAGGAGCAAGTGTTGACTGTGCTAACAGCACTTCCGAGCAACAACTGGCGGTGTTGGAGCCCAGGGATGAGAAGAGAACATGGTGGAGGCAGCAGGACTTTTTGCCTTCACACAGCAGGGGAACAGCTGACATTACTGAACCCCAGTAACACAGGAGCAAGTGTTGACTGTGCTAACAGCACTTCCAGGCAACAACTGGCGGTGTTGGAGCCCAGGGATGAGAAGACAACAGGGTGGAGGCAGCAGGACTGTTTGCCGTACACACAGCAGGGAACAGCTGACATTACTGAACCCCAGTAACACAGGAGCAAGTGTTGACTGTGCTAACAGCACTTCCGAGCAACAACTGGCGGTGTTGTAGCCCAGGGATGAGAAGAGAACATGGTGGAGGCAGCAGGACTTTTTGCCGTTCACACAGCAGGGGAACAGCTGACATTACTGAACCCCAGTAACACAGGAGTAAGTGTTGACTGTGCTAACAGCACTTAACATCTTGCAGATCAGCACCCAAAAACATGGCGGTGTTAGGAGCCCAGGTCAAGGAGGATGTGTATACTTATCAAGTATTTTCCTTGTTACGTGTCAATGTAAAAATGTTATACTCCAAACAGGAAATATAACCTTTAGTAACATAAGAATGTTGATTTAACTTCAAAAAATATATGTAAATATAATAATTTACAACATAAAGCATACATTAACATGTTGAAAAGCAATCAAACCACAATTAAAAATAGGTTAAATAATCTGCTATACGGTTTAAAATAAAAGCATACAAGTACATATCAGAATCATTAATGATGGCTAAGTAACAGTATGTACACCATTTTTATTGTGTATACAATGAATGGCTGACTTAAAAACATAATCAGCATTACAAGTTATCTTTGACATTCATAAAACTTTACATTTGGTGAATAATATCACTAAATTTTTTTAAAAAATATCTAAAATTTCCATCATGTAATACTGATAATATGTGCCAATCATTTATATTAACAAACAAAAATTTAAAAAGTGCATAGTGCAGAGTGAAAACAGATATTTATGCCTGACTGTGGACTTGCAAGCATGACAACGGATAGATAAGGTATATATAGATGAGACTGCATAGCACAATGGTGAATGGCGATGTAATACTGTACCTCAATAAAGTGTGCATTACTACTACATCCTTTTTTTTATATAGCTTTATAAAAGGTTACGTGCATGTATGGTTGCGCCTTTGTTTGGACGCACAGACTGGCTTCCTGCTGTGACGCGTTGGGTATTGGAGCGTCTGTACGTCTTATGACGCAGACTAACATTCACGGTGCGCATCGTTCATCATCGCAAGCGTACCGACAACACAAAGGCGTTGTCATGACTGCTTTACTCAGTAAACATGCACCTATGATGAAACATACACGCATGTGCCCTATTACATAACAAGCTACAAGAAAAACGAGTGTGAGGTGTGACACAGCTGTTTTGTTAAGGTACAGTATTATATCGACGTTGTACAGGTGTCGCTATTCAGTCTGAGAAATAGATATCATTCACCTATTCTATCAGTTGTCGTTCTTTCAGCACCACTTACAGGTATATATTTTGCTATTGTGACTATGCACTATTGACTTTACCAAGGTAATGCATGATTTTTGTTAGCGATTATCATGTTTACATGAAGGACCTTTATGATATGGGCTGTTAACTTTCTAATTAAATATGTATTTTTTAAAATGACACAAATATAAGTAATGTTGAAGAGGACTATTCCTACATGCATTGTTTGCACAATATTACAGGTGTACATCACGTCCCTTAATCAACATTGGATTATTATATTTACTTGTATGCTTTTATTTAAAAGGCAAGAACACTGAAGTATAACCTTCGCACTGCAGCAGTTGTCAAAGTTCAACCCACATTATGCACTTCCAACATTGCAGCATTTGAGTCATGATGTGAGTTGGATTTGTCTAAGCTATGGAGTGACAAGGTTGACCATCAGTATCCTATAGCATAAGTAGGCTTTTGTGTTTGCATTTGTTTTCGACATGTGCATATCTGTAATAATATGTCACAATCACAATTATTTTGTTACAGATTTGTGACAAAGACTAATCATTTTATGGTTTTAAAGTTGACGTTTCAAATGTTTACAGCTTAGAAATCAGGGTGTAGCCTCATATCCATGTGTAGCACTAGACACTTTGACATGTCATGTTTTTTTCACCATGATTAGGTAGCTAGCAGTAATTTTTGCCGGACACACAGCAGGGGAACAGCAGGCGTTACTGAACCTCACAAACACATCAGCAATTGTTTTCATCTGTGCATCTAACACTTCTGAGCAGCAACTGGCGGTGTTGAAGCCCAGGGTCAAGGAGGGTGTAGGCAGAGGCCTAGTATGAGATGTTTGAAGTTGAAGTTGTAGTTAGCAGCAGTAATTTTTGCCAGACACACAGCAGGGGAACAGCAGGCGTTACTGAACCCCACAAACACATCAGCGATTGTTTTCATCTGTGCATATAACACTTCTGAGCAGCAACTGGCGGTGTTGAAGCCCAGGGTCAAGGGGGGTGTAGGCAGAGGCCTAGTATGAGATGTTTGAAGTTGAAGTTGTAGTTAGCAGCAGTAATTTTTGCCAGACACACAGCAGGGGAACAGCAGGCGTTACTGAACCCCACAAACACATCAGCGATTGTTTTCATCTGTGCATATAACACTTCTGAGCAGCAACTGGCGGTGTTGAAGCCCAGGGTCAAGAGGGTGTAGGCAGAGGCCTAGTATGAGATGTTTGAAGTTGAAGTTGTAGTTAGCAGCAGTAATTTTTGCCAGACACACAGCAGGGGAACAGCAGGCGTTACTGAACCCCACAAACACATCAGCGATTGTTTTCATCTGTGCATATAACACTTCTGAGCAGCAACTGGCGGTGTTGAAGCCCAGGGTCAAGGAGGGTGTAGGCATAAAATATTGAGTTATTGCCTTGTTACGTGGCCATTGCAAATGTATGTACTTCAAACAAGAATAAATGAAGTTTTACTAGGACAATAAAATGATGAATTTCAATTCCAAGAATAGAAAAATATTTATACTTGAGAGTCCTCTGTGGTTGATACCGTTTAATGGCTAACTGAAAATATGGTAACAAATTCCAAGCTTTCGAGACTACTCAAGTCTCTTCATCAGGCTAAGACTAAAACAAAAAATGAAGAATCACATATTTCTACACACAACAGGACACAGGAATAGGTAAGACAAGTGAGGGAGGGACAAGTGAGGGGAGACCGGCCAAAAAATGAGAACAAGGATGAATTATCAGCGCCACACAATAAGAGAAAAAATAATGGATTTACCTGTGGCAAAACACTTTTGTATGCCCGGTCATAGCATGATGGATATGGAATTACTGGTATTAAAATATAACTTCAAATATGAGAAAGATACAAAGGTTTCAGAATATAAGCTCATCATGACCTTTGACACTGTTAGTGATGGAATGAATAGATCACACGGATTTATGTCATTCTATATCAATTAAGGAATCTGCGTCTCTGCCCTTCCAGGGCATGAAAACACAAAACCAGACCCCAATCAGAGGGCAATAAAACTTTCTATCCTTATCTAGGAACTGTTCCAATATTTATGTTCATCCCTCTGTGATAATGACAGTTCTGCTACACGTCACTTACTTGTCTTACCTATTGCACTATTCCTGTGTCCTGTTGTGTATAGAAATATGTGATGCTTCATTTTTTGTTTTAGTCTTTGCCTGATGAAGAGACGTGAGTAGCCTCTAAAGCTTGCAATTTACCATCTTTTCAGTTATCCATTAAAAGGTATCAACCACTGCGGACTCTCAAGTCTAAATATTTTTCTATCTACTGGCTAACACGGTACGAAGATACACATGTTTCCTAACTTCAAGAATAAAATAAAGACACTGCAAATATAAACGCATATATGCACATGCCAACAAGAAATGGAACAACACACCACCCAAAAAATTGGTTACAAAATATAGTGTTGTAAATTTAAGAATAAAAGTCCATTTTTGTATTTATGAATAATGCTTAAGGAACGCTATGTTAAACCATAACATAGTGAAGACAATGGATATTGTAATAGTCACTCATCATCATCATCATTGCAATTTAGATGTGACAGTCACAGACATTTCAATTATTTAAGTTAATAAAATCGTTACTTTGTACAGCATGTATGACATGTCCAGCATGGACTCATCAATGTGATGACACAATAATGTACGATAAAAAATAACCATTTAAAAAAACATTATGCATTGTCACAATTTAAGTGTGTGCCTGCAAGTGTAGGTGAAACAAAGGCTACGGATAGCAAAGGTATATTCTATGTCTGTATCAGACAGTGGACAGCCTCTGATGGGTAATGGCAATGTTATACTGTACGTCAATAAAGTCTGCGGCTGCAATCATGCATTTTTTGCTTGTACAGTGTTGAAGAGGGTAAAAGCATGTCTGGTTGCGCAAGGCTTTATCCGTCAACACTACCTTCCTACTGTCACGCGTAGGGTAGGGTAGCGTGTGTCAATTAGATGACTCTATAAAATGTGACGTTACGCAGCGTTATTGCGCCCTAGGGACGCCAAAAATACGACAGCAGTAATCATTTACTGTCTAATACTCCACCTATGACCAACAAAAAAGACCATTCCCTCTTTAACAATCTACAAGACTAACAAGCATAATGGTTGACGTTGACTTTATTGAGGTACAGTATTACATCGACATTGTCCATGAGTAACTATGCACTGTGATACCTATATACCATTATTAATTTATATCTGTTGTGGTTGTTTCAACAGCACTTGCAGGTATAACTACCTATTGTCAGTATGCATGATGCACTTTCTAGATGTAATAATTTATTATTGCACATTATTACCAGGTTTAGATGCTGGCCATTTCATATATGGTGTGTGAAGTTACAGTTGGCATCAGTATGTGTATTTTATAATGTCTGTCATAAATAAAACTCGTGATGATGATGATGAGGATTTTATGATTCGTACATCCATTGACTGCATTATCTTACAGGTACAGATAAAGTTCCTTAAAAAGCATTAATTGATAAGTATGAAATGTACTTTTATGCATTAATTTCAAAAAGTGAAGACTATGTTTTAGTTTTTGTTACCATTTCTAATAGACATGTGCAGATATGCGCTGTGATGACAAATTAATATTTGTCCATATTTCTTATAAAAATTTTCATTTTAGCCCTTGAAAACTTAATCTTTCCTGTTTTAAGCATAACAATCAGGGTGACGGCTCTTCCCTATTTGGAGCATGTTCGACATGGGTTTTTCTGTGCATGTGTAGGGAACAGGAGACTTCTTGCCGGACACACAGCAGGGGAACAGCTGGCGTTACTGAACCCCACTAACACTATAGCTTGTGTATTGGTCTGTGGACACGACACTTCTGAGCAGCAACTGGCAGTGTTGTAGCCCAGGGAGTAGAGTTCAGGTGGTAGAAAGATGAACATAACAGGAGACATGGATAACGTTGCGAACCAGTTATTTAATCTGAAAACGGACAGACAAATTCTGGCGAGATCCATGCCTTGTTCATTTTCAGAAAAGTAAGCCGGTCTACATTATCGGAGGATAGTCGCATGCGACGGTCTGTTAGTACACCACCTGCAGCACTAAAGACGCGCTATGATAATACACTGGCAGCAGGGCAAGCCAGCACCTCCAATGCATACTGGCTAAGCTCTGGCCATGTATCCAGCTTAGAGACCCAAAACTTGAATGGGGAAGAGGCATCTGGGAGTACACTGAGAGGGAAAGACATGTAGTCTGTCACCATCTTACGGAAACGTTGCCTCCTGCTGACTGGAGCCGTCTCGGATGGTGTAGACATTTGTGGCGCTGCCACAAAACTTCGCCACATTTGGAACATACTGGTCTTGCCCTGTGCAGAGGCGCTGCTTGTGCTCCCTCTTGTTGCAGAGCTGTCTCCACTGCCTCGACGCACAGAGCTGCTTTGTAAAGCAGTAGCAGCAGCAGTGCTCTCGGCTGGAATGGAGAACATTATGGATTGCACCAGTGTGTCTTGGTACTCCCGCATTTTACGCTCCCGGTTCAACGGTGTGATGAGGCTTTGTAAGTTGTCCCGGTAGCGAGGGTCTAGGAGGGTGTACACCCAATAATCAGACATGGTGAGAATGTGGGCGATGCGGCGGTCGTTTCTCAGGCACTGCAGCATGAAATCAACCATGTGCTGCAGACTCCCAACTGGCCAAGAAACGCTGTCCCCTGCAAGAGGCGTCATCTCTGCCTGCTCTGCATCACCCCAACCTCGCTCTACATACTGACTAGAGCGTTGTGTACCTCCCTCTGGAGCGATGTCTTCCTCCTCCATTGACTCCTCCTCATCCTCCTCACAAAGTGAGCCCTGCCCAGCCCTTTGTGAGGAACCACGTTGCGCTGACTGTCCAGAAGGTGATGGAATTTGTGACTCCTCATCCTCCACCTCTTCTAAAACCTCATCCCTTAGTGCTTGCAGTGTTTTTTGAAGCAGGCAGATAAGGGGGACAGTCAGGCTGACTAGTGCATCATCTGCACTCGCCATCCGCGTTGACTCATCAAACGCACGCAAAACGTGGCAGATGTCCTTCATAGAGGCCCACTCAGTAGTGGTGAAGTGTGAACGGCGCAAATTGCGAGTTGATTGCGCCTGATGCAGCTGATACTCCATTACTGCTGGCTGCTGCTCACACAACCGCTCCAACATATGTAACGTGGAATTCCACCTGGTGGGTACGTCACATATGATGCGATGTTCAGGAAGGCGAAATCTGCGTTGCAGAGCTGCAATGCGCGATCTGGCCATGCTGGAACGTCGCAAGTGAGCGCACTCTAGGCGGACCTTGTGCAGCAGTGCATCAAGATCCGGATAGTCCCTCAAAAAACTCTGCACGACCAAGTTGAGCACATGTGCCAGACATGGTATGTGAGTGAGGTTGCCAAGGCCCAGAGCTGCCACCAGATTTCGGCCATTGTCACACACTACCAAGCCTGGCTGGAGATTCGCTGGCAAAAACCACACGTCGCTCTCCTGCTTGATGGCATTCCAGAGCTCCTGCGCTGTGTGGCTTCGATTCCCCATGGAAATTAATTTCAGGACGGCCTGTTGACGTTTGGCCACGGCTGTGCTCATATCGGTCGCATCAGGTAAGCGTTCACGGGTCCATGTGGAGGTAGACCGTGACGGCTCCTGCAGCGATGATTCTGAGGAACTGGAGTAGGAGGAGGAGTCAATGTGGACAGACTTGATTCCTGCAATCCTTGTAGTTGGCAGAACACGTACAGCGCCACTCGCAAGATCTGTACCCGGCTCCACAACATTGACCCAATGGGCAGTGAGGGAAAGGTATCGTCCTGGCCATGGGTACTGGTCCACGCATCGGTGGTCAGGTGGACCTTGCTACTGACGGCGTTTAGTAGCGCATGTTTAATTTTTCCCTCAACATGCTTTTGCAGACCAGGGACGGCTTGCCTGCTGAAATAAAATCGGCTGGGCACATTGTATTGTGGGACTGCCAATGCCATTAAGTTACGGAAACTGTCAGTCTCCACCAGCCTGAATGACAGCATTTCAAGGGACAGGAGTTTTGCAATGCCAGCATTCAGAGCCTGTGCTCGTGGATGGTTTGCCGAGTATGGCCGTCTTTTATCCCATGCCTGTGCTACCGATGGCTGTTTTGTGGCCTGGGAGTGTGAGGATGACAGGGAACTTGCAGCTGTGGGTGGAATAACACTGGGTCTCTGGACAACAGTGACAGAGGTTCTTCCATGGCGATCCTGTGAGGAAGCCGAACCAGCTGTGTGTGAGCTGGAGGAAGAGGCTCCAACATGAGCTGAAGATGTAGGTGCTGCTGTAGGTTGGCCTACATCTCCAGTGTGTCTTTGTAACTCAACCACGTGCTTTGACCGCACATGTTTCCACATATTTGTGGTATTAAGGTTACTGACACTTTTACCTCTTTTTACTTTTTGATTACACAGCTTGCATTTGACATAGCAAATATCATCTGCAAGTGTGTCAAAAAGGACCACGCAGTGCAAGTCCTGGGAGCGCCCGCTTTGGCTGTTGGAAGAGAACTGCTACGAACGGGTGCCAAACTGGAGGCTACAGGCAACCGAGTCTGCAGCCTACCTCTCCCTACTGTTTGGACCGTTGGGGCAATCTCTTCCTCAGAGCTGCTACCACCACCTTCCTGTTCCTCACGCCATGTTGGGTCTTGGACCTCATCATCTCCACTACCCTCTTCCAACACCTGCTGCTGTTGGGTGGTCTGGCCAGCACCATGCTCAACAGAAACTGGCACCTGAGTCTCATCATCATCAGATGCGTTCTGCGGTGTGCTGACCATCGGCACTGGCTCACCCGCCTCTTCAGATTCAGAGAGACACAGCTGTTGCGCATCACTGCATACTGCCTCTTCTTCACATTCCAGAATGCTGCTTGGCTGGGCCCCTGTTTGCAAGCCAACAGATTCTGAGAACAGAAGCAGAGACTCAGCTGGCTCCAGTTCAGAACTCTCTGACTGCCTGGGCAATTTGTTAGGCGGTGAAGAGACAGATGGTTGTTCAACAGTGCTGTGGTCCTGAGAGGAGGTGGAAGCAATTGAAGTTGATACATTGGCTGCCATCCAACCAACAACGGCTTCAATTTGTTCTTCCCGCAGCAGGGGGGTACGCTGAGCTCCTACAAAAGTGCGCATAAAGGAACGCTCACGGGGAAAACTGGTGGATGCTGTGTCACTGGGTGCGGCAGCAGCCACAGAATCCCCACGTCCTCTCCCTGCTGAAACTCCACGGCCACGACCACGTGCCTTACTCCCTGCCTTCTTCATCTTGGTAGATTGATAAAGAAAGTCAGAAAAGTTATAAGGCCTAAGTGTGGTTATTCCTCAGAGACTGCAGTGAACACTGCAGACAACTGTTCAGTAGCTGTGAAAGGCCCCTTTGTGTACTTCTATAGTGTTTGCAACCAATGTATTGTATACGGATGGAAGCGCGTCACACTAATAGATTAGATTTTTTTCAAATATAATGGAGCAGCACCAATTAGAGAAAAATGTGAAGGATGAGGCAGTGACACACGCTCAGCAGACTACAACCAGCAGTGGTTGAAGAACTAACTGGAGCGTAATCTGCACTCAAAAAATGAAAAGCTCACAGACTACAGTGAACACTGCAGACAACTGTTCAGTAGCTGTGAAAGGCCCCTTTGTGTACTTCTATAGTGTTTGCAACCAATGTATTGTATACGGATGGAAGCGCGTCACACTAATAGATTAGATTTTTTTCAAATATAATGGAGCAGCACCAATTAGAGAAAAATGTGAAGGATGAGGCAGTGACACACGCTCAGCAGACTACAACCAGCAGTGGTTGAAGAACTAACTGGAGCGTAATCTGCACTCAAAAAATGAAAAGCTCACAGACTACAGTGAACACTGCAGACAACTGTTCAGTAGCTGTGAAAGGCCCCTTTGTGTACTTCTATAGTGTTTGCAACCAATGTATTGTATACGGATGGAAGCGCGTCACACTAATAGATTAGATTTTTTTCAAATATAATGGAGCAGCACCAATTAGAGAAAAATGTGAAGGATGAGGCAGTGACACACGCTCAGCAGACTACAACCAGCAGTGGTTGAAGAACTAACTGGAGCGTGATCTGCACTCAAAAAATCAAAACCTCACAGACTGCAGTGAACACTGAAACACAACTGTTCACTATCTGTGAAATGCTCCTTTCTGTACTTCTATAGTGTTTGCAACCAATGTATTGTATATGGATGGAAGCGCGTCACACTAATAGATTAGATTTTTTTCAAATATAATGGAGCAGCACCAATTAGAGAAAAATGTGAAGGATGAGGCAGTGACACACGCTCAGCAGACTACAACCAGCAGTGGTTGAAGAACTAACTGGAGCGTGATCTGCACTCAAAAAATCAAAACCTCACAGACTGCAGTGAACACTGAAACACAACTGTTCACTATCTGTGAAAGGCTCCTTTCTGTACTTCTATAGTGTTTGCAACCAATGTATTGTATACGGATGGAAGCGCATCACACTAATAGATTAGATTTTTTTCAAATATAATGGAGCTGCACCAATTCCACAAAATAAAATAAAAAAAAGAGTCAGTGAGTGACACATGCAGATGCCTACAAACAGCGGTGGATGCAGAGCAAACTGCAGCGTCACCTGCACTCTCACACACACCTTGCACAGAGCTGTTAAAACAACACTGGCAAAAGGAAGCTTTACACAGCGGTTGGTAAACTAGCCTGCCTAAAGCATAGTACACAAAATCGCAATGTCTAACTGTCCCTCAAAGTCAGCAGAACAGCGTTCTGTCCCTAACTGAGTTCACAGCACAGTGACGCTAAAACGGCGGCGGCGCCTTTTATAGTGCATTCTGACATCATTTCAGCAGCCAATCACAGCCATGCCATTAGTTAAGATGACCGCAGCATTACAGGATGTGCCCACACTTCATAAGATTCCTCATTGGCTGACTAAAATCACATTGCCTCTCAAAGAATTATGGGAACTTCCGATTCCGGTATACGATATTGGAAAAATATCGGAACTAAGTATCGGAATTCCGATACAGCAAATATCGGCCGATACCCGATACTTGCAGTATCGGAATGCTCAACACTACTTATTGGTGATTAAAGATTAAAGATTAATCTTGTGCATACTCAGATTCTGGACTCACACGCTATAAGAGGCACTTGTAAGAGAGTAAAACATGAGCCATACTAAACACAGGTATCTCTGCAATCTATGATCATATAAAATGTCTTACAACAGCTTTATATGCAAAATCAAAGTGTTTAAGTCTGCAAAATTGCCTGATTTATGTTCTCAGATGCATTGGAGCAATATGAAAAAGTGGATAAAAATGTAACAAAAATGATTCTAGTATAGAAGTCTTAGTAATTAAAATTCAGACTAATACTTTGGATTTTTTCATTAGATAAAAATAATTTATGTGATGCAGAATCTGAGCTTCAGTATCTGCAGCATAATCAAAGTTTTGCACTCGTGCAAGTTCTTCAAGCTTATTTTATGTTATGTGATTCCAAGGGCATGATCAAGTGGATGAATGCTTACAATAATTGTGCTACATAAAAGAAAGTTCAAAGTATTAAATAATATTGTTTCCCTATAAAAAGTTACAAGTATGCCTGAAAGAGCAACAAAGGGAGGAATTTAGGACTCCCTTTGGGAAGAATAGTAACTAGAGCAGGCATTAAATATGTAAGAGCACATTAGGAATGATTAAAGATTAATTCAGTGTTACTGACCTTGCTGGGGATCACCACAAGTCATGAACGTGTCCTAACAATTTGGCTTATTGTTTTTATTTTATTAGCACTTTTCTAATTAGCAAAATGTGGAAGACTTCAGAGACCTGAATGGAACTTACAATATGGAAAGCGAACCATTCTGCCTTTATAAGACTTAATGCTTTATCTCTGCTGGGAATACTCCTTAAAATCCCACATAATATTTGGAAAGTATCCAAATCTTTCAATGAATTACTTCATTTTAGAAGAAAATGAATTCAGTTAGTTGCATTCATTTGACCAGGGATTTCACACAGAAAATGAGTTAAAACTGCAATTTGGTAAACTCCCAGAGCACACGGGACAGGGATGCACAGTACATCAGAGCTGTAATGAGTAATATGACATTTAAGAATAATGGAATGCGATTTTGTCTGCCAGATACAGTAATCACACAAGTCCTCAAAATCAAAGTAGGTTTTCTATTTTATATTTAGATTGTAAATTTTTTTCAAGGCATATAAGCACAGGTTTATTATATATTGTTTCCATAACTTTACTGGTTTTCCATGTCTTTGAAGAAGTTTTTTTCACTAATGAACACTCTAAACTGCCCCTTGAGAACATGCCTACACTTTTTATCCTGTTTTCAGGAATGAAGTACAGAATGAAGGTAATTGCAGTTAATGTTCGTATAACTAAAGGAATACTAATTTAAAGGGAAACTGTGACAAACTGTTACGGGCAGCACGGTTGCTCAGTGGATAGCACTACAGCCTTGCAGCGCTGGAGTCCTGGGTTCAAATCCCACCTAGAACAATATCTGCAAGGAGTTTGTATGTTCTCCCCATGTTTGCGTGGGTTTCCTCCGGGTACTCCGGTTTCCTCCCACACTCCAAAAACATACTGATAGAGAATTTAGATTGTGAGCCCCATTGGGGACAGTGACGATAAAGTGTGCAAACTGTAAAGCGCTGTGGAATATGTTAGCGCTATATAAAAATAAAGATTATTATTATCTAAAAACATGATGTACCTGCAAATATGGCAGTAATCTGTAGATAAATAGTGTTTAAACCAATTTAACCACCTCTTTTCCTTACTGGAGCAGCAGCTACAGGGAGAAAATGAAGTTATATTCTCCATGCAGTCGCTCACTTCCAATTATCAGGCGAAGGAAAGGGCTGTTAGAGTGACCACCCATTATGCATAATTTTGATTGACAGCCTGTTCTGTACAAATAGTCTGTGCACACAGGCCATGTGCCAGGGAATGATTACAGACACGTTTACTGTATATCGAGTGGTGATTGTAATAACTCCATGCAGCAACCAGATAACTTGATGTGAGTAGCTGCAGGGAGAATATAATTTCATTTTCTCTCTTCATCCTCTGCTGCAGGATGCCAGTCAGCAATGATTTAAATGCTATTCACCAGCAGATTACCTCAATATCCAGGTCAATAGCATTTTTTAAGGTAACAGGTTCCATTTAACTTATTAATAGGTACAAATTAAACATTGGTCATCTGTTTAAGTATGCAGTAGTTCACATGCTGTGTTGGCTAATGCCACACAGCAGAAAAAGATATAAGAAATCATTTTCTATGCCGTTATTATCAATTTATTAGTAAAATTAAAGTAAGTAAATGATGCCATTTCACTTTCAAAGGGATATTTCCGTTTCAGATGTTATTTCTGAATAGTATCCTCAATGATATCCTCATATATTTTCAGTATGAACCTCATTTTCATGATCTCTGCTTGCTGTCATTCAATAATAACTTTCACTATTTATTCCTAGGACATGCAAATCTCTCTGATCATTTGATTGACCAATTAGTTACCTAGTTAGTGCATTGCCAATATGAAGACAATATTGTGAATCATATTCTGTAACTGGAATTAATACTGTAACTGAGTGTTCACAACATGATTAAGACAAATTTTTACTCCATGTATAAAAATCTTTTTGAATACATCTTGTCATTTCATTAAAGCATATCCATAATGGGTAGTTTATGTCCCTGAGCACTGCACCACTTCAGCCTTTGACTGGCAAATGTTCACAATTTCTCATTCACTGTAATCGACCTGCGTTGTGTATTATAGTGTATATAGTATACAGGCTGATGATTGCAAATTTGCCTCCAGTATTTGCTGATAATGTGCTGCATTCATCTTTCCTTCTATTTTGACCAAGTTTACTGTGCCTTTGTAGCTCACATATCCCCAAAACATCGACAATCCACCTCCGTGCTTTACAGTAGGAAAGGTGTTCCTTTCATCATAGGCCTTGTTGACCTCCAAATGCAATGTTTATGGTTGTGGCCAAAAAATTCAGTTTTGGTCTTATCACTACAAATTACATTGTTCAAGAAGTTTTGAGGCTTGTCTCTGTGCTCTTTTGCGTATTGTACAGTAGGCATGATACTTTGTGGCATTTGTGCAGTAATGGCTTTCTTCTGGCGAATCAACCTTGCAACCTATTTTTCTTCAAGTGCCTCCTTATTGTGCAACTTGAAACAGCCACAATGCTAGTTTTCAGAGAGTCCAGTATTTCAGCTGGTGTTATTTGTGGGTTTTTCTTTGCATTCCGAACAATTTTCCTGGTAGTTGTCGACAAAAATTTTGTTGGTATACCTGCTTATGATTTTGTATTTACAGAACCCCTGATTTTCCATTTGTTAATCACAGTTTGAACACTGCTGATTGGCATTATCAATTCCTTAGATATCTTTTTGTATCCCTTTCCTGTTTTATACAGTTCAAATTCCTTTTCCCATAGGTCCGTTGACAAATCTGTTGCTTTCCCCATGACTCATAATCCAGAAATGTCAGTGGCTGGATGAAAGATGCAAGAGTCTGTCTGGATCCCAGAAAATCACTCAGCTTTTATGCACACACACTGATTACAAGCAAACAGGTCACAGGTGAGGATGTAACCTTTAGTAGCCATTCAAACCCATTTGTGTCAACTTCCGTGTATGTTATCAGGCCAAAATCATCAAGGTATGTAAACTTTTGATCAGGGTCATTTGAATGTTTAGGGTTGTCATTATGATTTAGAAGGAGAAAACACAGTAGTTTTACAATAAATGGCTTCACCAGACCACTAACCATGAGCGGAGAAAAGTTTTGGTGTCATCATTCATATTCTCTGAAAAAAAGGTCAAGAAAGCAAAAATTCTGCTTGGATATGTAAACTTTTGCGCACCACTGTATAGCAATCTACTCAGCTCCTCCTGCTCTATAACATGGTGCCTGTAGATTGTTCTGCATTTTCATGGTGAGAGGCTCTCTTTTAAAGATGGTAGTAATGTCCCATGTACACCACATGACTGCTGCAGCCAATCAATGGCATCAGAAGCTCCATGCCATATGGAGAATAACTGGTGAAGCCTAAAGAAGAGACCAGAAGCTTTACATTATATTACTACATTGTTTTACAATGCTTTGCTATATCAGAAAGGTTGATAAACCAATAAATAGATAGTGAGATAGTTGTTTTTGTAATAAAATCTGATCAAGTAATAATTATAATGGAACTGTCATATCAGACAAACTGTAACAGACTATAACATTTAAAAGATCATTCTTTTCTGTAATTAACAGTAATTAGATTTTTCCAGTGTGATCTCTATGGTTACGCCATTTTCTTCAACATGAATTATTCATATTCGCCTTGTTATATTTTTAAATACATATTAGTATTTTCACTTTTTTTAATTTGTCTTTAGGAAATTCACATTCCGATACTGAAGAAGGTCAAGATAAAAACTGAATAATTATATTAGTTTTCAGGGAACACATAAATGTGATTCTTCAATTTCATTTAATTAGAGTTTTCTCTGTGATATTGAAGGTCACAGTTCATAAAGGCCTCAAAGTGCATACAGTGAGATACGTCTATATCTATCATGCAATTTAGGTAATTAATTTTACAGAAATATATGCATATTATTTAATGCATATAAAGACAATCAAGCTGTATACACTCTACAAAACTGTATACTGTCAGCTTAACAGAATTTGTTAAAAATCATTTTTCTCAAACTATGCACTAGATTTACCTGCAGTCCTATATTATATATGAGAAGAAGTAATAACTACTCAGGATTTATTTATAAGAGGGTATTTTATTCTATTAAAAAATGAACTACATGAAACTTTGGAAAATAAAATAAAAAAAAAATCTATTTTTTACAGTGCATTTCAGGAGAAAATGTGCAAAAGTTAATTCGGTGCCATTTAATTATTTAACATTCTGTAAAAATATCACACAAGTGTTTTATGCTCATTAATGAAAGTGAAATACGAAGTGTATAATAAAATAAATCCAGTTTAACATTCAAAATAATAGAACACTGTAAGGAACTGCATTGATTTACTGATGCAAAATCTTTTTTTTATTGCTCATTTTTCTTCCCAGTAAAAAATTACTTGTTTTAACAAAAAAAAATCAGTAGGACAAAAAATATAGCTGCAATTAAATAATTTTCCTAAATAAAAGGCAATTTTTAGTTGCTCAGGTAAAATAATTAAGATAATTAATGATAATGACTTGGATAATGAGAAGGCAAAACCGTAAACAGTCTAAGGATCTGAAATAGACAAAAGAGAAGCTTTAACTATCCCTAATGCTGAAGTGTCCTCAGCTCTCTGCAGCCTGGGCTTCACAATCCACCTCCGCCTGCACTCTTGAGTAAAGCTCGCTAATAGTTAGGACTCTGAGTGAAGCAATATAGGGAATATTGTGACCTTAAAGCAGACAGACAAGGGCACTACATCTTAAAGGCTGTCTTGCGACACATGTCTGGCACGCACTGAATTATCCATGTTAATGCTGTCACTTAAACCAAGTTAATAGTACAACCCTATTTTTCCACTCTCTCTTTAGGTTTCCTCTTCGGCACTGCCTACATTTATTTTAAAGTTAAAACTGCTGACGGACTTCCTTAAATCTGCTACACTACCGACATGTTCAGAAATCCATATGTATAAAAAGAAACAGGACATGGATGCAACATGATTATGCCTCCAATAGTGTTTTGGGAAAAAAAAGTGGAAAAAGACTTGAAAAAACTACCATAGTCTCTATTGTGCATTCTCCAAAACATGTCACAATACAAAATCAAATAATGAGGCTTAAAAGGGGTTTAATGGAAACTTAAGGGTATCTTAAGACGAGACATTTTGCACATAGTGTTTTTAGGAAAAATGTCACACTTTTGCATGCTATTCTTTGCATTTTTTTAACGAATTATGAATGTGTTTTCAGTGTTTTTATTACTTTTGCCCATTTTTAGCATTCATTTATTTTATTATTTTCAAAGCTTAGCATAGTTGATGGCATTCTACATAAATTATTTCTACAAATACAACTTATAATGATCTTTGCTTTATGATCAACTCAGTGAATTGAATCCTGTTAACAATGTATTACAACCGTTGTATTTTCCTTATATTGTTTCAATGAAAGAAAGAAACCCAGTAAAGCTACGGGTATTTTTGACATAATTTCTTTCTCATTGAATGTAGTACTGCTGAATTATGTTCTTCAGACATATAAGCAGCAGGATTCAAAACACAGGGAGAACTAAACTACTTGTAGAATTATTGAGATGAGGCCAAAGTAAAAGAAATTATGTTTTTTTCTGTCTTTTATAATGCTTCACAGTTACACATGAAGACTAGAGATCAGCAACTTTGCTTTTTTAGGGTCGAGTCGGGTTTCGTGAAAACCGACTTTCTCAAAAGTCGAGTCGAACGAAGTCGGCCGACTAACGGAAATGGTTGGGTCGGAGTCGAAAATCCAACCCCAATGCAAGTCAATGGGGAATAAAAGTCGGCAGGGAGTGGAAGACAGTAAACACACCTACAGTGCCCATTTCAATGTCAATGACATCAATTCTTATTACTTAAGCTTGGAAACCTTAATTAACTTTATAATAATAGTAACACATTGAAAATTAGGGGTTATTTGGCTAAGTTGTGGGGGGGCAGGGCTCGCTCCAGGTTTTCGTGGGCCTCGGGCCAAAGAGTCTCAGTGGGCCCCTTGAACACATACCACAATTAATGATGCTCCGGTACGGCAGAGAAATATAGGTATAGCTAGGGATGAGCTTTTCGATATTGCAATATCAGAAATCGGCCCGATATATGCTATATCGGAATTCTGATTTCCGATTCCGATATTTTTTCCCATCGGAAATCGGAAATCCCATAATACTTCAGCCTCTAAGCGCTCTGTGGAGCCAATCAGGAGCTGAAGAATTGCTGACTAGAGATGAGCGTTGTTCAAAGCGAACTGTTCACGAATTTCAAATTCGAGCTGTTTTGGGAGGTGTTCAAGCCGTTCGACGAACCCGAACGATTTTAATCCGGCTGTTCGAGGTTATGTTTGATAACTGTTCGTGCACCTAAATCGTCACTAGATTTTTTCACAGGAAGGGCTCATACTCACTGGAGCCAAAAACGGACGATTGCAAGCGAGTGCTGTCCGATTTAAACGCACCGGTGTCCTTTAAAAAAACGGCAATTCATCCCCGGCTACTGTAAAATCACACTGACAGCTCACAAAACATTACATATATACACATAGAATACATATATATTATATACATGTCATTGTGACATATATATATACCGTATATACTCGTGTATAAGCCGAGATTTTCAGCACCTTTTTTTGTGCTGAAAATGCCCCCTCGGCTTATACACG
>JARQOD010000002.1:172429380-172499994 GCA_033576555.1 Oophaga sylvatica
CCGGAAGCTGCAATCCCCCCCCTGCTGTCTCCGTTCCACCCTGTAGAATGTAAGCCCGAAAGGGAGGGTCCCCCCCTCTGTCCAGTCTGGATTGTTAGTTTGTTTACTGTAAGTGATATTGAATTTGTATGAACCCCCCTTTCATGTACAGCACCATGGAATAATGGTGCTTTTTAAAAATAAATAATAATAAATATTGATTTAAAAAAAGTACTGAAAGCCCCAACCAGGGCTGAAATAGTATTTTGGGCAAAAATGGAAAAAAAAGAATGCTGATGTGTGAATTGATTTGCAAAACTAGGGGGAAAACAGACTCGGTTTTTAACTTTGTTTGATCCTACAAATGGAATGACACGGTGATGCGATGTATTGGGTACAAAAAAACTAGAAAACAGACCAGGTTTTAACCCCTTCCCCCCCCCGGGGGGGTTTTTTGCATTAAAATGACCGGGCCTTTTTTAAATTCTGCCACTGTTTTTATGGGTTTAATCTGGAACGCTTCAATGTTTTTTCGATTTGGATTGTTTTTTGTGAATATTAAAATTCCGTTAAGTATAATTTCTTCGATATAACTTGCTTTTTATTTTTGAAAAAAACCAAATTTGGAAAAAATTTTGAAAATGTTGCAATTTTTTAAAAACTTTTATTTTTTTTCCCTTAAAACAAAAAAATTTGTCACGCAAAATTTTTAAAAATAATTTTTCCACATGTCTACTTTACATCAGAAAAATTTTGGAACCAAATTTTTTTTTTGTTAGGAAATTAAAGGGTTAAAAAAGTTGACCGTGATTTCTATTTTTACAACAAAATTTACAAAGCCTTTTTTTAGGGACCACCTCAATTTAAAATCACTTTGAGGGTTTATAGCGAAAAAACCAAAAAGTGAACCCCTTTTTAAAAAAGCACCCTCAAGGTCTAAAAAAACCCATTCAAGAATTTTTTAACCCTTCAGGTGTTCAAGGAGCTGAAGAAAATGGAAAAAAAAATTAAAATTTTAAAAAATTTTGCCAAAAAATGATCTTTCAAACTTTTTTTTTTTTTGACAAAGGGTTTAAAAAAAGGGGAAAAAGGGGGATAAATTGTTTGCAATTTCTTGGTACGCCAAACCCCCTTTTGTGGGGGAAAACCCTGTTTGGGGGCAAAAAAAGAGTTAAGGGAAGGAGGGGTTTCACTTTTTCAAACTAAAAAGGTGGAGTTGGATTGGAGCCATGTGTGTTTGGGAGCCCCCTGCCCCCCAAAAAGTGGAAACCCCCCCAAAAGAACCATTTTGGAAAAAAGACCCCAAAAGGGAATTATCTAGATCTGTTGTGAGCATTTGAAAACCCAAAAAGTTTCACAAAGTTTATAATGCTGGGTGTGAAAAAAAAAAAAAAAATTTTTCCCCAAAATTATTTTTTAGTCCAAATTTTTTATTTTTCCCCGGGGAAATTGGCCCAAAGTTGTGTCCATTTTCTGAGTACGCTGATACCCCTATGTAGGGGGGAAATGTTTGGGGGGACGGCAGGGGTTTTTGGAAAAGGGGAAACGTAATGTTTTGGAATGCAAAACATTTTTGGGGGTCATGTTCGTTTGTAGTGCCCCCAAAAAGCTAAAAAGTGGAAACCCCCCCCAAGTGACCCCATTTTTTGGGAATAGACCCTTAAGGAATTATCTAGTTTTTTTGGGGAGCACTTTGAACCCCAAGTGTTCAACAAATTTTTTAAAGCCCCGGATGAAAATAAAAATCCTTTTTTTTTTTTCCCAAAAAAAATTTCTCTTAGTCACTAATTTTTTTTTTTCCCCTAGGTAAAGGAAATGGGGGCCCCAAAATTGTTTCCAATTTTTCTGAGTACGTGATACCCCAATGGGGGGGGAAAATCTTTTGGGCCTGGAGAGCTCGGAATGGAAGGAGCACATTTGACTTTTTCCCCCCAAATTGCGGAATTGAGATTGGACGCCTGTTGCATTTGGAGAGCCCCCATGTGCCTAAAAAAAGTGGAAACCCCCAATGGGCCCATTTTGGGAAAATAGACCCCCTAAGGAAAATTTCTAGATTTTGGTGAGCAATTTGAACCCCCCCAATGTTCACACAAGTTTATAAAGCCCGGGAAAAAAAAATAAAAAATCCTTTTTTTTCCCCCCAAAAATTTTTTTTCCTAATTTTTTTTTTTCCCCCAGGTAACAGAAAAATTAGACCCAAAAGTTGTTGTCCAAAAATTTTTCCTGAGTAGCTGATACCATTGTGGGGGGAAAAAACCCTGTTTGGGGGAGGAGAGTCGGAATGGTAGGGCACCATTTGACTTTTTTTCCCAAACCCAAAATTTTGGTGGAATTGAGATTGGCCCATTTTGATTTGGAGAGCCCTGATGTGCCTTAAAAGTGGAAACCCCCCCCCAATGCCCCATTTGGGAAAAGACCCCCTAAGGAATTATCTAGATCTTTGGGGCAATTTGAACCCCCAAGTGCTTCACACAAGTTTTAAGTAGAGCCGTAAAATTAAAAAATCATTTTTTTCCCCCAAAAATTTATCTTTTCACCCATTTTTATTTTCCCAAGGGTAACAAAAATCCAAAATTATTTGCAATTTGTCCCCAGTACGCTTATACCCCCTAGTTGGGGTAAACCACTGTTTGGGTGCATGGCAGGTTTGGAAAAGGGAAGGGGCCCGTTTGATTTTTAACGCAGAATTGGCTGGATGCCTTCGGTTTTTGGGATCCTGATCTGCCCCAAAAAGTGGAAAAACCCCCCAAAGACCCTTTTGGAAATAGACCCCTAGGAACTTATCTAGATGGTGGTGAGACTTTGAACCCCCAAAGTGCTTTAAGAAGTTTATAAAGTCAGCCGTTTTAAAAAAAAAAAATTTTTTTTTTTTTACAAAAATGATTTTTTCGCCCCCTATTTTTTTTTCACAAGGGTAACAGGAGAAATTGGACCCCAAAAAATTTTTGTCCAAATTTTTCTGAGTACGTGATACCCCCAAATGTGGGGAAAATATGTATGGGTGCCGTTGGGCTGGAAAAAAGTAGACGTTTTGGTGCGACTTTGATGGAAGGTTGCGGCGTATGTCGCATTTGGAGAGCCCTGATGCCCCCCCCAAAAAAGTGGAAACCTCCCCCAAGTGACCCCATTTTGGAAATGACCCCAAGGAATTTCTAGAAGTATGTTGGCATTTTAACCCGAAGTGTCACGAAGTTAAAAAGTACAGCTGTAAAAATAAAAAATCTTTTTTTTTTTACAAAAATGTTTTTTTTCGCCCCCAATATTTTATTTTCACAAGGGGAAAAAAGGAGAAATTGGACCCCAAAAGTTGTTGTCCAATTTGTCCTGAGACGTGATCCCCAACATGGGGTGAAAAACGCTGTATGGGTGCACGTCTGGGTCGGAAGGGAAGTAGTGACGCTTTGGATGCAGACTTTGAGGGAATGGTCTGGGGGGTCATGTCGCATTTGGAGGCCCCTGAGGGCCCTAAAAGTGGAAACCCCCCAAAAGTGACCCCCTTTTTGGGAAAAAAATAGCCCCCACAAGGAACTTATCTAAAAAGTGTGGGTGAGCGTTGAAGCCCCAAGTGCTTCACAAAAAAATTTATAAATACAGCCTTTTAAAAACAAAAAAAATATTTTTTTTTTACAAAAATTATTTTGTCGCCCCCAGTTTTTTTTTTTCCCCAAAAGGGTTTAACAGAAGAAATAGGACAAATTGCACAAAAACTCTTGTGGTCCAAAATACGCTGATACCCCATATGGGGGGTTAAACTATGTTTGGGCGCATGGCGAGCTAGAAGTGAAGGGCATCGTTTGACTTTTTCAAGCGAATTGGTGGAATTGAGATCAGATGCCATGTCACATTTGGAGACCCCCTGATGTGCCTAAAAGCGAAACACCCAATTCTAACTCCAACCTAACCCCAAACACCCCTAACCCTAGTCCCAACCTTTAGCCAAAACCTAACCTAACACCCCTAACCTAATCCAACCCTAATCCTAACTTAGCGCAATTTAAAACCCCTAACTTTAGCCGCAACCCTAACCCTAATGGGAAAATGGAAATAAATACATTTTTTTAATTTTATTTTTTCCCAACTAAGGGGGTGATAAAGGGGGGTTTATTTCTATTTATAGGGGTTTTTTGATTGGCGCTTTCACGCTAAAAGACGCTTTTATTGCAAAAAATAGTTTTTTGATCCCATATTTTGAGAGCTATAATTTTTCTATTTTTTGGGCCCACAGGAGTATGTGAGGTCTTATTTTTTGCAGGACAGGTGACGTTTTTATTGTACCAATTTTGAGCACAGACCTTTTTTGATGCTTTTTTTTCGATTTTTGGGAGGTTAGAATGAAAAAAATCAACAATTATGATTTTTTTGGGGGGGTTTTCCCTTCCGGTGGTAAAATTGTAAAGCAGTTTTATTCTTCGGGTCAGTAGTTATGGAGATACTCTTTTTTTATCATTTTTTTTTGTTTTGGGTTTTTAGAATAAAAAAATTTTAATAAAAATCTTATTTTTGCATCGCTTTATTCTGGGCTAATAACTGTCTTTTTGGGGGTTTTCGGACGTGGCGATACCAATATGTGAAATTTTTGTTTTGTTTTTTTTATTTACAGGAAGAAATGATTTTATTGGGGAATATTTTTTTTTTTTTTTATGATTTTTTTTTCCCTTTTTATTTTTATTTTTTTTTACTTTTTTACTTTGTCCCAGGGTGGGACATACAGTATTTTAAGAAGCTGGTGTGACAGTGTGCACAGCACCTGTCCCCACGATTCGCTTGGCATGCTGAGGTTCCTCAGCGCCTGCTCTCAGCAGGCACTGAGGAAGCGCCTTTCCCGCGGACCCCGGCGCCATTTGGACCGGGACCGGGGGGGAGGACGGACCTCGGAACAGGCGGGACACATCGCGTGCTCTGAGGGGTTCAGGGAAAGAGCCAGGGAGCCCCCACCTGCGCGATCCTCCCTGTGCCCCGGGTACACCCGATCATGTTTTCGCGGTGTGCCAGGGGTTAATGTGCGGGAGCGGTCCTGACCACCCCCTGCACATTTGTGGGGTGTCAGCTGTGATATACGCTGCACCCGGCCGCGTCGGTGCTCCCCCCGGGAGCGCAGCTGATCCCCTGACGTCTATTCCGTCCTGGGAATTAGGCCGGGTCCATGGAGGAATTACTTGTGGCAGAGAGGGGTTAAAATTTTTTTTGGGTCTCAAATGGTGATTCAATATTTTTGTTTGAAAAATACTAGAAAACAGAAAACCAAGGCCTGGGAAGTATTTTTGGGAAATAGAATGGCAATGAACAGTGATGTTATTATATTTGTAAATACTAGAAACACGCCAGACCAAAAAATGATTTTTTTCGGCCTACTAATAGCAATGGATGATGCTGCCAATTATTATTTTTAGACTAAAAAGAAAAAAAGCGCTTTCAAGGGTCCCCACTGTCTGGGGGGTGCAGGTACAACAGCAGTTTAAAGGACAGAAGAAATCGATGGTGAAATCGAACAGGAAACTCGAATACAGTAAAATGTCCATGTTAGGTGTTAGGTATCGAACACTAGGTGTCGGTAAAAAATTGAACTTGCTGGTTGGGTTGCTCATACCTATTAAAAACACTCGGTTTTTACTTACTATAAGAAGATTGAGAGAAAAAGATTTCGTGTGCCTAATTTCTCCAACAGCAGAAAGGGGGAGGAGATGAGTTCCCCTATACACATGAGTTGGGAAAGCGTTAGCTGCAAAATGGCAGGAATAATAACAATTTTAATGCCTATGACCGCTTAATGTTTTTTTTTTGTCATTTGCGTCTGTCAGACATGTACTTGCAATACTTTTGATAATTACTAAAAGTCAATTTTTGATTGTGTTGTCAATAGTTAAGGTTTTCGTATGATTTAGTAGGGAAAAATTGTTATTTTTTAGATGTTTTCAACAGTCTGAAAAATATGGAATATAAAAATAATTCAATTTATATATGCCCTGTGTAGTCTATAGAAAAAAACTTGTATCGTGCATTCTTTTTTATATTTTGGAAAAATAAAAACATGTATACTAAGCTGATCAATATGGGAGTATTCCTTGAGATTGATTTTAAATGACAGTTGTCTCCGTTACCTTTGCCGTTTCCGTAGTTAATGACTAACATGATATTTCAATAGAGGTGGGGGGAAAGGCCATCAGACAATTAGTTAATTTTTTAGGAAAGGGTTAATCTAACCCCAAGAACCCAGACCTTGATTAAGTGCAGTACAGGGCCCTTTGGGATATTCCTGTTGGCCCACAGACGGACAACTAGGGGATTGGTGTCATGGAAAAAGAATAAATTGATAAGTCACCTCCAGATGAAGAAACAGCTGAAATCCAAACCCCTTTTGGAAGTAAGACCTCACAATGAAACATCGGGGAAGAGAAAGATAAGCTTTACCTTCTTTGAATTAGATTAGAAAAGGAGGTGGATTTGTTTACAAAAAAGGAGGGTATCCCCACCTCCCGGGCAGAAGGTCCTATGTTAAAATAAACTCCCCAGCCTTTGCTCATCCGATTTGAAATTGGGGTTTTGTTTTGATCTAACATTTGGGAATATAGATTTTAGCATATAGTGAAAAAACGATGTGACACATTAATCACATTAGTGGGGCCCTGAATCCCTCCAACTTTAATGGTCTGATAGATGATGCAAACTAGGTATTTTTGTTCAATGTAAAGGTAAAATTCAATAAAGATTATGACAGCATGGCGAAAATTCCTGTAAGTTGGGTTTCTTTAAAATTCTAACAGACCCAGGAAATCCCACAATCCAACACACATAGATCATCAAGAGGAGGTGTTTAACTTAGGACTGTAAAAGCCCAATGCAATTATGATCCTAGTTGAATGCTAGGAAGCTTATTGCTTTGTAAGCTTGACTCAATTTTCATAGGAATTTTACCTCCATATATTTGCCCATTTAAAACCAGGTTTAGTAAGTTTCTTTTGTTATTCCCTTTTTTTTACATATTGATTACGTTTTTTTTTGTACCCTTTGTAAAACCTTTTGTTTATTTAAAAAAAAAAAAAAACTGCCCATTTACTGGATTAAATATCAAATTTAAAAACTTGTTTCTTTTGCTCTGTAAACCCACCCTGGAAGCCTTATGCTACCTTTAAGGGTGTCCAATTTAGCCGTTAAATGATTGGTGACGTCAATGAGTAGTTCTTTGTTATTGTGGAGTGGCGGGCCATACCGGGTGTAAAACACATATTCCATGAGTTGGAATCGGGGGTGTATTACCATTCTTCATGTCTTCCAATAACTGGCCAAATAATGGAATAGCCACGGGGCTTGTCTATCCTTAACAGAGAATTCGCAATTGCCCCGATGATCGGAGCAGCGGAGTTGCGTTCCCTAACAAAAAGGTTACGCGAGTGGGGTCGCTTGGGCCCTCCCTGACTGTGATCTTTGGGAAATTGATGGCAGCAGTGGGATTTGGTGATCTTTCCAGTTAGTCATTGAAATTGGAGGCAGTGGTGGGTTTCTTGTTTTCGTGTTATCCTTGATAACTGGAAACAGGGATCCATACCTGGTGGCGAATCAACTGTACTCAATTTCACCTCAGTTCCCTCTTCTACCCTTGAGCCTGTGCATCTGAGAGTGTAGCAGGTGTGATGGGCTTAATAATATTGCAGTTGCTGAGCCTCAGTGCACTGAGGAATGAGCAGATGAGCGGGGTTAAGTGAAATGGCTTATGTGGACATATGTTTGGTGATGTTAATGATCAAGGTAGCTAGCCCATGATTTTTGATACACAGAGCAATACAAGGGACCCCAAAAAATCTAAAGGGTTTAAGTCCCCTAAGGGATTATGAAATACATTAAAAGTAAAAAAGAGTTTTTAAAATTTGAAAACATTGGAAAAAATATAAAAAAAGATACATTTTTTAATCATCCTTTTTGTAATAAAATATATAAAAAAATAAATGAAATACACATATGGATATTTTCACTCTGTAAAAGTTGATTGTAATGAATGAAAAATTTTAAATGCCAAAATTATGTTTTTTGGCCACTGTAAGGTACAAGAAAATACAGTGAGGCTATTAAAACATCTATATGCATACCCCCAAATTATTTCAATAAAAATGTAAGCTCGGGGTGCAAAAAAATAGCCCTAGTTTCACGATAAAAAGGTTTAGGTCTTGGAAAAAGCAAGCAAAATTTCAGTTTTTTGAATTGCCAAATTTTTTTAGCCTTAAATAAAAATTATGCTGTTTGGTATCACGTATCTTCTGACCTGGAGAACATATAGTCATTTTTACTGTATAATGAACACTGTAAAAACAAAACTCAAGAACTAGTGAGAAATTGTACTTTTTTCCACTTTCCAGTACATTGCATGTTAAAATAAATGGTGTCATTCAAAGGCACAACTGGACCTTGCAAATAAACAACCAATCATACATCAATGTCAATGGAAAAATAAAAAAAGTTATGGCTCTTTGAAGTGGGGAACAAAAATTGAAAATGGAAAATTGTCCAGCCGGGAAGAGGTTAAAGCAACTAACAAAGGGTGGAGACAAATTGAAAAGAAGTTCCGAAAGTGTTTGACTATGCCAAGTTTGAATTGAGCACCTATGCTTTGTTTTAATATTAACTTTTGATGACAGACACCCTTCAAGTCCTGTAAGTCAATCACAGGAATATTGGGTTAACACAACATCTTGATTCTTTCCTGAAAATGATCGTTCTGAAAGCAGCTGCTACCTTTGCAGAATATTTCCATGGATGAATACTTCTGCCATGAAGTGTTGTTTATCATACTATCTCCAAAGGCTTCCTTTTCCTTCATTGCATCCTTACACAATCTCTTTTTCTAGGTAATTAAAATGCATATAACAGGCTGTCCACATTATGTAGGGCAGGTGCAGACGACCATATTAACCCCTTCAAGACCAGCCTATTTTGACCTCAAAGGGACCTTGCCATTTTTGCAATTCTGACCAGTGTCCCTTTATGAGGTAATAACTCAGGAACGTTCAACGGATCCTAGCGATTCTGAGATTGTTTTTTCGTGACATATTGGGTTCTGTTAGTGGTAAATTTAGGTCGATAATTTTGCGTTTATTTGTGAAAAAAAAATGGAAAATTTGGCGAAAATTCTGAAAATTTTGTAATTTTCAAATTTTTAATTTTTATTCTGTTAAACAGAGAGTTTTGTGGCACAAAATAGTTAATAAATAACATTTCCCACATGTCTACTTTACATCAGCACAATTTTGGGAACAACATTTTTTTTTTGTTAGGAAGTTATAAGGGTTTAAAAGTTGACCAGCGATTTCTCATTTTTTACAGCAAAATTTACAAAACCATTTTTTTTAGGGACCACCCATTTGAAGTCACTTTGAGGGGTCTATATGGCAGAAAATACCCAAAAGTGACACCTTTATAAAACTTGCACCCCTCAAGCTACTCAAAACTACATTCAAAAAGATTATTAACCCTTCGGTGCGACACAGGAACTAAAGCAATGTGGAAGGAAAAAATGGACATTTAATTTTTCCAACAAAAATTTTCTTTTTAGCATCATTTTTTCATTTTTACATGGGCATCAGGATAAAATGGATCCTAAAATTTGTTGGGCAATTTCTCCTGAGTACACAGATACCTCATATGTGGTCATAAACCACTGTATGGGCGCACGGCAGGGCTCAGAAGGGAAGGAGCGCCATTTGACTTTTTGAATGGAAAATATGCTGGAATATTAGCGGTTGCCATGTCGACTTTGGAGAGTCCTGTGTGGCCTAAAAATTGGAACTCCCCCACAAGTGACCCATTTTGGAAACTGACCCCTAAGGAACTATCTAGATGCATAGTGACACTTTGAACTCCAGGTGCTTCACAAATTGATCCGTAAAAAAAAGAAATACTTTTTTTTCACAAAAATTTTCTTTTAGCATCAGTTATTTTCATTTTTACATGGGCAACAGTATAAAATTGGATCCTAAAATTTGTTGGGCAATTTCTCCTGAGTACACAGATACCTCATATGTGGTCATAAACCACTGTTTGGGCGCACGGCAGGGCTCAGAAGGGAAGGAGCGCCATTTGACTTTTTGAATGGAAAATATGCTGGAATATTTAGCGGTTGCATGTCGCATTTGGAGAGTCCCTGTGTGCCTAAACATTGGAGCTCCCCACAAGTGACCCATTTTGGAAACTAGACCCCTAAGGAACTTATTAGATGATAGTGAGCACTTTGAACCCCCAGGTGCTTCACAAATTGATCCGTAAAAAAAGAAAGTACTTTTTTTCACAAAAATTTTTTTTAGCCTCAGTTTTTTCATTTTCACATGGGCAACAGTATAAATTGGATCCTAAAATTTGTTGGGCAATTTCCTGAGTACACAGATACCTCATATGTGGTCATAAACCACTGTTTGGGCGCACGGCAGGGCTCAGAAGGGAAGGAGCGCATTTGACTTTTTGAATGGAAAATATGCTGGAATATTTAGCGGTTGCCATGTCGCATTTGGAGAGTTCCTGTGTGCCTAAACATTGGAGCTCCCCCACAAGTGACCCCATTTTGGAAATTAGACGCCCTAAGGAACTTATCTAGATGCATAGTGAGCACTTTGAACCCCCAGGTGCTTCACAGAAGTTTATAACGCAGAGCCGCGAAAATAAAAAATCTTTTTTTTTTCTCAAAAAATGATTTTTTAGCCCACTGTATTTTATTTTCACAATGGTTAAAGGAGAAATTGGACCCCAAAAGTTGTTGTCCAGTTTTTCCTGAGTACGCTAGTACCCCATATGTGGGGGGGAACCACTGTTTGGGCACACGTCAGGGCTCGGAAGGGATGTAGTGACGCTTTGAAATGCCGACTTGATGGAATGGTCTGCGGGCATCTTGTTACGTTTGCAGAGCCCCTGATGTGCCTAAACAGTAGAAACTCCCACAAGTGACCCCATTTTGGAAACTAGACCCGGCAAAGAACTTATCTAGATGTGTGGTGAGCACTTTGAACCCCCAAGGGCTACACAGAAGTTTATAACGCCCGGGCATGAAAATAAAAAAATCATATTTTTTTCCACAATCAGGATCTTTTAGTCCCCAATTTTTTTTATTTTCCCAAGGGTAACATGAGAAATTAGACCCAAAAGTTGTTGTCCAATTTGTCCTGAGTATGCTGATATCCCATATGTGGGAGAAAACTACTGTATGGGCACACGTCGGGGCTCGGATGGGAAGTAGCGACGTTTTGAAATGCCCACTTAATGGAATGGTCTTCGGGCGTCATGTTATGTTTGCAGAGTCCCTGATGTGCCTAAACAGTAGAAACTCCCCACAAGTGACCCCATTTTGGAAACTAGATCCCCCAAGGAACTCCTATAGATGTGTGATAAGCACTTTGAATCTCCAAGTCCTTCACAGAAGTTTATAACGCAGAGCCGTGAAAATATAAAATCATTTTTTTTCCACAAAAATAATTTTTTAGTTCCCAATTTTTTTTCCCAATGTTAACAGGAGAAATTAGAACCCCCAAAGTTGTTGTGCAATTTTTCCCGAGTACGCTGATACCCCATTGTGGGGATAAACCACTGTTTGGGCATACGTCGGGGCTTGGAATAAAGGGAGCACTGTTTGACTTTTTGAACGCAAAATTTGCAGGAATCAATGGTGGCTCCATGTCGCGTATGGAGACCCCCTGATGTGCCTAAATAGTGGAAACCCCTCAATTCTAACTCCAACCCTAACCCCAAACACCCCTAACCCCAACCCTAACCCCTACAACACCTAACCCTAATACAAACCCTAATCATAACTCTAACCCCAACACACCCCTAACCCTAATCCAACTCTAACCATAAACCTAACTACAAGCCTAACCCTAATTCCAACCCTAACCCTAATTCCAACCCTAACCCTAATTCCAACCCTAACCCAAATTCCAACCCTAACCGTAATTCTAACCTTAACCCTAATGCTAACCCTAACCCTAGTTCTAACCCTAAGGCTGGGTTCATATTGCGTTTTACCAGCCCGTTCAACACGTAGCGGTGACCGGCTGGTAACGGTATAGCATAACGCGATCGCGTTATGCTATACCCACTAGCGTAGATGAATCAGCAGATAATCAGCCGCGGATCCGCAGCAAAATCCGCCGCGGATCTGCAGCGAATCAGCAGCGAAATCCGCCGCGGATCAGCAGCGAAATCAGCCGCGGATCAGCAGCGAAATCAGCCGCGGATCAGCAGCGAAATCCGCTGCGGATTCGCAGCGAATCAGCAGCAAAATCAGTCGGGGATCTGCAGCGAAATCCGCCGCGAATCAGCAGCGAAATCCGCCGCGGATCAGCAGCGGATCAGCAGTGAAATCAGCCGCAGATCAGCAGCGAAATCCGCTGCGGATTCGCAGCGAATCAGCAGCAAAATCAGTCGGGGACCAGCAGCGAAATCCGCCGCGAATCAGCAGCGAAATCCGCCGCGAATCAGCAGCGAAATCAGCCGCGGATCGCCGCGGATCAGCAGCGACATCCGCCGCGGATCAGCAGCGAAATCCGCCGCGGATCAGCAGCGAAATCCGCCGCGAATCCGCAGCGAAATCCGCCGCGGATCAGCAGCGAAATCCGCCGCGGATCAGCAGCGAAATCAGCCGCGGATCAGCAGCGAAATCAGCCGGGATGCAGAAATGCATCGCAGCGAAATCAGCCGCGGATCAGTAGCGAAATCAGCCGCGGATCAGCAGCGAAATCAGCGGCGGATCAGCAGCGAAATCCGCTGCGTATCCGCAGCGAATCAGCAGCAAAATCAGCGCGCGGATCCGCAGCGAATCAGCAGCAAAATCAGCCGCGGATCAGCAGCGAAATCCGCTGCGTATCCGCAGCGAATCAGCAGCAAAATCAGTCGTGGATCAGCAGCGAAATCCGCGCGGATCCGCAGCGAAATCCGCGCGGATCAGCAGCGAAATCTGCAGCGAATCAGCAGCGAAATCAGCCGCGGATCCGCCGCGGATCAGCAGCGAAATCCGCTGCGGATCGCAGCAAAATCCGCTGGGATTTGCAGCGAAATCAGTCGCGGATCTGCAGCGAAATCAGTCGCGGATCCGCAGCGAAATCATGTGGATCCGCAGCAAATCCGCCGCGGATCAGCAGCGAAATCGCCCGGATCAGCAGCGAAATCTGCGCGGATCCAGCAGCGAAATCCGCCGCGGATCTGCAGCGAAATCCGCGCGGATCCGCAGCGATATCGCACACGTTGCGATTTGCTGCGGATCCGGCGTATTTTGCTGCGGATCCGCGGCGATTTCGCTGCTGATCTGCGGCGGATATCGCTGCGCGTTCGCGGCTGATTCGCTGCTGATCGCGTGACGCGCGAAATCCGCCGGGATCGCAGCAAAATACGACGCGGATCCGCAGCAAAATCCGCAACGTGTGCACAGGGCCTAATAGGAAAAAAAAAAAAAAAAAATCTTTATTTTTTTTTATTTGTCCCTACCTATGATAAAGGGGGGGTTCATTTACTTTTTTTTATTTTGATCACTGTGACAGTTTATCACAGTGATCAAAATAAATTTTTGGACACTGGGGGGCGCACTGCTCATGCGCCGGCCGGCGGGCGCACTGCGCATGCGCCCGCCATTTTCCAGATGGCGGCGCCCATGAAGGCCCGGGCGGACGCTGGGACCGATCCAGGGACATCGGTGGATCGGGAGAGGTGAGTAGGGTGGTCGGAAGGTTAGGGGGGGGATCGGAAGGTGGGGGCACCGGAGCAAAGGAGGAGGGGAGCTGTTAGTGACGGCGGTGACCGATCGCTGCATCTTTCGGTGGCGGCGGCCGATCGCCGCCGTGACTCGGTGTGGGGGGGTCAGGTCTCGGTGTCCAGCCATGGCAGATGCTATTGCAGCATCGGCCATGGCTGGATTGTAATATTTCACCAATTAAATTGGTGAAATATTACAGATTGCTCTGATTGGCTGTTTCACTTTTAACAGCCAATCAGAGCGATCGTGGCCACGGGGGGGTTAAGCCAACCCCCCTGTGGTGAAGCACAAAGGGTCCTGTAACTGCGGGTCGGGTGACCTTTGAGTGACCCCGGTCTCCCGGCCCGCAGGAACGCGATCCTTTCATGACGCAGGGTATGCGTCATAGGTCGGATTGGCACCGACTTTCATGACGCATACGCTGTGTCAAAGGTCGGGAAGGGGTTAATGGCCACAGAGTGATCCGCCAAAAAATGGAATGCATTCTGACTATTAAAAGTTTGTGGGGTTGTGCATATCTCCATTTTTTTCCCCAGATAGAGTCTGTTCAAGGAAAAAAATTGATGTATGCCAAAGTTTGATCTGACATTTAGATCACACTCGATCATTTAAGTCAATGAATGTGTGAAGCATCAGACTGCACTCGGCTGACATCTGAGTGCAGTCTGATTTCTGCGTACTGAAACAGTAGTGAGGATGGAGAAATATTTTTCTTCATCTTCTCCTCATTCAAGAGAATTGGATTACACTATGCTTATCTGAGTTTGATCAGAGTGTCAATTGCATAATTGTCCCAATTCTCTAAGAACAGAGTATCTACAGTCATCTGCACCTGCCTTTAAAAAAGCGATATTCATCACTCCATGGATCAGTTCTGATGCTCATGTTACAATATAGGCAACTTTAATTTTGGTCAGGAGTTTGTATAGGCCTTATCTGTGTTTCATATCTACAGAGCCCCATATGCCCTACTGTGATACATTAAATGTTCTGACACATTTTTATTATGAGCAACAGTAAAAGGGTTGTCCAGTCTAAAATGACAAGTCTGCAGTTACTTTATGTGACTGCAGACTTGTGAATCCTCGCAGTGTGCACACTGCAGAAGTGGTGTTGCATATTGTAGGGTAAAAGATACTGAGAAACAGAAACACATGGTGTCAAAAATATGAGAACACAGCACACCTGTGCATTCCACACCTGTACACTCCACACCTGTGCATTCCTCACCCATGCACTTCACACTGTGCACTCCACGCCTTTGCTTACCTGTGCACTCCACGCCTCTGCACTTCACACCTGTGCACTTCCACACCTGTACACTCCACACCTGTGCACTTCACATCTGTGTACTCCACACCTGTGCATTCCACACCTGTGCACTCCATGCCTGTGCACTCCACAACTGTGCACTCCACGCCTCTGCACTTCACACCTGTACACTCAACACATGTGCATTCCTCACCTGTACACTCCACACCTGTGCACTTCACATCTGTGTACTCCACACCTGTGCATTCCACACCTGTGCATTCCACACCTGTGCATTCCACACCTGTACACTCCACATCTGTGCATTCCACACCTGTACACTCCACACCTGTGCATTTCTCACCCATGCACTTCACACCTGTGCACTCCACGCCTTTGCACTCCACACCTGTGCACTCCACGCCTCTGCACTTCACACCTGTGCATTCCACACCTGTACACTCCACACCTGTGCACTCCACACCCGTGCACTTCACACCTGTGCACTTCACATCTGTGTACTCCACATCTGTGCACTCCAGATAAAAAAGAACACCAAACAAATATACAGTAGTTACATTTTCAATGATGAAGCCTTCATTAGCAATGGAAGCTGAAAGACATATGTGTATTTTAGTTGTCCCATTGTCTTATAAAAGGTGAAGAAGGCTACATAATAGAAAATGAAACTGCAATTTTTTGCTGATTTCTTCATCTCTGCCTATTCATAATAATAAGTCATGCAGAGCATTAGGCTGTTCACATAAGCCAACATGACTAGGTAAAAATAAATATCTATTTAATTATGAAACTTTACCTAAATACATACTAAGTATTCATGCATTTCTATTCCACCAAAACCCATACAGTAACAATACATGTCTAACACTGCACACTGAAATAATCTGAGCAGCATTTTCCATGTCACACAGTGTACTGTACATCTGCAGTTTAACTTTCCTCATTGCAGAACAATCTACTTTTCATCAATCACACCTTCTCTGCCTCCAACCATTTCATTATTTTATATGATATCTCAACTTTCTTTTTTTGCCCTAAGACACAAACTTACCACTGTGTTCCTACACCAGCTCCAGTAAAGTCCATTCCATTACATGATTTATTAAAAACACCAGAAATCTTCTTTCACCTCTCTATTTATTTAGAGGTGCAGTTACATTGTATATAAATAAGGACTCTACTGATTCCTGATATAATCATTCTACTAACTGACATATTAATTCAGCCAACTTTAGATACATTTCATCTTTGTATTTCACTGCTTGCAAAGCTTTTATTAAACCATCCCAAATAATTCATATAACTCTGCTCTTTACTTTTTCCAATTAACAGAGATGCATTCACTCTATAACAATGTTGTCAGGTTTGACAATGTAGAATTTATTTTTTAACATCTTGACACAATGACAGTAGATTGAGTGAAGAAAGTATCAACATTTGCCTGCAGGAAATGTGTATAGATGAAAATATGCTTCATTAACTGCCATGGCATATATAAATAAGACATATGAATGGAAATGTATTAAAACACTGAATGTGCGGAATAATGATAGGAATTATATAGAATGATAGTCAGTATCAATACTGTAAAATCTAACATAATTTACATATAGAAACCCACATTCTTATAAAACCTAAACATATGCTCTTTTTCAGGGTTTTATTCCTTAGGATAGACTAGTTTGGATTTATTCACCTTATCTGCCTTTACAGCATAAGCATATATTATGGAGCAGATACACATTGAAAAAAAATGCAGGTGAATAAAAATACTGAGAAATAAGAGTCAATTATTCTTAAACAAAATAAAAACTACCTACATGATAAAAAGTGGAATACAATCCCACTAAAAATTAACAAAACATCACTGCACATTTTAAGAGGTTAACAAAACTATATATACATGTAGTTATTCCTACTTTTCAGTAAAAAATTAGGTCAGTTTCATTAGTTTGAAACCCGTTAACTCCTTAACGACCAGAGGTATTTTTGGCTTTGTATTTTAATTGTTTGATCCTCTTATTCTCAGAGCCATAACTTTTTCATTTTTTTGGCCAATATGAAAATGTGAGGGCCTGTTTTTTGTGGGACAAGTTGTAATTTTGAATGACACCTTTGGTTTTACCATGGCTTGTAACAGAAAACGGAAAAAAAGCGCAATCCCACAATTGTTTTTGCTTGGCTTTTATTACTAGGTTCACTAAATGCTAAAACTGACCTGTCATTATGATTCTCCATGTCATTATGAGTTCATAGACACCAAACATGTCTAAGTTCTTTTTTATTTATGTGGTGAAAAAAAATTCCAGTTTGTTTGTTAAAGCTTGTTGAGAAAAAAAAAAGTTGCCATTTTCCGAGACCCGTAGCCTCTCCGTTTTTTGGATCAGGGGCTGGGTGAGGTCTTATTTTCTGCGCTCCAATCTGACATTTTATTGATACCATTTTGGTGCAGATATATATTGATCGCCCGTTATTGAGTTTATTTATTGCAATGTAGCAGAGACTAAAAAATATAATTCTGGCATTTCAATTTTTTTTCTCGCTACGTCGCTTACCAATTGGATTCTTATTATTTATTGATATATCGGGCGATTCTAAAGGCGGCAATGCCAAATAAGTGGTGGTTTAAACTTTTATATTGAATAGGGGGTGGTTTGAAATTTTACATTTTTTATTTTTTTTAATATTTTTTAAAACTTTTTTTTTACTTTTTACTTGCTTCAATAGTCTCCATGGGAGACTTAGGGCCCAGTCACACTCTTCAATGTCCCAGCGATCCCACCAACGATCCGACGTGGTTGGGATCGCTGGGACATCGTTAGCTGATTGCTGGTGAGCTGTCACATGGGCAGACTCACCAGCGATCAGGACCAGCGAGCCCGCTAAACATCGGGTAACTAAGCGCTGTGCGGTGCTTAGTTACCCGATGTGTATACTGGATACCAGCTCCCAGATTCTGCTTTACAGTGCTGGGAGCTGGTATCCAGGCTACTAAACATCGGGTAACTAAGCGCTGCGCGGCTCTTAGTTACCCGATGTGTACACTGGATACCAGCTCCCAGCTTCTGCTGTACAGTGCTGGGAGCTCGCTGATCGTTGGTCTCCCGCTGTCACATGCAGCGATGCGCGCTGGAAAGCAGGACACCAACGATGAAAAAATGATACAGGCCATTCGACGACGATCAGCGATACCCAGCAGGGGGGCCTTTGTCGCTGCGTGTCACACTAAGCGAGATCGCTGGCTAGGTCACTGTTGCGTCACAAAATTGGTGACGCTTCAGCGATCTCACTTAGTGTGAAGGGGGCTTTAAAGCTGCAGTTGTCCGATCGCCTATGCTACATAGAGCAGAGCTGCAGCCCTTTTCTATGTAGCAGATATGCTCACTTGCTATGAGTGCCAACCACCAGGCAGCTCTCATAGCGATCCAGCAATAACAACCACAGGGGTCTTCTGCTAACCACGAGTTGTCATGCCAATCCATCGGCGACCCTCGGTGTTAGGAATCGAACCCAGTACCTCTTGTCCACCAGCCAGCAGCTCTACCATCTGAGCTATTCTGCTGGTTGCAAGGTTCCTTGCTGAACCCAGATACCATGGACTGTTCTTCCTGATCGGCTCCACCCAGTGTTCTCTTGATTGGCCTCTGATTGCCAATTACACACCCTATAATAAACCTGGCCCTGTGGGTGTGTCATTGCGAGATTATTGTGCTTCTAGCCTCTAGTCAAGCGTTTCCTGCTGTTCCTGCTGCTCCCAATACCAATACCGCTCTCCTGTGAACTGACCTCGGCCTGCCCTTCTGACTACGCTCTCCGCCTGATCCATTGCTACCAATACCGCTCTCCTGTGAACTGACCTCGGCCTGCCTTCTGACTACGCTCTCCGCCTGATCCATTGCTACCAATACCGCTCTCCTGTGAACTGACCTCGGCCTGCCTTCTGACTACGCTCTCTGCCTGATCCAGTGCTTCTAATAACGCCTTTCCAGTGTACCGACCCGGTTATCCTCTGACTACGTTACCGGCCTCTGCTTCCCCTAGTGTTTGCAGTAACATCGGCTCCAACCCAGACGGGATCCTGACAGAATAATCTCGCGCTAAAATGGAGTCCGCTGTAAACACCCTGAGGCAGCAAGTTACGGAACTTCAAAATTTTTGTACTAACTATCAAGGAAAATATTCCAAGTTACAAACTGAGTTCACGGGTCTACAACAGGAAGTAATTGAGCTACAAAAACAACTTCTGGATGTGCGCAATTCAGGGTCCGAATCAAACGTGCGGCTTCCGCTGCCTGCAAAGTTCAGTGGGGATAGCCAGCAGTACCGAGGATTCCTCAATCAATGCCGCATATACTTCCAGATGCAACCTGCTCCCTTTACCAGTGAGAGGAAGAAAGTTTTTTTCATGATAAATCTCCTGACGGATGAAGCTCTTGCTTGGGCTTCACCTTATGTAGAAAAGGACTATGACCTCCTTAATGACCTGGAAGCTTTCACCGCAGCTATGAATCAAGTTTTTGATGACCCAAACCGCTGTGCCACAGCAGAAACCAAATTACATAATTTGCGCCAAGGACGTCGCTCTGTTGCGGAATATACATCGGAGTTCCGTCGTCAGCGGCCCAGAGAAGTCAATTTCGACGAGGGTTATCAGAACCAGTGAAAGACGAGCTTGCCAGGGTTGAGACCCCTGACCGGTTGGAGGACTTTATTCAACTGTGTATCCGGATAGACCAGAGACTTACTGAAAGGAGAAAGGAGAGAATGCGAGCACTTGGGAATAGCCCTGGCTTCTCATTTTCAGCATCAGACCATCAAGAAAAGACGCAAGGCGTGTCTGAACCGATGCAGATCGACGTCATCCGAAGACCACTCTCTGCACAGGAGAAGGAGAGGCGACGTGCAGAACATCTCTGCCTCTATTGTGGGGACCCTGGACACTATGCCATCAACTGTCCTAACAAAAAGACTATAGCCTTTACCAACAACAGGTCTGCCAGCAATATGGACCTTTCTCAGCAGTCGGATTCCATCATGCAGACTATCTCATCAGTAACACCAGAAACAGACAAAATACATACTACATCATCTCATTTTGTAATCCCTATTCAGGTTGTAATGGGCACCCAAAAAATACAATGCTCTGCCCTGTTGGATTCGGGAGCAGGAGGAAATTTTATGGACTTAAAATTTACACGTGATTACAATATTTCCAGTAGGACCAAATCCACACCAATTGAAATGGAAACTGTGGATGGATCACCCTTGTCTTCTGGACCTGTCACGCATGAGACAATCAAACTTGAGATTTGTATCGAACCGGATCATCATGAAGCTGTCAGTTTTCACCTTATTACATCTCCGAAATTTCCGGTTATCCTAGGGATCCCCTGGTTTTCAGTCCATAACCCTTCCATCAACTGGGCATCAAGGACCATCACCTTTCCATCTGACTACTGCAAGAATAATTGTCATAAGGAACCCCCTGTTCTCCAACAAGTCCAAATCTCTTAGATTTCACATGAGAAGGAAGAGAAACTACCACCTCAATATCAGCAGTTCTCTGATGTCTGCAGTAAGAAGAAAGCAGATCAATTACCTCCTCACCGTCCTCACGACTGTCCCATTGAATTGCTGCCAGGAACAGCCATTCCATTTGGGCGGATTTACAATCTTTCCGAACCTGAATTGAAGGTATTAAGAGAGTTCCTGGATGAAAATTTAGAGAAAGGTTTTATTCGACCTTCCACATCTCCAGCTGGGGCACCCCTGTTCTTTGTTGAAAAGAAAGACTCCACTCTGCTGCCATGTATTGACTACAGAGAGATTAATAATATCACCGTCAAGAATCGCTACCCGCTACCCTTGATTCCTGAACTATTCGAGAGACTCTTTTCTGCGAAAATCTTTACGAAGCTGGATCTTAGAGGAGCTTACAACCTCATACGGATTCGCCCAGGAGATGAGTGGAAGACCGCCTTCAGAACGAGATATGGACATTTTGAATCTCTGGTTATGCCCTTTGGCCTTAGCAATGCCCCAGCCACCTTTCAACATTTTATTAATGATGTATTTTGAGATTTCTTGGATCAATTCGTTGTGGCTTATCTCGATGACATTCTTATATTTTCAGACACCTTGGAAGAGCATCGCAGGCACGTCCAGTTAGTCTTGGAATGACTACAGGAGAACCATCTTTACATTAAACTTGAAAAATGTGAGTTTGAACAAACCAGTATCCAGTTTCTGGGATATATCATCTCCCCAGAAGGTCTGAGCATGGATCCCGGCAAAATCAATGCTGTAGTGGACTGGCCTGTTCCAAGAAATTTAAAAGAAGTCCAGCGTTTCATAGGATTTGCAAATTTTTCCCGAAAATTTATAAAGAACTTTTCACGGATCATACTACCAATTACTACACTAACAAAAAAGACCAAAGCATTTTTCTGGTCTCCGGAGGCACAGGAGACTTTTGACAAGTTGAAAACTCTTTTTACGTCTGCTCCATTGTTAGTACACCCAAATCCTGAATTGCTATTTACGGTCGAAGTGGACGCCTTAGACTCTGCAGTGGGAGCCATTCTGTCTCAGCGAGTTGGGGACAAGATGCAACTTCAACCATGTGCGTTTCTTTCCCACACCATGTCATCTGCGAAAAAGAACTACGACATCGGTAATAAAGAACTGTTAGCCATTAAAGTTGCCTTCTCCGAGTGGAGACATCTTCTGGAAGGTGCCAATCACCCTGTGACTGTCCTCACGGACCACAAGAATCTTGAATTCCTCCGTACAGCAAAAAGATTGTCTGCAAGACAAGCACGATGGGCATTATTTTTCTCAAGATTCAATTTTATAATTTCTTACCGGCCTGGTTCAAGAAATGGCAAGGCTGATGCCCTGTCCAGGATGTGTTCGGAACCTCAGGAGAGGTCTAGTAATGACGATTCAATTCTAGGCCCTAAAAATTTTTTGGGAATATTGCACTCTAAAAGACTATGTAATAGAATTAAAGATGGATACCAAGAGGACTCTTTCCTTAACCATCCTTCGGAAGACGTCGATCTTTCATTCAAAGAGGGGTTTTGGATGCAGAAACACAAAATATATGTACCTGAATCTTCTCGCCTTGAAGTCCTCAAAAGTGTCCATGATTCTAAACTGGCAGGACATCCGGGAGTTGCAAAAACACAAGACTTACTACTTTGTTTCTTTTGGTGGCCTAACTGTAGGAAGGACGTGAGGAAATATGTTTCAACCTGTTTAACATGCGCACGAAACAAGACCCCACGATCGTCTCCTCTAGGACTCCTGCAACCACTCCCAATTCCATCCAGGCCTTGGGGATCTATTTCCATGGATTTTATTGTTGAACTACCCCCTTCCAAACAGATGACCGTCATCCTTGTCATAGTGGACCGACTCACAAAAATGGCCCACTTTATCCCAACTGAAGGAATTCCTACTGCTGAAAAAAGGTATTCAAGTTACATGAAATTCCTGACAGCGTGGTGTCTGACAGAGGCGTTCAGTTTACATCAAAATTTTGGAAGAGTTTCTGTACAGCCTTGGGAGTCACGGTGAATCTTTCTACCGCTTTCCATCCTCAGTCCAATGGCCAGACAGAGAGAACGAACCAGACTTTGGAGCAATACCTCCGTTGCTTCATTTCCTATCTTCAGGATGACTGGGTGGACTATTTACCAACAGCAGAGTTTGCCTACAACAACTCCATACATAGCGCTACATCTCAAACCCATTTTTTGTTAACTATGGATTACATCCAGTATTTATCCCTAATCTGCCAGTGAACACTCCCATTCCTGCTGTTAATGACAGGCTTGCAAAATTACAGGAATCCCAGAAGGAACTATCAGAAATGTTACTCAAGACCCAGGAAGAATATAAGGAAGCAGCAGATAAACATCGGAGAGTGCCCCCTGCTCTTCAGGTTGGAGACAAAGTTTGGCTGTCCACTAAAAATCTAAAGACACATGTACCATCCTCCAAATTGGGTCAAAAATTCATTGGACCTTTTCAAATCTCTGCAAAAATTAACCAGGTTGCTTTTCGTTTAAAACTTCCCAACAATCTAAAGATTCATCCAGTATTTCACATATCCTTGCTCAAACCCTTTTGTGAAAACCCGTTTCCAGGAAGAATTCAGCCACCTCCTCCACCAGAAAGGATCCGTGGTGAAGAAGAATACATTGTGGATAAGATTCTGGACTCCTGAAAATTCAGAGGTAAACTGCAGTATCTGGTGCAGTGGAAGGGTTATGGACCAGAGGAAAATTCATGGGAACCAAAGGACAACGTCCATGCTCCTAGATTTACAAGAGCCTTTCATCAGAGGTACCCAGATAAGCCAGCTCCTGAGATGTCCAGAGGCCATCCTGGAAGGAGGGGAGTACTGTCAGGAATCGAACCCAGTACCTCTTGTCCACCGGCCAGCAGCTCTACCATCTGAGCTATTCTGATGGCTGCAAGGTTCCTTGCTGAAACCAGATACCATGGACTGTTCTTCCTGATCGGCTCCACCCAGTGTTCTCTTGATTGGCCTCTGATTGCCAATTACACACCCTATATAAACCTGGCCCTGTGGGTGTGTCATTGCGAGATTATTGTGCTTCTAGCCTCTAGTCAAGTGTTTCCTGCTGTTCCTGCTGCTCCCAATACCAATACCGCTCTCCTGTGAACTGACCTCGGCCTGCCCTTCTGACTACGCTCTCCGCCTGATCCATTGCTACCAATACCGCTCTCCTGTGAACTGACCTCGGCCTGCCTTCTGACTACGCTCTCCGCCTGATCCATTGCTACCAATACCGCTCTCCTGTGAACTGACCTCGGCCTGCTGTTATGTTACGGTAGCTGAGGAGTGCAGGTAAAAAAGGAAATACACCAGAGCAGTTGGAATCTATGAGATTGCAGTACCCTGACTAACCACCGCAACTAGAGGCAGCCGTGGAGCGTTCCTACGATGGTCCTAGACGCCTCGTCACAGCCTGAGAAACTAACTACACCTAAAGATAGAAATAGGAAAGCTATCTGCCCCGGAGCAGACCCCAAAGATAATAGAAAGCCCCCAAACATGTAATGGCGGTTAGACAAGAGGAAATACTGACACAGAAAGAAAATAGTATGAGCAAACGCTGGGGCCCAAACTATCTAAATAGAAAAGGACAGGAAGGGTACTTACTGCAATCCCAGAAAACCCTGAAAAGCACCAACTCTACTAATTTCAAAATCACCTGAGATCACACGACCTCTACCACCTAAATTAGTTCTCTGGTGTAACAAAAACAGCAGCCACTGAAAAAACTGCAAAAAGCAAAAGTACAAAACACAGTGGCTGGACTAAACTGAGAGGGCAAAAGCCCCTGGAGGGGACCCAGAAGGCCCCCACAGAAGTGCAGGACAAAATGCAAAAATATAGCAAAAACACAAAATAAGAAATTGTCTTATCTGATAGCAGGAAATGCAGACACGACACAGCAGGCTACAAGGGAAACTGGAAAGAAGGATTCAGACCAGAACAATTGATCACCGGCAACCCTGATGGGAAAATGATTCCCTTAAATAAGACCAATCAGTAACACCTGATTCCCAATCCTCACTAGTACCGCTTGTAACCACCAGAGGGAGCCTCTGCTCAGAACTCATCTCAAACCCATTCACAACAGTACCCCCCCCTTGAGGAGGGGTCACCGAACCCTCATTTGAGCAACCAGGTCGGTCAGGATGAGTTCTATGATACGCACGGATAAGTCTCCTAGCATGGATGTCCGAAGCAAACACCCAAGAATTATCTTCCTGACCATAACCTCTCCATTTAACCAAATACTGGAGTCTTCGTCTAGAAAAACGAGAATCCAATATTTTCTCAACCACATACTCCAGATTGCCCTCAACCAAAACAGGGTCAGGAGGCACAGCAGCAGGAACCACTGGCTCAACAAACCTCTTCAACAAGGACTTGTGGAACACGTTATGGATCTTAAATGTCCCTGGAAGAAGCAAACGAAAAGAAACAGGATTAATAATCTCCATGATCTTATAAGGTCCAATGAACCTAGGCTTAAATTTAGGAGATGCTACTCTCATAGGAATATTCTTTGAGGACAACCAGACCAAGTCCCCCACTTTAAACCGAGGACCATCAGTCCTATGCCGGTTAGCAAACCGCTGGGCCTTCTCCTGAGAGAGGGACAACCTCTCCACTACCTGGTCCCAAATCTGCTGCATACGCTCAACAACAGAGTCAACACCTGGACAGACAGAAGCCTCCGTCTGTCCTGAAGAAAATCGAGGGTGAAACCCAGAATTACAGAAAAACGGAGACATCAAAGTGGCAGAGCTAGCCCTATTATTAAGAGCAAACTCAGCCAAAGGCAAAAAAGAGACCCAGTCATCCTGATCAGCAGACACAAAGCATCTTAGATAAGTCTCCAATGTCTGGTTGTTTCTCTCAGTTTGACCATTGGTCTGAGGATGAAATGCCGAGGAGAAAGACAATTGAACACCCAGTTTAGAACAAAAAGTCCTCCAAAATCTGGAAACAAACTGGACTCCTCTGTCAGACACAATGTTCTCAGGAATGCCGTGTAAACGAACCACGTGCTGAAGGAACAACGGCACCAATTCAGAGGAGGAAGGCAACTTAGGTAATGGCACAAGATGTATCATTTTGGAAAACCTATCACAAATTACCCAGATGGTGGTCATTCTCTGAGAAACAGGAAGATCGGAAATGAAATCCATAGAGATATGGGTCCATGGTCTCTTGGGCACAGGCAATGGCATCAACAAACCACTAGAGCGAGAGCAAGGCTTGGAGCGAGAGCAAGTCCCGCAGGACTGCACAAATTCCCTGACATCGCGAGACAAGGTAGGCCACCAAAAGGACCGACTAACCAAGTCTCTGGTACCAAAAATTCCGGGATGCCCAGCCAATGCGGAACAATGAATCTCAGACATCACACTCTTTTTCCATTGGTCCGGGACAAACAATTTTCCAACAGGGCAGCGCTCGGGCCTATCCTCCTGACACCCCTCCAGAGCAAGTCTCAAATTAGGCGAGATGGCGGAAAGAACTACACCCTCCTTCAAAATAACAGAGGGATCAGATAGCTCAGGAGAGTCCGCAAGGAAACTCCTCGAGAGGGCATCCGCCTTAACATTCTTAGTGCCAGGAAGAAAGGAAACCACAAAATTAAAACGTGTGAAAAACAAGGCCCACCTGGCCTGTCTAGGATTGAGTCGCTTGGCAGATTCCAGATAGACCAGATTCTTATGGTCCGTAAGGACCACCACCTGATGTTTGGCTCCCTCCAGCCAATGTCTCCACTCTTCAAAAGCCCACTTCATGGCCAATAACTCCCGATTACCCACGTCATAATTACGTTCAGTAGGAGAAAATTTTCGAGAGAAAAAGGCACAAGGGTTACTTTTAGAGGTCTCTGGATCTTTTTGGGACAAAACGGCACCTGCCCCAATTTCAGAGGCATCAACCTCCACCTGAAATGGCAGAGAAACATCAGGCTGCCGTAGAACAGGAGCAGAAGTGAATCTCTGCTTAAGTTCCTGAAACGCAGAGACTGCCTCAGGAGGCCAATTCACCACATCAGAACCCTTTCTGGTCAAATCAGTTAATGGTTTAACAATAACAGAGAAATTACCAATAAATTTACGATAAAAATTGGCAAAACCCAAAAATCTCTGAAGAGCCTTTAATGAAGTAGGTTGGACCCAATCACAGATGGCCTGAACCTTGACCGGGTCCATTTCAATAACAGATGGGGACAAAATGAATCCCAGAAATGAGATCTTCTGTACGCCAAAAAGACACTTTGATCCCTTCACATACAGAGCATTCTCTCTTAAAATCTGGAATACAGTTCGAACATGTTTCACATGAGAGTCCCAGTCATTAGAAAAAATCAAGATATCATCCAAATAAACAATCAGAAAACTTGTCCACAAAATCCCTGAAAATGTCATTCATGAAGGACTGGAAGACGGAAGGAGCATTAGTGAGCCCAAAGGGCATCACAAGGTACTCAAAATGCCTTCAGGGGTGTTAAATGCCGTCTTCCATTCATCCCCGTGCTTAATGCGAATAAGGTTATACGCCCCCCTGAGGTCAAGCTTGGTAAACCAAGTAGCGTTTTTCACCCTGGAAAACAGGTCAGAAATCAAGGGTAACGGGTATTGATATTTCACAGTAATATTGTTCAAGAGACGATAATCAATACACGGCCTTAATGAACCATCTTTTTTGGCCACAAAGAAAAAAACCGGCACCTAAGGGTGAAGAGGATGGTCTGATATGACCCTTCTCCAATGATTCCTTGATATAAGACCGCATAGCGTCATGTTCAGGTACAGACAAGTTAAAAAGGCGACCCTTAGGGAATTTACTACCTGGCACTAATTCAATAGCGCAGTCATAGCTCCTATGGGGAGGTAAGGATGCAGATTTACTTTCGCTAAACACATCAGAAAAATCAAACAAAAAGTCAGGAACATCCTCAGCCTGGGGGGAGGCAGAAAAAACAGGAGTGTTGGTATTAACACATTGGCAGCCCCAACTGGTTACAGACACAGATTTCCAATCCAAAACAGGATTATGAGACTGTAACCAAGGGAAACCCAGCACGATAATGTCATGCAGATTATATAGAACCAAAAATTTGCAGCACTCCTGGTGATCAGGTTCAACCCTCATTATCACCTGAGTAGAAAACTGGGGTTTATTCTCAGCCAAAGGGGTAGAATCGATCCCCAGTAGGGGAATAGACTTCTGTAGGGGTATCAAGGGAAATCCACAACGTTTAGCAAAATCATAATCCATCAGGTTAATAGCTGCTCCAGAATCAACGAAAGCCTGAGCAGAAAATGAGGACAGAGAGCATATCAGAGTGACAGTTAATAAAAACTTAGTCTGAACACTACCCAAGACAACTGAGCGTGCAAAATGTCTTCCCCGCTTAGGGCAGACTGAAATAGCATGAGAGGCATCACCACAGTAGAAACATAACCCATTGCGCTTTCGAAACTCATGACGCTGTGCCCCAGACACCACTCCATCACACTGCATGGGCTCAGCAGCTGGCTCACAAGGCAACACCACTCCACGCATACTTCTCCGCTCACGCAAACCGTCTGTCAATTTGAATCGCTAATGACATAGAATCATTGAGACCAGAGGGGACAGGGAATCCCACCATAACATCCTTTACATTATCCGACAGACCCTTCCGGAAAAGGGCCGCCAAAGCGTCGTCATTCCATTTGGTCAGGACTGCCCACCTACGGAATCTCTGACAGTATAACTCAGCGTCATCAAGCCCCTGATTTAATGCCAACAAGGCTTTTTCAGCTTGATCAGTGACATTAGGCTCATCGTACAATAACCCCAAAGCCTGAAAAAATGCATCAACATCACTCAAAACAGGATCCCCAGGTGTGAGGGAAAAAGCCCAATCCTGAGGATCGCCGCGCAGGAGAGAGATGACAATTTGAACCTGCTGCGCTGCGTTTCCTGAGGACTTAGATTTTAAGGCAAGAAACAATTTACAATTATTTTTGAAATTCTGAAACTTAGCTCGATCCCCTGAAAACAAATCTGGCATGGGGATCCTAGGTTCCACAACAGGCAACCTAGCAAGATATGCAGCAATACTCCGAACCTCAGTGGCAAGCTGATCCACACGGCCAGACAACTGTGCAAACTCCATTGGGAGAAAAGATCCTCCCCAGCACCCAGAGATACAGAGGGAAAAAAAAAAAAAAATGCAACAAACAGAAAAATATCTCTGACAACTTTTCTTCCTTCAAAATATTTTTTCCCTTCTGTGAGTACCATACAATTTTTATGGCCGGTGATACTGTTATGTTACGGTAGCTGAGGAGTGCAGGTAAAAAAGAAATACACCAGAGCAGTTGGAATCTATGAGATTGCAGTACCCTGACTAACCACCGCAACTAGAGGCAGCCGTGGAGCGTTCCTACGATGGTCCTAGACGCCTCGTCACAGCCTGAGAAACTAACTACACCTAAAGATAGAAATAGGAAAGCTATCTGCCCCGGAGCAGACCCCAAAGATAATAGAAAGCCCCCAAACATGTAATGGCGGTTAGACAAGAGGAAATACTGACACAGAAAGAAAATAGTATGAGCAAACGCTGGGGCCCAAACTATCTAAATAGAAAAGGACAGGAAGGGTACTTACTGCAATCCCAGAAAACCCTGAAAAGCACCAACTCTACTAATTTCAAAATCACCTGAGATCACACGACCTCTACCACCTAAATTAGTTCTCTGGTGTAACAAAAACAGCAGCCACTGAAAAAACTGCAAAAAGCAAAAGTACAAAACACAGTGGCTGGACTAAACTGAGAGGGCAAAAGCCCCTGGAGGGGACCCAGAAGGCCCCCACAGAAGTGCAGGACAAAATGCAAAAATATAGCAAAAACACAAAATAAGAAATTGTCTTATCTGATAGCAGGAAATGCAGACACGACACAGCAGGCTACAAGGGAAACTGGAAAGAAGGATTCAGACCAGAACAATTGATCACCGGCAACCCTGATGGGAAAATGATTCCCTTAAATAAGACCAATCAGTAACACCTGATTCCCAATCCTCACTAGTACCGCTTGTAACCACCAGAGGGAGCCTCTGCTCAGAACTCATCTCAAACCCATTCACAACAGCCTGCCTTCTGACTACGCTCTCTGCCTGATCCAGTGCTTCTAATAACGCCTTTCCAGTGTACCGACCCGGTTATCCTCTGACTACGTTACCGGCCTCTGCTTCCCCTAGTGTTTGCAGTAACATCGGCTCCAACCCAGACGGGATCCTGACACTCGGTCATGTGACACAAGCACCGATGGGAGGAGGTAATGATGCACTTCCTGCGCTTGCATGTTAAATACCACTGTCAGAGTTTGACAGCAGCATTTAACATGTCAACAGCTGTGGGTGAATCGCGATTCCATCTGTGGTTGTTCAGGGCACATGTCAGCTGTACAGATCAGCTGTCATGTGCCGGAAAAGGTGCGGACTCATCGCCAGAGCCTGCACCAAACAAGTGGAAGCATCCAATGACGGACTCTGTCTGTCATTGGACATTAAAGGGTTAATCACTGTGTTACTGTACATTTCTCAACCTCATTTCCAGGCTGTAAATGAGCATCAATGTTTACCATATATGTTACATGCTTCGTAATAATTTATCTGTATGTCTATGCTATTTGTGGAAAAATAACCATTCAGTTGAAGTCATTTAGTTAGCATATTAGTCATTTAATATTTAATTAAAGGGTTTGTCCACTTTAAAACCCCCTTCTATAATAAAAGAGTCCTTGCTATGCCACATCTTAGTTCGGGGTCAGACTTGTGAGAAACTCGCACGAGTCTCACATGTCGATACCGGCACTGCCGCCGACACTCAGGACCGGAGCGTGTGGCTGCATAGAAATACATACAGCTACACGCTCCTGTTCGAGTGCCAGTGGCAGTACCGGTATTGACATGTGAGATTCGTGCAAGTTTCTCGCATGTCTCACCCCGGCCTCAGGCTCACAGATATCAACTCTTGAAAAAATCTGTCAGCAAGTGTTCAATTACCCACACAGTTCCTCATTAAATTCATAGATATGTCCATTTAAAACACAGCATGCTGAGTCCTCCAGACTGAAAATAACTCTATCTAGATGGAAGTATTGACTGAGATGAGACCTCCACTGTATTAACTCATTTAAAGTGAATCTGTTTGCTTTCCTATCTGAGGGCATCGCTGATTCCAGTGACGCATCACTTGCTGGACTGAATTACTGCTGTATCTACTGCAGATATACCAATTTTCTGAATGCTGAGCTCTCTATAAACCTTCTCATATCACTGCTTGACAGATTTCTGTGTATACTGTGCATAGGCAGAAAGCTGCCTATCAGTAATTTAGGAGGAATTGTACAAAGCTCATGAGCATGGAGGATGTCATGGCAGCAGGTTGACCAGTCCATTAGGGATAATCTTTTGCTGATAAAACAGTGATTTTATCAAAACTACATGAAGCAGACCAGTAAGTGACATATTGACACAATTATGGTGTTTGTCTATACATCATGCTGCTCTCAGTTTGGGTGGCAAATACCAGGTGACAGTTCACTTTAAGTATTTTGGTTTTTAGTTATTGTTTTCTTTGTGCAAGTCAGAATGTATAAGGACAGGTCAATGTAAATACAAATACTATAGAGAAAAACTCTGGGTATATTATGGAAACAAAAGACCAGGAGAAAAAGAGTTAACGAGAGACTGAACAGTGAGAAATAATGTGGCATCTGATATTTCCAGGATTTCAGAGACATTTTAATTCTATGTGACTTTCAAACAATTTTATATTAAAGAAATGTGATTGAGGTGGCACACATCATCCATATTCTTTTTTATTTTCTATTTAATCTTGAGAAAAGTTTTGAAGTAACATTTTGAAGAAGCCAACCCTTTAACCTTCACACCACTGATTTTATTTGCATATGATTGTATTGTACCATCTGTTTTGCAAAATGGCATTTCAGAAAAGTAATCCTGCCATTCCGTGTTTCCTCATACAGCTTTGTTTGTCTCATTGCTTTGGAGGAAGCAATATGTAATGATTATCCTTATATGACAGTTCTATTCTTGTTAGCAAGAGAAATATCTAAAACCTACAATAAGAGAACCAAGATCAGACTATTTTTGTCACTGAAATTATTTTTTAGCACATATGAAATGCGCTAATTTATCACGATGCAAGAGAGGGGCACATCAGCACTGTGTAGCTAAAGAAGTGATGTGAATGAAAAAGATAATTACAGTGCAGAAGAATTTTGGTGATTTTTTTTAATGAAGTTAATAAAAAGATTAACATAGTCAGTAGAGGAAACAGCTGCAACAAAATGATTGGGATGATAGTGTTTTTCTGGTATTCTGCATTAGCACAAATCTTCACATGAGACATCCATGCCCATTATAGTTGTCTTCCAAGAATTAAAGGAATTCAAGAGGAATCACAATTACTGCTAAGATCTCAAAAACTAGGAATGAGTCACCTTACATAAATGAGCCATCCATACAATGAGAGTTAATGAGTATAAGAGCAGGACATGCTAGGTGAACTCACTTTATCTGTCCTTCTGTGCTTAATTGTAATCACTAAACTGTCTGTCCTTTTGGAGATCCGACTTTAATGCTAAAGATAAATTGCTGCGATACAACAATTCCTATTATTTCTATTTCCTGTATACAGAAGAAAAGCATCTAAGGCTGGCGTCACACTAAGGAGGAATACGGACGAGTGAGAGGCGTGAAAATCACGCATTACACTCGGACTAATATTTCTCTATGGGGCAGCTTGATCATGCGTATTTTTCTCGGTCGTATGTTACGGTGCGAGAAACCCGCAGGATACTGCGATTGTCAGCGTATTATGCCCGTTGTACGCCAATGAAAGTCTATGAGTGCGAGAAACAACGGATTACACACGGACCAGACGTGTGACTTGCAAGAAATACGCAAGACTTCTGCAGCTCACAGGAAATGGTGCAACACATGCATCAGGAAACTGACACATGCAAATTAGCTTAAAAAGAGCGCCTGATATCCCTGAAGAACGCCTCCACGGAGTCAGCCATAATGTCAACCCTCATCAATAGAGATGAGCGACTTTGCCTTTTTTCGGGTCGAGTCGAGTTTTGTGAAACCCGACTTTCTCAAAAGTCGAGTCGAACGAAGTCAGCCGACTAACGAAAATGGTCGGGTAGGAGTTCGAAAATCTGACCCCAATGCAAGTCAATGGGGAATAAATTGCCCCCTTATCACAGTCAGACAGCCTACTAATCAGATGTGATGCTCCACACAAGCAATTTGTACACTGTCACTGGCAGGCAGCTCTGCTACTCTGACAAATTAATTGCCCTCTTACCACAGGCAGGCAGCCTACTAATCAGATGTGATGCTCCACACAAGCAATTTGTACACTGTCACTGGCAGGCAGCTCTGCTACTCTGCCAAATTAATTGCCCTCTTACCACAGGCAGGCAGCCTACTAATCAGATGTGATGCTCCACACAAGCAATTTGTACACTGTCACTGGCAGGCAGCTCTGCTACTCCACCAAATTAATTGCCCCCTTATCACAGGCAGGCAGCCTACTAATCAAATCTGATGCTCCACACAAGCAATTTCTACAGCATCACTGGCAGGCAGGCAGCCTAAGAACCAGCGTTGCTGCACACAGCAAAATCCTCCCCTGTCACTGCACAGTCACTGTACAGCTAATCGCTATCAGCAGAAATTAATTTTTTTTTAGGCCCTGCCTAATGCTCTCCCTGCTCAGATGCACCGCCAGCAACCTTCCCCTACACTGAGTTCGGCAGATGTAAAATAGCAGTCGGCGCTGAGTAATTTTTTATGCACTGTGATGCCACTGAAAGCTAGTCAATTGCTGCAATGCCCTTCTCTAAGATGGTGCTGGCCGCTGGTTATGTCATCCCATTGCCCACAACCTGTGTCCTTGCTCATTGGCCGAGAAAAGCTGCTTAAAGTGTAGGGGAAAAACGACTTCAGCAAAATGGTCACCGAACACGTGACTGAACTCACTCCACGGTCGGGTTTCGTTTCGTTTCCCGACTTTGGCGAAAATTGGCGACCTGTTTCGCTCAACTCTACTCATCAATGTCGAGATGTTGATTGTGTTGGTGCAGGAGAGGCCAGAAATTTGGGACCAACGAGATGCACATTATGCAGACCGTGCAAGGAAAGAGGCGGCATGGAGGCGCATCTGTGGGCAGATGTTTCCCCACTTTGGGGACAGCCCACACGAGGAGCAGCAGCGAATGAGTAAGTCACCTGATTATTTTTTAAACTTCTTAACGGTCAGAACGTAATAATAGCGATGATTTTCCCTAAAAAAATCGGTATTTTTTTTTCCCAAAATGTTATGTTCAATCCATCCGACTAGTCCGCATGACTATGTGAAGTATATGTAGAAGAATTTGGCATTGTGCAGCTAGCTAAATTATTACTTTATATTTTACATTGCAGTGGATGATGTCATGAGAAGTTGGAGAAGCATCCGTGACCAATAATGCCGGGAAAGGCAGCAGAGGTCAAGGAGCGGGTCTGCAGCACCCACCAAGAGGAAGTAAGTGTATTTCGACCGCCTTGGTTTTCTTGCTCCTATTCTGGATCTGAGACCGTAAGTACCTACATCACACCACATATCACCTATGCAGTTTTGGCTAACATCTACAACATGTTTTAATACCATTTAATTTCCACACAGAACTCAGTCCAACATCACTGAGAGGGAGACAGGCTCCGACTCAGAGGCCATAATTGACCCGGTTGGGGGAGGTGAAGAGGTGGCTGGCCCATCGTCTGACCCTCCCTGCTGCATCCTCCAGCAGGCCCCAGTGTTGAGGATGCAGCAAATAGCAGCAGCCCCACTGTACCTCTGGGGGGCTCCCCCCAGGCAACTGCAATATCCCGCCATGACATAACAGGCTCAGACACACATAGGCATGCAGACACTGGGGTGCTCAATTACCTTTCAAGGGCAGCTGTGGATGAGGGTGAGGAAGCCTATGCCCATAGCCTTGCCCGCTACCTTCGTCCCATACCCAGTGAGATCAGGCTCCGTGTGCGAGGATCAATTCACATCCTAATTGACGCATGCACACCCCCCCAATACCCCATATGAGGTGTTTGAATTCCTTGAGGTTGCAGATCTCACCCAGTAACTTTCTGCGCCTTACAACCCAACAAAATGTGCATGCTAAATTAGGATCTGAGGATCCTCCTGCACGGGCGCCTAAACCTCAACTCATTTCCCCACAAAACCAAACTTGGCAGCAACAGGGTCAAATGGCAGTCTATAATCCGACTTCCCAATATGGCCACTTGTACAGATCCAGTGTTGGAGGCTGGTCCCAACCTGGATGCGCACAACATGGTCATATTGGGGGCATGAGTCTTGGGGTACCATCTTACACAGGAATATAATTTCACTTATCTGTATGGCAATGTGCCCACACACCAATCTGACCATGGGCAGATATTACCTCAGGGCCCAGAAAATCCACCCCAACAGGGTGATGGTCAAGCGTCTCGCTCCTGACGAATCCGAGTGCGGTGAAACGCGCATCAGGGCTCGTTCTTACTCCATCCCAGCAGTGTGTGTGCGGCTTGTAATCATGACACAAGGTAATATGGGCGACTGATTGTTATTTTTCTATTATGTACTTGCCATACTTGTTTCATTAGTCAGATTTAGATATATTGTTATTTCATCTGGCCGCTGTACCAATTCACTTAATCTATTTTCACCATGCTGGGTGACGTGAGTTTCTCTGTTTCTGCAGCCATAAAGGCTTGCAGCACTTATTCATTTTATTAACACCTTGTATGTCTCCCTTATACCTTGTTCATTTTTTGTACTTTTTGCTTGAATAAATTATATCAATTTTGCTAATACCCCTCCTTTTGTGGTCATATTGAGAATTATTACTTCATTACCTTAAATTAACCACATTTTCTAGGGACTATACATATAGTTCCTTATTTTGCTATTTTTTGGTTTTTATGTTGCGGCTGGGGAGTATGTCCCGGTTGGCCACGGTGACTATTTTGTAGGTTTAGATATTATCATATAAGGTAGCCCTGCTGATAGCATTGACATCGGCAGAAGGGTCAGCGATATTCAAGCCCTCTCCGTAGATCCTCCTTTTTTGTTAGTATTTAAAGATAAAAAAATTCTTAAGCCAAACTTATCATACCTCCCTAAAGTCGCATCTAGTTATCGTAGGTCCCAAGACATATTTCTTCCCTCCTTCTATGATACACCCTCAGGGCCGGAGAAAGAAAAGTTTCATACCTTAGACGTTAAAAGAGCAGTCTTGGCCTATATAGATAGAACTTTTTCCCTGAGGCAGAGTAGGGCTCTGTTTATATCCTTTCAGGGCCACAACAAGGGGCATGGAGTTACAAAAGCTACCTTGTCTCGGTGGATCAGAGAAGCTATCTGGCTGGTCAACTCCTCTAAAGGCGAGACCCCTCCGGAAGGGATAAAAGCACACTCTACACGGGCTTTGGCGTCCTCCTGGGCTGAAAAAGCAGATGTTTCAATAGACCTGATATGTAAGGTCGCAACTTGATCAACTTCTTCCACCTATTATAACCATTATAGACTTGACCTATTCACATCTGCTGACTTAGTTTTTGGTAGAGCTGTCTTGAGCAAGGTGGTCCCACCCAGGGGATGGTTCTCTGTAAATCTCTCATGTGGGTGCTGTCGTATCGAAGGTAAAAAGCCGGATTACTTACTGGTAATTCTCTTTTAGAGAGTCCACAATAGCACCCATTCACTACCCTCCCTGGTTAAGTATATGGAAAAATTATTCAGTAATAGTTAATGTATATATGGCTTAACTTAAGATATCAGTATTGTTTGATAAGAATTGAACTAACACCTTGCGGTTCCTCTCGTAGTCTGAAACCCAAACTGAGGAGGAGAGGAGACCGCCTCCTTTTATTCTGTAGGTTCCCTGTTCCTATGGGCGGATCCCCTCTCTCTCATGTGGGTGGTGTCATGGATTCTCTAAAAGAGCATTACCGGTAAGTAATCTGGCTATTCCTGCTGTTTTCCCTTAATTTTAGCTGTTTTGGCAGCTTTTTGGCCCCCTGAAGATGCTGTATATGCGTTTTTGCCTTCCATGAAGTCAATGTTGTTGGGGTAAGCTTATTGAACCGTTTGACGAACATGTTCAGTGAACTTTGGGATGTTTGCCGAACCAAACCTTGAGAGGTTCACATACCTATAGTCATGTACGGATAGGGAGAGTCATCATGTAGTCCATGCAGTGCATCCTGATCTCAGTCCGATTTATAATCTTTCTTCCTCCTCACCGACACCATGTGAAATGCCACCACTACCATCACACAAAGAGAGGCAACAGTAATAGCAGCGTTAACTCCCACACATCCGTAACTGTGTGCCCATTTTTTCACTGTGCACCAGAGCACCAGACACGTCCACCAAATCCCATGACAGCAGGAAAGAATTTGACCCATGCCCAGTGTACTGGGTGCCCTGGACTCAGGGTGTCAAAATAGCAACTATAAACTTCTATACGATCATGCAAATGATTCATACTCCTTGATTTTTCTGTTCAATATCAATTGATATTCATTTAAAAAAATTGTACTATACTTCATCAGAGATGTAATAAGCATTAAAGGAAACTTGTTCTATGATTCAGCTTGCTCGGCACTGCCCTTGCCCAGCTTCTTCCTTGTCAATCACCTGCAGCATTCTTCAGAAAAACTGATCTGGGATGAACTCTTATCTCTTGCTATGGTCCCAGTCAGATCTTCAAAATATTTTTTCTCTGAAATACTGAAGTGTTTCAGAGAATAATATACCTGGCTGCAATCATGCAGCCAGGCTGGAAGTCATGTTGCACACTATTTGGGTAGCATAAATTGCCAGACACTTTCCTTATAAATAACCCCATTCTTTTTCTGTCTGCATATTTTGTGAGTCTAATTTCTACTGGCAGGATGGGTCCAGTGATTATGCTCTCTGAGATTATACCAGGAAAGGATGCTGGCTGTATTGACCCATGGCCCTCCCCTTTCTCTAGCACTTTCTATAAACAATAACTTTAATGACTCAATTAAAAATGCAATGCTACCAATACATTGGAATTCCTATCAACTACCCAGTAATACCTGCTTTAGTTATTTCTTAACCTGGAAATCATCTTCCTATCAACTTCAACCATGATGTCATAACTCTCTGTCACATCACAAAGACATCTAAATAACAATAAACAGAAATTAATACCCATTTCTAGATACTACTATTACTTGAGTCAGGTATTGTTATGTATCAATGTAAAATTCAAACACACTGAGTAAAATACAGAACATAAATATAAAGGTATAATACTACCTAGCAGCATTACACTGTGTGCAGCAGATACAGAATAGTACACCATTATATGGCATAGCATTATAATAGGAATGTGATATTTTCATAGCAAAAAGTCAACTGAAATAACCAGGTGGTATTCCAAGTGAAATAAGGTCAACAGAAACCCAATGTAACTGGTAAAGAATATCAAAGTATTATTATTATTATTATTTATTTATATAGCACCATTGATTCCATTGTGCTGTACATGAGAAGGTGTTACACACAAATTACAGATATCACTTAGAGTAAACAAACAATGACGGGCTGATACAGAGGGGAGAGGATCCTGCCCTTCCGGGCTTACATTCTACAGTCATGGCCAAAAGTTTTGAGAATAACACAAATATTATATTTTCACATGATCTGCTGCCCTCTGGTTTTTATGTGTGTGTTTGACAGATGTTTTTATCACAGACAGAAATATAATTGCAAACATATGAGTAACAAAAGCTTATATTGACAGTTAGAATGAGTTAATGCAGCAAGTCAATATTTGCAGTGTTGACCCTTCTTCTTCAGGACCTCTGTAATTCTCCCTGGCATGTTCTCAATCAACTTCTGGACCAAATCCTGACTGATAGCAGTCCATTCTTGCACAATCAATGCTTTCATTTTGTCAGAATTTTTAGGTTTTTGTTTGTCCACCCGTCTCTTGATGATTGACCACAAGTTCTCAATGGGATTAAGATCTGGGGAGTTTCCAGGCTATGGACCCAAAATCTCTATGTTTTGTTCCCTGAGCCATTTAGTTATCACCTTTGCTTTATGGCAAGGTGCTCCATCATGCTGGAAAAGGCATTGTTGATCGCCAAACTGCTCTTGGAGGGTTGGGAGAAGTTGCTCTTGGAGGACATTCTGGTACCATTCTTTATTCATGGCTGTGTTTTTAGGCAAGACTGTGAGAGAGCCGATTCCCTTGGCTGAGAAGCAACCCAACACATGAATGGTTTCAGGATGCTTAACAGTTGGCATGAGACATGACTGGTGGTAGCGCTCACCTTGTCTTCTCTGAATGAGGCGTTTTCCTGATGTCCAAAACAATCGAAAAGGGGATTCATCAGAGAAAATAACTTTACCCCAGTCCTCAGCAGTCCACTGCCTGTACCTTTTGCAGAATATCAGTCTGTCCATGTTATTTTTTCCGGAGAGAAGTGGCTTCTTTGCTGCCCTCCTTGAGACCAGGCCTTGCTCCAAGAGTCTCCGCCTCACAGTGCGTGCAGATGCACTCACACCTGCCTGCTGCCATTCCTGAGCAAGCTCTGCACTGCTGTTAGCCCGATCCTGCAGCTGAAACACTTTTAAGAGACTGTCCTGGCGCTTGCTGGTCTTTCTTGGGCACCCTGGAGCCTTTTTGGCAACAATGGAACCTCTCTCCTTGAAGTTCTTGATGATGCGATAGATTGTTGACTGAGGTGCAATCTTTCTACCTGCGATACTCTTCCCTGTTAGGCCATTTTTGTGCATTGCAATGATGACTGCACATGTTTCTTTAGAGATAACCATGGTTAACAGAAGAGAAACAATGATGCCAAGCACCAGCCTCCTTTTAAAGTGTCCAGTGGTGTCATTCTTACTTAATCATGACAGATTGATCTCCAGCCATGTCCTCATCAACACCCACACCTGTGTTAATGGAGCAATCACTGAAAAGAGGTTAGCTGGTCCTTTTAAAGCAGGGCTGCAATGATGTTAAAATGTGTTTTGGGGGATAAAGTTCATTTTCTAGCCAAATATTGACTTTGCAAGTATTTGCTGTTAAGCTGATCACTATTTATAACATTCTGGAGTATATGCAAATTGCCATTAGAAAAAGTGAAGCAGTAGAGTTTGTAAAAATTAATATTTGTGTCATTCTCAAAACTTTTGGCCATGACTGTACAGTATGGTGGGGAAGGAGACAGTAGGTTGGGGGGTTGCAACAGCTCCAGTGATGGTGAGGCTGTAGCTCCGGTAGTGATGAGGAGGCAGTGGGTTCTTTGCAGGCTGTAAGCTTTCTTGAAGAGGTGGGTTTTCATGTTTTGTATGCAGGATGCGAATGTGGTTGATAGTCGGACGTGTTGGGCATTATGGGAAGGTTCATGTGGCAATGCAGATTCACACTTGCTTGCGGTTTGATGCTTCAGTGAATTAAATTACAAAATATTAGAATTCACATGAAACCAAGAATTTTAGGAAATTCAATTTGAACGCGATCTTCTTATCTCTTGAAAATATAGCACATAACTGTGTGGTCAATGCAGTTTTTTTTTAGAGGATGATGGATTAGTTTCCAAAACAAACTTACAAGCATTAGTTCCTACAACTTATTAGTATGGAGCTGTAGTTCCTTTGTACAGACTCTGTTTTACTGTCTGTTTGATGCTTAAAGGGTTTTTTTCAGCTCCAAGATCCTATTCTGGTACGTAGTAGGTGTAATAATAATAAAAATAATAAAAATAAAATAATATTAGCAAATATCTCCAATTAGAAATGTAGTATAGTTTTTTGATTTGCTATGTTTCTTTCCTCATGTGCAGGCATTGCAGGACCTTAAGGGTATGCCACACTAAACAATATCGCTAACGGGATCGCTAAAAAACGTCACTATTTAGCGATCCCGTTAGCGATATGTTCATTGTGGCAGCTTCCAGCGACGAGCTTCCTGCTGTGATCTCGCTCGTCGCTGGAATCGTTCCGGACCCTATTTTCTCGTCGGCGCTCCCGCTGGGTAAGTATCTAATCGCTGTGTGGCACCTTTTCTTAGCGATTTAGCGGTACTTTTGTACCGCTAAAGTCGTTAAGAAGATCGCTAACGGCGATAGCGTCGTTAACTATATCGCTAAATGCGGCAGCATTTAGCGATATAGAAACAATCCCGCTAGCGATCTCATTAGTATGCAACGCTAACGAGATCGCTAGCGGATTAGCTTAGTGTGGCAGTACCTTTAGTTATCAATGGTTACGTCCACTGATGAAGTGACTGTTTGCTAGCTGCTGGTGGTCATCACCATGGATACCTAAGGTCCTGCAATGCTTGCACAATGGAGCAAGCGACATAGCAAATCAGAAATACCATACTACATTTCTAATTGGAGGTATTTGCTAATATTATTGTTATTTAACCTACTAAATATTGGGATAGGATCTTGGAGGCATGAATATCGCTTTAACTCAAAAGCAGATGAAACATTTTAAATAAGTTGAGAGTCTGTTAGTTGTCACCCAAAATCTTCAATTTACAAATTATTAATAAAAAAATATAAAGAAAAGGAGTTTTGAAAGGAAAAAATATTTCAATATGTTAGATAGTATGAAATGTCATAACATCATGTGTTATATGATTGAAAAGTTTGTGTCTGTATTTTCTCTGATACTCCCAAAAGATGTTCTCTTTGCTGTGCAATAAGACAGGAATGTATGATGTAGGTGAAATAATAGCTTTTCCTCTCTCTATATTCTGCATATAATACTGTATTTAGTTTGCTGCAAAAAGATGCCAAACCAATGACTGATTATTCAATATTAAATCTTGCAAACATCAATAGAATCCTAGATGACAAAACTGTCTATTTATTTAGGAGAAGCAGAAGTGAAATTACTCATGTATAATAAGACAGTTTTGCTATTCAGGAAAAGCCTTGTTAACAACCCTTTTGGGACCTGTAAAGGCCACAATATTAATTTTAACTCCGCTTCCGAGCAAAGGACAAAACACTGGATAGAAAATAAAAAAGACTTTACACAGAGTAACTTTTTGCAACCTGCATTGAATTAAATTAACATTCATTGTCATTATGTTATTTAATAAAAAGTTAGAAGAAATTGATCTCCAGTTTAAGACACTCATATATGACCCAAGGCACAGATTAACCCCAGACAACTGGAGGAGCTAAAATGTCTCTGCATTAAATAACAAACCAAATGAATTTAATGTGCACATTGTAATTTTTCATTTGTCCTGTGGTGGCAGTGTATAGAAATGTAATAATTCCTGCATCATGCCTATCATGTTATTGCTGAACAAGGTGGAGTCTAGCAATCAAATGCTTTTGGCAACAAAAATTTCCTCTAGAAAGAATAGAATTAATCAACGGTAAAAAAAAGTATTCTTTGCCAGCAGTATATCAATATTATATTAGAAATATATACTCTAATATTTAAATAGATTTGGAGACTAAAACATTAATACTCAATATATTGGTGAGGTCCAACCCCAAAATTTACATCAATCATAAAAATAAAAGGGCCGTTGTTTATTTAGTTGATTTTTAATACATATGGATTTGCCTGCTAGTGCAGATTACACTGAACTGCAATTCCAGGCACAGTCACTTGTACCGATGAGCTGCTATGCTCACATGGATATTGAAGGAGTCGGTATGCTTATATAACTAATAAGCTAATGTAATATTTACAGATAAATAAGATCCAAATTTCCTGTACATGTTTGCTCAATAGATATGTAAATAGTTACTATTGTGACAAACTTTGCATAAATTAATAGTACTAACAAATGTAAGAAATTTTGTAATATATTGAACTAGATAATATGCTTTTTTTTTCTCCATGTACCGTTGTTCACAAAAGTTTTCATACACTGGCAGAATTTTTGCTTTCTTGGCTTTTTTTCAGAAAATATGAATGGTAACACCAAAACTTTTTCTCCACTCATGATTAGTGGTTGGATGAAGCCATTTGTTGTCAAACTATTGTGTTTCCTCTTTTTAAATCATAATGACAACCCAAAACATCCAAATAACTCTGATGAAAAGTTTACATACCCCATTTCTTAATACCTTGTATTGACCCCTCTAACATCAATGACAGCTTGAAGTCTTTTGTGGTTATTGTGGATGAGGTTGTTTATTTTCTCAGATCGTTAAGCTGCCCATTCTTCTTTGCAAAAAGCCTCCAGTTCCTGTAAATTCCTGGGCTGCATAAGCATGAACTGCATACTTGAGATCTCCCAAGAGTGGCTCAATGATATTGAGGTCAGGTCTGGCCACTCCAGAACCTTCACTTTGTTCTTCTGTAGCCAATGATAGGTCAATGTAGACTTGTGCTTTGGATCGTTGCTATGTTGGAACATACATGTACATCCCATGCGCAGCAGTATTTGCTAATAATGTGCTGCATTCATCTTTCCTTCAAATTTGAACAAGTTTCCTGTTCCTTTGTAGCTCACACATCCTCAAAACATCAGCGATCCACCTCCATGCTTTACAGTAGGATTGGTGTTACTTTCATCATGGGTCTTTTCGACGTCTCTAAAAATGTAAAGTTTATGGTTGTGGCCAAAAGGTTCAATTTTGGTCTCATCACTCCAAATGACCTGGCTTATAGTAGGCAAGATACTTTGTGGCATTTGCGCAGTAATGGCTTTCTTCTGGCAACTCGACCATGCAGCCCATTTTTCCTCAAGTGCCACCTTATTGTGCATGTTGAAACAGCCACACGGCATGTTGAAACAGCCACACGGCTAGTTTTCAACGAGTCCAATATTTCAGCTGATGTTATTTGTAGATTTTTCTTTGCATTCCGAACAATTGTCCTGGCAGTTGTGGACAACATCTTTGTTGATCTCCCTGACCGTTGTTTTGTTTTCACAGAGCTCCTGATTATCCATTTGTTAATCACAGTTTGAATACTGCTAACTGCCATTATCAATTCCTTGGATATCTTTTTGTATCCCTTTTCTGTTTTATACAGTTCAACTACCATTTCCCTTAGATACATTGATAATTCTTTTGAGTTCCCCACGACTCTTGCATCTTTCATCCAGAAATGCTGGATGAAAGATGCAAGAGTCTGTCTGGATCTCAGAAACTCCCTCAGCTTTTATGCACACATGCTGATTACAAGTAAACAGGTCATAGGTGATAACATTACATTTAGTATCCAGTCAAACCCATTTGTGTCAACTTCTGTTATCAGGCCACAATCACCAGGGTATGTAAACTTTTGATCAGGGTCAATTTGGATGTTTTAGGTTTTCATTAAGAATTAAAAAGAGAAAACACAGTAGTTTGACAATAAATGGCTTCACCCAACCACTAACCATGAGTGGAGAAAATGTTTTGGTGTTATTATTCATATTCTCTCAAAAAAAGGCCAAGAAAGCAAAAATTCTGCTGGGGTATGTAAACTTTTGAGCACAACTGTACTTGACTCTTCTCCTCCCCTACCTCCTGAACAAATCAATCACTCTAAAAAACTGCGAAAATCCATCTTGGTCGAAGCTATATTGGCTGTCAGCTCACTAAAGTGTCAGATTATAACTGTTTATTGAAGTATATGGAGAGCACTGGGGCAGGGAGGAGAGAAGAAGAATTAGAAGTAGAAAGCTACAGAGATGCGGAAACACCCATAGACCATTACTACATGTTTTAATAATTGTCAACTCACCAAATTGTGCTATAATACTCTGTATTGCTTTATAATATTATTCATGCAGTTGCTTCTGAATATGTCCAAAGTGAAATAAACAGCACTGCCAAAGAAATAAAAGGAACTTTTCAAAAATCCCATTTAATTATAAACATAGCAAAAAGGCAATGTTATTTACCAGCCAATGTCATGGAAAGTAATGCTCAAATGTATGCAGCAAATCCCAAAAATAAAGGTTGAAGTAACACAGGTGCAAAATACTAGTGAACAACCAAGCACGAGCTATAAGTTCATGGAAGGGGTGATTGCCTAGGATTTCAATTGCACACAGATGAAGCATCCAAAAGGATGCAAGTCACACACATGTATAGCACAGTGCCCAGCCAATAGCCTATTATATGCCCAGATTATTAGCTAAGCCAGACTGCCCAGCACTCTATAATTGCACCACAGGGGGGCATTTTACAAGGTCACTAGGTTTATCCCTAGTTTACAATGTCACCATTGATGGGCCTGGCTGCACCCCATAAAAAACAATATAAAATTTGCAGAAAAATATAATATAAATATGAGGTTTTGGTGGATATCTTGGCCAAAATGAGCAAGCTCGCAACCCACATCAAAGGTCCTCACTGCCTTATGAGTCCCAACACTAAAGTGAAATCCAAAAGCAAAAAAAATAAAAGTAACTTTAAAAAATTCCTAAAGAATAAAATGATAAACATAACAAAAAGGCAATGGCATTTACCAGCCAAGGTCACAGAAACTAGAGACCAAATAGCACAACATTCATGCTTTAAAAACTAAATATATGTTGCAAACAAACTTTGGAAAACACTAGTATAAAATCATTACAGACTTATTAAAAATAACAGGGACAGATAACAAATGCAGATATTTATCTACACATATTACTGCTATAACTGTATGATAAGCTTATAAAGACATAGCAAACAATGTAAAATTGTGGTGTACAAGAAAAAAAGCAACATCCACAAGAATCTTTTCAGTTAATGTATGTGTCTAATACAACAGCATGTGGTGATACTAATCTGCCAAAGAAAAAATCCAAAATCTTCCAAAGTGTCAACTTTCCTTCCAACATCTGTTATGCTGGAATCTGGGAATGAAGACACATATTGCTGTATGTACACATATAATAACTTTGTCTTTTAGAATTTATCAAGTGCATCATTCATTTCTTCTTCATTAATAAATATCCATTTCAATTTTCATGCAATATCACCATTTGAAATGTATTTTTCTAGTGGACCAATTTGATGATGAATGATACTATAGGGATTGGCTTTGCCAATTTTAGATGGTTTAGAAAATAAACTTCATTGATCAGCAGATACAACATCTCGAAAGGAACTATTAAGACTTAGCAATACCATATAAAGTACAAGAAAAAACAACTTGTACTCCCACGTCTGCACTAAGGTAACCATTCTTTTGTTCCAAAATGTCCTTCTAACTCTCCTTAGGGTTCTCTTGGGATTTGGCACTGTAGATGGATTTGAAAGACTGAAACATACTTTCTTTAGGTTATAAAATCAAGGAAAACTTTTCACAGATATGCTGCACATACATAGACTGTTATGAGCTCCATTGCAACCACTTTATTATATATAATGGATTGCAACCGAACCCTGGGTCCGCGATGCAGTTTATGTCACTGCTGCCGAACACCCTTTGAGTATCAGGGTAACAACTGACAACTAAAGGATTATATTAGATCTCGCCTGTGTTACTTCACACAAGGAGAGAGATATTGTATTGGCACTATCCCCGTTAACTTCACAGGAGATGTGCTGAAGACTGGCGTAGACGTAGCCCTTTTCACAGCACAGAAGCTACTTGCCAGATATTAGCTCTGCACAATGTGCTGCAGGCTGGCGTAGTTGTAGCCCTGTTAATAGCCCAGAAGCCACTTGCCAGATATTAGATCTGCACCATGTGCTGCAGGATGGCACAGAAGTAGCCCTGTTAATAGCACAGAAGCCACTTGCCAGATATTAGGAAGTGCGTGCGACTCACGTCAGGCATACATGCTGCCAGCCGGTTTTCCACCGACTGAGCAACTCTCTTTTCGTTAGCAGGTGATGCACAGGATACGCGCCCCACAGTCTGCTTGGGGTGTATAGCTACTCCTTTGACAGAGAAAGACTGCACTATGATCGCTACCTGCATAGCATTCATTAACCTGTCTGAAGGGCCTGGGCTAATTAGTCGAGCTGACTCTGGCCTCGGCAGGTCCCGGAGAGTGAAAGCTAGAGAGCATGTGGAGCCCAGATTCTGGTACGTCACACATGAGCACTACCTATAGTATGATCTGACAACGCCTCGCTGCGGACAGACAAGCTATTTAAGGGCTAAGCTCTGCCCCCAGCCATCTCGTCAATCGCATCACCGATGACATCATCCGTGACCAATCAGGCGATGCCAAGTCAGAGAATCAGCTGACATTAACCACCAATCAAGGTTCGCCATGTCACGGACATGCTCAGTGCAGGCATTTCTAGACTAAGGCTTATAACAGTCTTTTCCTGTTCTGTAACCTAGGTTTAAGGCTACTATGAACAAAGACTCGAGTAACTACTTGTGCCTCTTGAGAATTGGCTAGGCGTTGGGCTCGACGGTGAAGCTGAGCAGCATCTGCCTCGGCTGGATCATGATGGGAGACCACAGACTCCTCAGATCCAGGTTTGGAACCCGCCTTTGCCCGATGACTAACATTATTCCCACCTCTCACATCCCCCCCACTTAATGCTCATATTCCTCAATGAGCAGGGGAGCATGAATATGGTCCACAGGTTCCCAGGTGCGATCCCTCCAGTGTACCAAATAGAATTTTTCCACGAACCACCTTAGACCCCACAATCGCCTCTACCTCGAAATCCTCACCCCCGGTGTCAGAAGCGTTTTGAGCTTCCGAGAATTTCATCAGGCGAACGAGTTTCAGGAGCGACACATGGAATGTGTCATGTATTTTCAAGTGCCGAGGCAATTGCAGACGATACACCACAGGATTTACTTGGGCCAGAATTTTAAAAGGACCAATAAACCGGGGTGCAAATTTCGCCGATTCCCCGCGACCCCTGATATTGCGAGCCGCGAGCCAGACCCTGTCGCCCGGAGAGAATACGGGAGCTGGACGAGTGTCATCCGACTGTCTCATCCGATTATTGCAGGCCAATGATGCTTCCTGCGTCTGATCCCAGATGTCCCGCGCCTCCATAGCCCAATCTCTGACCCCAGGCTCCCCAGAGTTAAATGGCATAGGGACTGGCACACGTGGGTACTGACCATTATTCAGAAGGAAAGGGGTCTGACCTGTGGAATCAACCACTGCATTGTTTAGAGCAAACTCTGCCCAAGGAAGCAAAGTTGCCCAATTATTATGGTTGACAGAAACGAAATGGCGCATGTATGTCACAAGCGTCTTATTGGTGCGTTCCACCAGGCCATTGGTCTCTGGGTGATAGGCAGTAGAGAGGTTCAGTTCAATACTACACAAATTACACAATTCTCTCCAAAACTGAGAGGTGAACTGAGGATCTCGATCACAAACAATCCTATCAGGCATACATGAGACGATTTATTTCTCGCACAGGAGATGCATGCTTGGACGTATTCTTTAACATCCTGGGACAACCGAGGCTACCAATACGAGAGTTGGAGGAACTCAGAGGTACGTTTGATTCCAAAATGACCTCCAATCTTAGAGGCATGAGCCCATGAAAGCACCTCTTTCTATAGATTAGGAGGAACAAACGTCTTCCCGGGTGGAACCTGGTCTAGAGTCACCGGTGCCATTTCTCGCATACTCTCAGGAGGAACGATAAGTCTGGGCTCATCATCCTTCGTATCCATAGACCGAGATAGAGCATCTGCCCTAGGATTCTTTTCCCCTTTTAGAAAGTTGATGGAAAAATTGAATCGGGCAAAAAAGAGGGACCACCGAGCCTGCCTTGGGTTGAGACGCTGCGCCGTCTGCAGGTACGAGAGATTCTTATGGTCGGAATAGACCACAAACAGATGTTTAGCTCCCTCCAAAAGATACCTCCTTTCAACAAAAGCCAATTTTATGGCGAGTAATTCCTTATCCTTAATCGTATACTTCCTCTCCACAGGAAGAAAGGTCTTGGAGAAGAAGAAACATGGTCTTGTCTGACCTTGCCCAATCTTTTGAGAAAGGACAGCACCTGCTCCCACAGAGGAGGCATTAACCTCCAGAAAAAATGGCTTATTGACATCTGGCGGATGTAGGACGGGAGCTTTTGAAAAATAAGACTTGATCTACCGGAATGCCTCAGGTGTCTCTTTAGACCAGTTTTTTGGTTGGCACCTTTCTTGGCTAGCGCAGCCAAAGGAGCCACCAGTGTGGAAAAATGCGGTATAAATTGCCGATAATAATTAATGAACCCCATGAAGCGCTGTACCGCCTTCAGAGAATGGGACTCCTGCCAATTTAGTACAGCTACCAATTTTTGGGGATCCATGGCCAAGCCCTTACTGGATACAATGTACCCCAAGAATGGTAAGGACTCTTGTTCGAACTGGCATTTCTCCAGCTTGCAATACAGAGAATTTGCGCGCAAACGTTCAAAAACTCTGCAAACATCCTCTCTGTGTGTGGAGAGGTCCGGGGAAAATATTAGGATATCGTCAAGATATGCTACCACCGAAGATAGCAATAAATCCCGAGAGATATCATTAATGAAATCCTGGAAGACTGCGGGAGCATTACACAATCCGAAGGTCATGACGAGGTACTCGTAGTGGCCATCACGAGTATTAAAGGCTGTCTTCCACTCGTCGCCCTCACGGATTTGTATGAGGTCATAGGCCCCCCGCAGATCTAACTTAGAGAAAATTTTAGCCCCTCTAAGTCTGTCGAACAATTCAGAGATCAGGGGCATGGGATATTTGTTTTTGATGGTGATTGCGTTTAATTCCCTGTAATCAATGCATGGATGTAGGTCACCTCTTTTCTTCTGTACGAAGAAGATCCAGCAGGAGAGACCGATTTCAAGGAGCCAGGTTCTCCTTGATGTAATCGGACATGGCCTGGGTCTCGAGGACAGACAGGGGATAAACCCTACCGCGAGGAGGCTCTGATCCGGGGATCAGATCTATGGCGCAGTCATACGGTCGGTTGGCAGGCAAGGTCTCTGCAGCCTTTTTAGAGAACTCATCGGCATAGCTCCAATATTGTTCTGGAAGCGCATCCAGACCTACCGGCGGTTCTAAAGCCACCTTCCGGGTTGTTGCCACCATACACTGGGCAGAACACTTCTCACCCCAGGAATAAACTCACCCCGTGTTTCAGTTTATATGTGGATTGTGACATTGTAGCCATGGACGTCCCAATAACACCTCATCCAATCCACCGGGGAGAATAAGGAATGAGATATCCTCCCAGTGACCCTGAGGAAACGACATGGTGAGGGGAATAGACTGGTGAGTGATCTGTGTATCTAACATGGCGCCGTTGACCACCCTGATGTTTATGGGTCTGGACAGTAACTAAACAAGAACGGCATGCCTCTGGGCAAAGGTTGACTACAAAAAATTGCCATCGGCCCCAGAATCCACCACCGCCTTGGCAGAAATCGTGATTGTTCCGATGAGCAACGACACCTTATAGGCTAGTCTAGAGGAAGAAGTCTCTGAATCTAACACACCTCCTCCAATGGTGGTTAGACACTTTCGTTCTCCCGCCCGCTTGGAACCCTTATTATTGGGGTACTCCAAGAGATGTGTAGGTTGGGAATGAGAGGACCATTTCCTAGTCAGGGATATATCCATAGGCTCCGGTTCCGTGTCTGGAACCCCAGGTTCGGAAATAGGTCTAGCAAATGACAGTGCCAGTAGAAACTGAAGGTTAGAGACCTCCAGCTCCAGCTTGCTCACTGCATGACGTAAATTAATTCGGTTGGCAAGGGTCATTAACTCTTCCAGAGAGGTTGGAATCTCCCTGGTGGCCAGAGCATCTTTTATATGCCAAGCCAGACCCTTCCAGAACACCGGGATCAGCGACAGTTTAGACCAATCCAGTTCTGCAGCTAATGTCCTGAACTGGACAGCATAGTGACTGGCGGTGGTCGAACCCTGCACTAATGTGAGCAGCTTAAGAGCAGTATCATGTGTAACCTGAGGACCGAGGAACAGACTTTTTAGGGTGAGTTTCCACGGTCAGGAAACGCTGCGTGTTTGGCGCTGTGCGCTGGCGCAGCGCCAAACACGCAGCGTCCAGATGTTACAGCATAGTGGAGGGGATTTCAAGAAATCCGTCTCCACTATGCGTAACAATACGCAGGTGGCAAACCTGCGTAAACGGACATGCGGCGCGTCTTTTTAGACCGCAGCATGTCCTCGCGTATTGCGGCGACGGTGCGTCGCCGCAACAGAATATTACACAGGGCTATGTAGCCCTGCGTTCTTTCCGGAGGTGTTCCGGAGGTGTCCTGAACACCTCCGGAAAGATCGCGCGTCAGAAAGGGGGCGGGGCTTAGACGGAGCGGAATTCCCGCTCCGTCCAAAGCGCTATGGTTCCGGACCGTGGAACCATAGCCTAAGGGTTCTAAGAAAGAGACCCATATTGCCACTACTGGGTCACTCCGCTCACACAGAGGATTAGCCCACTCCATGGCCTTGTGGGTAAGTAATAAGATAACAAAACCCACTTTAGCCCTTTCGGAGGGGAACCATGCCTCCATCATCTCTAGCTGAATGGAGCATTGATTAATAAACCCTCTGCAGGATCTGCTGTCACCAGAACATTTTTTTGGGAGAGCAAAACAGGGTAATGAAATTTAGTAGCTATCGCAGCATTATTTACGAGACTTGCTGCTTGTGCGGCTGCCTGAGTAGCAACTTCAGTCAATTCAGCAACCGGAGCGGCCTGCTCCCGAGACCTAAGTCTGGCCTCTAGTTGCTGAACATAGCGCTGCAGCTGCTGGTTGTCAGCCATGGTCGGCTAGACCCTGGCGTTCAGATACTGTTATGAGCTCGGTTGCAACAACTTTATTATATATAATGGATTGCAACCAAACCCTGGGGCCGCGATGCAGTTTATGTCACTGCTGCCAAACACCTCTTGGGTATCAGGGCAACAACTGACATCTAAAGGATTATATTAGATCTCGCCTGTGTTACTTCACACAAGGAGAGAGATATTGTATTGGCACTATCTCCGTTAACATCACAGGAGATGTGCTGAAGACTGGCGTAGACGTAGCCCTGTTCAAAGCACAGAAGCTACTTGCCAGATATTAGCTCTGCACCATGTGCTGCAGGGTGGCGTAATGGTAGCCCTGTTAATAGCACAGAAGCCACTTGCCAGATATTAGATCTGCACCATGTGCTGCAGGCTTGGCGCAGAAGTAGCCCTGTTAATAGCACAGAAGCCACTTGCCAGATATTAGGAAGTGTGTGCGACTCACGCCAGGTGTACGTGCTGCCAGCATGGACATGCTCAGTGCAGGCATTTTTGGACTTAGGCTTATAACAGCCTTTTCCTGTTCTGCAACCAAAGGTTTAAGGCTACTATGAACAAAGACTTGAGTAACTACTTGTGCCTCTCGGGTATTGGCTAGGCATTGAGATCAACGGCGAAGCTGAGCAGCATCTGGTTCTGGATGGGAGACCACAGACTCCTCAGATCCAGGTTTGGATCCTGCCATTGCCCCATGCCCACATAGACTTTATAAAACTGAAACTTTTGATGTTACTTAACATGTTTTTTACGTAATTTTAAAAATACATTTTTGTTACATTGAAAGTGTAATGCAATATTTTTTTTTCTTGCCTCATATCACTGCCAAGTTAGCAGTTAAATATATTGTGATTAGTCACAAAAGATAAAGAATATAAATAAATAACTGAAAATGGATAAGATTTATCAATAGTGTTATTGGTGTGTGTTATTCTTATCATCGTTGAAAAAGGAATATCAATTTCCAAGTTAAAGCTACTAAAAGTGGGGCATTAGAACTGATGAGAAGACATGAGTTGTTTCGGTACTTCCCAAAAAATGAATTGGAGTTATTGTTTCCATAGGTTAGTGTGAATATTAATTATCATTGCACTATACATAGTTTCATAGCGCATTATCGGGTTTATTGGGTTTCTGAAATTGGATCAACTCTATATTAAATCATGGAAAATAAATCATACTTATTGATATGGGGACAGATTCACATGCAAATTATCTACAGCCTAGGGAAGTTATAAATAGGTGGAAGAGGAACAGGTAAAATATATTATTGATCAACTCTCACACATCTAGCATTTAATAGGGAGCTGACTGATAGTAAAATACTTGGCCATAGATTAGGCTTCTTTAATGAACATGTCAAACAGATTATGCTGCCCAAACTACTCTGGCATTTCAGAGAAAATATATTTTGAAGATTTGCCCATGACTTTCTCTTTCAAGCACCACTGCAGGAGATTGACTGGTCTTTACCCTATATGTACATAGGGAGAGACCTGTCAGTCACCCTGAGCAGCCACAGGAAGAGCCGGCCAGACTGCCAAGCTGGATTATTCTTATCTCTGGTTATGGCCCCATGCAAATCTTCAGAACTTATATATTATCAAATGTATAAGTGTTTCAGAGATTATTATACCTGGCTGCAATCTATCAGCCAAGATGCGATTCATGCTGCCCGTGGTTTAGACAGCATGCAATGCCTTTCAGGCTTCATGTAAGAGTTCTAATGAAACGGTTATATGTAGTGCGCCGGTTTACAGTCCATTAGTAATGCTCACATTATACAGACATATTGTCAAACGCAAGTGAACTAGCACCCTATAAAAGCCTTATGTATAAGTATATTAAAAACAGCCATCCATCTCATGTATGTAAAATAATTTATGCATGTCACATAAGGAATATCATCTCGGCATAGTTTTATATTTTTATTAGGGTGCTAGGCTCATACTCTTCCCCACCTCAGAAATATACAGTGATTATCATATCTGGAATATCACATTTTACATCCATTCAGACAGCACATATTAGTCCAATGAATTCTAAGCTATTTCTCTGACATATCCATTATTTCTGAATGCACATAGGCGTTGTTGCGTTGAGGAGATACACAAATCTCAGTTTTTGTCAGCTTTGTGTATGTTCATTATGTCTGGTCAGTGCTCATGTAGGACTTCACAGCAGAAAATTATACCATGGAGACATTTCTGCTAGTTCTTATATCGATTGAGCTGCTCAATGTGTACATATATAAGGGAAAGACCATACAATGTAATATTTGCTAATAAACAGATCTAAAGTAATGTTAGCTCTCATTTGTGCTATGTAGTTTTCCATTGTTGCTCACTTAAAAAAGAAAGCTCAAGATGCTGAAATTAATGGAGTGACAATGAAGTTTGCATGACACTACTCTATTTAAATTTGGGACTGCTGTACCCACTTTGGTGATTAGCACAGGCTCCATTTTTCGTGGCACTGGCAACCTCTCTTATTGAATGCCCCTTGAATAAAATATTTGTGTACAAAAGATAAATGTGGGGCCACTCTTCTTCTTTTCTATGTCTCTGATATGGTAATTATTTTTTTGTAGACAAGATATTTTATGGTTCTTTGAATTAACAAATGTGCTACATACATACAAGATTTTAAGAAATGTTATCCATGACTTCATGCTCACAATATTTGTACCTAAATGCTTTTTTTGCACAAAAAATAGCATGACAAGCTGATAATTCATTATTGCCACAATTTGTACAAACCAAAAGCAATTGCATTTAAAAGCAGTTCTACCATTATGTGGCTAAATTCGGCTAATCAATCTCCGAAAAATATAACTTTCAAAACTTTTCATTCCCTCTACAATAAAACCGGAAGCACTTCATAAATACAAATTCTAATATATTTGACTAGTTTCATGTGTATAATTATAACTGAAAACTAGTCTATTTATAAGCATAAGTTCCAGACAATAAAGGCAACCTGTTAAGACCTTTTGGCTGCCAAACCCCTGTGCTCCCACAAATGTTAATTTGCTCCTGGGCTGGTGGGAAGAAACTTGTTTTTGGAGATGAGCCAACCCCTGGGAATGATCACATCGCACAATGGCTAACATAAATAAACAATCTCTTTGTTATTTGGAAAGGAAAGAGACAGAGTTGCTGATTTTGGCAAACATTGATATCAATGATATAGAATTGCCCTTAACCTTTGAAACTGACAACATGAATTGCCATTTCTCCATTTTCTCATCAATTTGTTGCTCAGATGGAAAGCAGCCATCCAACTAACCAAAAGAAGGGAAACCCTAAAAGGCCAATATTTAACAATCAAAGAAATTTCTCCCATGTGAACACTGTTAATCGAGAGCGGGGACCTGTGAATAGATTTTTCAAGAGAGTTACCAGGAAAAATCTAAAGGGGCTTATGGTGAAGCAATTAAACAGGATAGGGCCCAATCTATTTGTCCCAACGTCAAAAAGTCAGATGATAACAGGTTTTCACTTTATCATGATGTTCAATAACAATGCCATAGTTAAGATCATTTTAAATAAATATTGGTCCATCATCAAAATGGACAGGGACATTGGCGACTTGACAGCGCATTACCCCAAATTACCTTTAGGAAGGGGAGCTCTTTGAAAGATAGGGTAGTACACAGTCATTTTATCTCACCTAGGCATAACACTTGGCTATCGGAATCACAATAGGGTGCTACAAAAGTGACGACTGTGTGACCTGCAAAGCGATTGCTGTAGGGAAAATTTTCTACAGTGCAGTTACAGGGGAGAGTTATAAGATCAGATCGTTTATCAACTGTTGGACTAATGGTGTCATTTATAAAGGCACCTGCAACTGTGGCTTAGAATACATTGGCAAGATGAAAAGAGAGTTTAGAAAACAGAGGAATATTTACATGACATTAAGAAAAGTAGGGACATCTCCATGGCAAAGACAAATAAATGTCATACATAAAGGGAGACATTTCCTCAATTAAGTTTGTGGGGAAAGACAAAATCGAATTAGATGCCCAGAAAAGGGAATTGGGATAGGTTCATAAGTTCATTTTACAGTGCAAAACAAAAATGGATTTATCGTTTAAAAACCACCACATCTTCTGGGCTTCATGAATAACTTACTTTTAACTATATTATTTAATTAGGGACTAACAGGTCAGTTAAATAGAGAGGGATGATGAGGAGTGGATACACCACTTGAGCCGGTATTGGGATGCCGACCCCTGAGGTAGGCACAGTATTCTAGTTGTGGCATTATATGACTATTTTGCTATACCAAATTCAAATAATCACAACTGTGCTTTTACATCCCATCACCTCATGTTTCCTCATCAGCCATGATTGCATTATTGATCTATTACTGCCTCCCTCTTATAAAAATACTAACTCTATTTTCCCAATAATAAAGTTCTTTTACATGCCCCATTTTGTTTCCAAAAGGGCCATCAATAGGGATGAGCTTTTCGATATTGAAATATCGGAAATCGGCCCGATATTTGCTATATCAGAATTCCGATTTCCGATTCCGATATTTTTTTCACATCGGAAATCGGAAATCCCATAATCCTTCAGCCTCTGAGAGCTCCGTGGAGCCAATCAGGAGCTTAAGAATTGCTGACAACATTGTGTAACTCCCCTAAGCTTGGTAGGAGGAGTCCAAACTTGCTAGCTAGGGGCTGCGCTGCGATTGGCTCGCTGGATGGTGTAATCAGGCAGTACAGTATAAAAGGCTGCGTCTGCCATTTTAGCCTCCCTCTACTGTGAAAGCAGATAGCAATAGGTTGCTGTTGGAGATAGGGAGAGATCTCGGATCTAATAGCGATAGAAATTGTTTTTCAGCGACTGGAGCAGCCCCTGTGTGTTACAGAAGCAGTCTTTTTCCTCACTGACCATGCTCAGTTTCATTTTATGAGCTATGCAGGCTCTCAGTGAGGTGCTTAGTGAGACAGTGCAGCGCACATTCACTGCGGCTGCTGCAGCTCCTCTTGCTGCAGCATTGTGTGGTGTGTGTCTCACTGCCTTTTCACAGCCTTTTCTTTTCATCCCTTAAATCCCCTTCCCCTATTTTTTCCTAAAAGCGTAGCTTCACCATCCAGTACATTTTGGTGAACGCTATATAGGGATTTTTAAGTGAGGGGTTCCCCCCGAACCTTCCCAATCCCTTACCCCCATTTATTCCTCAATTTTCCTGGTGCTCGGGTTCACTTTGCACAGTTTAGTCACCTCCGCTGTGCAGCACCCACTAGGTCAGTCTTTGTAGTCACATCAGACTGCAGGACCCCTAGTGCGGCCTGTTTTATCGCGCACCCCAAATTTTTACCAGTAAATTCACTTTCAGTTCCCCTATAATTGTTACTTTACCTCACAGCATCTATTGAGGTTGAAGTTAAACACTATATAGGGATTGTACTGTGAGGGCCCAAACAACCTCTGTGGCTGGTGCCACACAGCACCTGGTCCAGTCCCAGAGAATCCTTTTTTTTTGGTATCACAGCAGTGTCATTTACTGTGCTCTGACATCTGACCGTAACGTGTACACCAACACCACAAACACACGTTACTCTTTGTGTAGGCCACACTATATTCAAATAAATGTAGCAGACACACCATTATAAAGTGCCATTAGTGTTTATTATACCTGTTTGTAGTCCTACAGGAATAAGCACACTAATCCCTAATAATTACTTTCTTGCCGTTCTGAATCCATCAATAGAGATGAAGGCAGGGAGTAAGGGACGTCCCCGTGGAAGCCGCGGAAGAGGTGCATCAGCAGCTAGACATGGTGCACATCCAGAGCAAGCAGCAGGCCCAAGTCACTCAGGACCTACTTTCACCCGGCAGCAGTCATTTATGCACAGCTTGTTTGGAGCACAGGGCTATAGGCTGATAAGAGAGGATCAAGTAGAAACCGTTGTTGGTTGGATGGCAGCTGAGGCATCCACCTCAATGAGGGCAGCATCCTCCCAGGACCTCTCCACCTCATCGGACCAGGCCACTGAAGAGCAGCACCCATCTGCTTCTTCATCGCCCACTAAATTGCCCATACATTCAGAGGGCCAGGAGCCAACCTTAATCCTCTTCTCAGAATCTGTTGGCTTGGAATCTGTGTGCCAGCCAGAGAGCATTCCTGCAGCTGAAGAAGAGGTAGTGTGCACAGATGCGCAACCACTGTGTGCGTCTGAGGAAGAAGTGGAGGGTGGGCCAGTGCCCACAGTGACCAGACCCCAGTCAGCAGATGATGATGAAACTCAGCTGCCAGTTTCTGCTGATGAAAGTGTATTGGATGACGAGGTCCTTGACCCATCATGGCATGCTGAGGGGCAGCAAGCAAGTAGGGATAGCTCAGAGGAAGTGCTTGCAGGTGTGGCGCAGCGTGGTCGTCCACATGGGAGAGGAAGAGGGAAAAATTGGTTGTCTGCTCCCTCAACTTCAGCACCCATTAGGAGTAGGGCTCTTTTAAAGAGCACAAGGGGTGCGACCAAGAGTTGTGGTGCATGGGCCTTTTTCGATCAAGTTGCAGATGACGTTACAGTAGTCAGATGCAAGCTTTGTCGACAAACTTTGTGGAGAGGGAAGAACGTCAGTAACCTTAATACCACCAATATGTTGATGCATGTCAGGAAGAGGCACCCTGTGGAGTGGCAGCATCACACTCAAGATGATTCGCCACCTGCAGCTGGTCCCCCACCTTCCATCTCTTCAGCCACAGTTGCCACCTCTTCCTCCAGCTTGCAAACAGCTGCTCCCGCTTCCTCGCCAGTATGCCAGGGTGCATCTGCAGGCAGTGTTGTACGGTGGCACACTGTCTGTACTTCTTCAGCATCAGCATCCCAATCGCTGGCATCCTCACACTCCCCATCCAGTGTGCAGCCATTTGTCACACAGGTGTGGGAGAAAAGGCGCCCGTACTCGGCAAACCACCCACGAGCACAGGGCATGAATTCTCGCAATGCCAAACTGCTTGCAGTTGAAATGCTACCATTCTGGCTGGTGAGTAAGCCAGCCTTTATCGATATGTTGGGGTTTGCAATCCCACAATACAGCGTTCCAAGCCGCTTCTACTTCAGCAGGCAAGCCATCCCCGCCCTGCAACAGCATGTGGAGCGTAAAATTAAGCATGTGCTACTAAATGCAGTTAGTAGCAAGGTCCACCTGACCATCGACTTGTGGAACAGTCAGCATGGCCAGGGATGCTACATTTCCATCACCACTAATTGGGTAAATTTAGTTGAGCCTGGAACTGAAGTAGACAGTGCAAGTGTGCGGGTCCTGCCAACTCCACGGATTGCAGGCCTCTCCTCCGTTCAAATTCACTCCACCTCATAATCCTCGTCAGACTCGCCTGCACCCAGACGTACCACAACAACCTATTTCAGCACTGCATCGGCCAAACATCAACAGGCCGTGTTGAAATTGGTTTATCTGGGTAATGTTAGCCACACCGCAACCGAGCTGTGGAACACGCTCAAGGAGCAGAGCGACATGTGGCTTGCGCCGTTCAACCTCCAGCCAGGTATGGTGGTGTGTGACAATGGCCGAAACCTGGTCGCGGTTCTGGGTCTAGGTGGTCTGACTGACATTCCATGCCTTGCCCATGTCCTAAACTTGGTGGTGCAGAGCTTCCTTAGGAACTATCCTGACCTTGAGGAGCTGCTGCACAAAGTCAGATACGAGTGCTCTCATTTGCGGCGTTCAAGCATGGCTGCATCGCGCCTTACAGCCATGCAGCGCAGATTGGGCCTCCCCGAGCACCGCATCATTGTTGACCTCCTCACCAGGTGGAATTCGACTTTGCATATGCTGCGGAGGTTGTGTGAGCAGCAACGTGCAATTATGGAGTTGCAGCTGCAGCAGGAGCAAAGTAGGAGACACACATCTCAGCCCTCCCACTTTACAACCACAGAGAGGGCATCCATGAAGGACATATGCACCATTTTGAAGTGCTTTGAGTACTCCACTCTGATGGTGAGCGCGGATGCTGCCCTACTCAGCCTGACTATTCCCCTTATATGCCTTATAGAATCATCACTTAAAGGCCTAAGGGATGAGGTTTCTCAGGAGGAGGAGGAGTATGATGAGACACTTGCACCAACCAGGCAATCTTCATCGGCCCGGTTGGTACAAAGCTCTGTGGGTGCCTCACAAAGGTCCAGGCAGGGCACAGCAAGCGAGGAGGATGAGGAGGACAATGAGGATGAGCTAGAGGAGGAAAGTACACAGCGCTCTACTAGTAGTCACCAGATAGAGCGTGGATGGGGTGATGCAGAGCTGCAAGAGCACATTACTCCAGCTGGTGACAGCGATGCATAGCCAGTTGGCAGCCTTCAGCACATGAGTGACTTCATGCTGCAGTGTCTGAGAAACGACCCACACGTGGCTCGTATTCTCCACACAAATGACTACTGGGTGGCCACCCTCTTAGATCCACGTTACCGTGACAGCCTTGAAAGCCTAATTACACCTTTGAACCGCGCGTGTAAAATGCAGGAGTACCAAGACGCACTGGTTAAATCACTCATGTACTCTTTTCCACTGCATAGCAGTGATGCGCGTGCACTAGCAGGCACCTCAGTGCGTCCTGTGCCCAGCGGAATCCGTTCAGAAGCCAGTAGCAGAAGCAGTACATCTGCTACTGACAGGTTCAGTATACTCAACCTGTTCCAACGGTTTCTGAAACAGCAAACAGTTCGGGCGCCATCAGCACAGACAGTGCAACGCACTAGGAGGCAACATTACCATGACATGGTGGCACAATACCCTTCACTCCATCAGTGGGCTTCAGGATGTATCTGCCCCCTTCAAGTTTTGGGTCTCCAAGTTGGATACATGGCCCGAGCTTAGACAGTATGCCTTGGAGGTCCTGGCTTGTCCTGGTGCCAGTGTGATTTCTGAATGCGTCTTTAGTGCAGCTGGCAATGTACTAACAGACCAACGTACCAGACTATCTGCTGCAAATGTGGACCGGCTTACATTCCTTTAAATGAACCAGGCCTGGATTTCTGGTGATTTTTGCTGCCTGGGCCACAGTACACAGGTTACCTGCTTGGTTGGTAGCAGTATGCATGCTGTGTCATGTGCCTATGCTGCACACAGCGTCATCTGTTATGCCCATGCTCTGGCCTCTACTACCAACATCTAGCACCTGGTTCTGTGACTGACTCTTTCACCTCATACTATTTTCCATTGGCTCTAGTACCGCCAGCTAGTGCCCATTTCCGTGACTGCCACTTTCACAGCATGCCGTGTTTCTGGGTTCTAATATCACCAGCTACTGCCCATTTCCGTGACTGCCACTTTCACACCATGCTGTGTTTCTGGGCAACAGTACCGCCAGCTGTACATCGTTAGACCAAAGAGGAAAAAAAGGACGACAGATGCCAAACACCTATAGGCAGAAGCACAAGAGGTGGGATCCAGCCATGCCGGCTGTTTCGTGGCAGTGAAGTGCGGACACAGGTGCCTCCCCCAAAGGGTAAACCGAGTTCCAGCATCGCCAGCTGGTTCTCGGGAGTGTCCAAGTGCAATGGTACCTCCTGCTCCAAACCTGTTTCGACAACGCTCTAACCCTAACCCTTACCCTACTAACCATAAACCCTAACCCTACCCCAACTAATCCTGACCCAAAGAAAAAACACCGCTGTTAAGAAGATGACGACCAGTTTTCCTGATACAGTTTTCGCTCTGTGCATTTTTCTAGCGATTTTTTTTGCTCCTCTGCCTTTGCAAACTCCTTCCCCATTATCCTGAGGTGTTTCCCCTCCATTTTATCCATTATATAACACTGTAGTGGTCATTTTGTAATTACGATTTTTTTTCTCCCATTGATTTGTATTGATATCGGAAATTGGAAATTCCGATATCAGATATTTTTTCAATATAGGAAATCGGAATTCCAATACGATATCAGGCAATATCGCTCATCCCTAGCCATCAACTTAGGACACCTATAAATATACGCAAAGGGAGCTGGGGGAGACCGTTAATTTATATTTCTCTTTTAAGGGGTATTTAATCACAATATATCTGTATATAGCTGAGGATAAAGTGATGCAGAATTGTGAACCTTGATATGCTTACATCCCGGGAATAGGAGTACCCCTGGTCCAGGTTTTTACTATTGTTTGTCTATTTAGTGTATTTGTAGTCTGTTGATAATATTTTTAAAATACATAACAATATATGCTGACTTTTAAACTGATTTCTACGCCAATGTTTTGCTATTCCTCTTGTATTGACCTTATTTGGTGTATGCTCCTTATTTGGTGTATTAACCATTTAAGCTTACTGTTCCAAACCGAGGGCAGCATGAATCGTAGGGTGACAACACTATATATACTTTTGTATACTTTGCGCACCGTGCATGCCCAGGAAGACAGTAATGGTGTAGTAATTGCTGTACAGACAGCTGTGAAGAAGCTTGTTAGGTTGCTAGTAGGGTTGAGCATTCCGATACTGCAAATATCGGGTATCGGCCGATATTGGCTGTATCGGAATTCCGATTCCGAGTTCCGATATTTTCGTCATATCGGATACCGGAATCGGAATGTCACTGTCACTGTCAGTGTCCGTCGGTCGGGTCTGTCAGGAGTCAGCGGCACTTACCCGGCAGAAGATCTCCGGCGGTCACATCCCGGACTGCTTGATGGCCGCCATCCTCTTCTCCCTGGTGGTCACATGCAGTTTCTCGCGATAACTGCAGTGACTGCTGGGTAATCGCGGCCGTAAAGCAGTCCGATGACGTCACCGCCGGAGAAGCAGGTAATTAGCTGTGCTGCGCGGGATGTCAGGCTCTGCTGGCATTCCGATGTAGCAGAGCTGGATCGTCGTGGGACAATCGTTACTATGGACTGCGTCGGACAGGTGGTATACTGTTGGTTTTTTTTTTTCTTTTTTTACAGGAGATCGATGGCGTCGCAGGAATGAGAGAGTAATAAAATAAATGAAAACTGTGTTGTCTCTTTTATTTCATTAAAAGACTTTTTTCTTGCTGTGTCTTTTTTTTAAACATTTAAAAACTTTGGGATTAATAATGGATCGGTGTCTTATTGACGCCTCTCCATTATTAACCGGGCTTATTGTCACCGTGCAATCAACGGTGACATTAACCCCTTATTACCCCGCTTGCCACCGCTACAGGGCAAGTGGGAAGAGCCGGGTAAAGTGCCACAATTGGCACATCGTTTGATGCGCCAAATGTGGGGCTGCTGTAGCCTGGTATTATCAGGCTGTTGAGGGCCAAAATCCATGGGCCTTGATAGGCCGCAGCAGTCTGCATTTTACTTGGCTGGTTAACAAAAATAGGGGGGATCCCCATGCCGTTTTTTTTTCGAGGGGATCCCCTATTTTTGTTAACCAGCCAAGCTAAGCAGACTGCTGTGGCCTGGTATTATCAGGCTTGCAAGGTCCATGGATATTGGATCCTTACCAGCCTGAAAAACCAGGCCTCAGAGGTCTGCTTCATCTGGCTGGTTAACAAAAATAGGGGGGACCCCACGCCAATTTTTTTTGAGGGGATCCCCTATTTTTGTTAATCAGCCAAGATATGCAGACTGCTGTGGCCTGGTATTATCAGGCTGGCAAGGTCCATAGATCTTGGCTCCTTAACAGCCTGAAAATCCAGGCCTCAGCGGTCTGCTTCATCTGGCTGGTTAACAAAAATAGGGGGGACCCCACGCCATTTTTTTTTCAAAGGGAACCCCTATTTTTGTTAATCAGTTCCCTCTGACGTCACTGATGGTGTCCCTGGCTGACCTGAAGTGAAAGTGGAAAGCAATCAATTAAGCTTTCCACTTCCTCTCCTGTCAGCCAGGAGAGGAGCTCATTCATTTGGGGGTTTACTGTGAGGCTGCAGCATTAGCTGCGGTCCCTGCAGTAAACATTAACCCTTTCTGAAGGATTACACCGTGGGACCTGACTGTGCATGGGATAGGTAAGAATAATTTTGCTTTATTATTTTATTTTTATTACAGGAAATGGTTTTAGCAGGTAAATAAAATATGGTCAAAAACTGTGTGATTATTTCATTAAACTTCTTTTTTATTAAAGTGTGTGTGTTTGATTTTTCTTTCATACAATAGGATTAATAATTGATAGTTGTCTAATTGACAGCTCTCAATTATTAACCTGGCTTAAAGTGACCTTTCAATTGCAAGGTCATTTTAACCCCTTATTAACCCATTCGCCACCGCTACAGGGCAATGGGAATAGACGGGCAAAGTGCCAGAAAGGGCAAATCTAATTAGAGATTTGCCCTTTCTGGGGTGTCTGGGGGCAGATGTTAGTAGCCGGGGGGGGGGCAAAAATAATGGTCCCTCTCTGGGCTATTATTATCTGCCCCCACTCACTGGCTTTGTCTGTCTGGTTGCGAAAATAGGGCGGGAGCCCACGCATTTTTTTTCAGCAATTTTACACCTCATATATATATATACATGTCATTGAGTTTGTGACACATATATATATTTATAGTTCATACACTTCTACATAGTATAATAGCCGCTAATTCAATTGCCGGCTTTTGTGAAAATGCAGAACCCGACATGAAATGACACTTGGTTTACATAGAGTTAACCATGTCTTTTCATGTAGTTTGATATCTGATTTGCACAAACAATTACATGAGTGTAAGTGTGCAAAATTTCACACCTGTAGGGGTTAATTAAAGGTGTAAATGCGTTGTAAAAAAAACGGACTTTTTTGCTACGAATTTACACCTTTAATTAACCCCTACAGGTGTGAAATTCTGCACACTTACACTCATGTAATTGTTTGTGCAAATCAGATATCAAACTACATGAAAAGACATGGTTAACTCTATGTAAACCAAGTGTCATTTCATGTCGGGTGCTTCTGTCTTTTCACAAAAGCCGGCTTTACCCGGCAATTGAATCAGAGGCTATTTTACTATGTAGAAGTGTATAAACTATAAATATATGTATTTATATATATATATATGTCACAATGACATGTTATATATATATATAAATAATATTATATATATATATATATATATATATGTATTCTATGTGTGTATATTTAGTGTTTACAAGGAAAGAAAGAGGTTTTTTTAGTTACGATATTTTGTTCCCATAGACTTACATTGGATTTCCGGTATCGGTATCGGGTATCGCCGATATTTTAATGGTATCGGCGATACCATTCCGATTCCGATACTTTTGGATATCGGAAAGTATCGCTCAACTCTAGTTGCTAGTTGCTAAAATTCTCCTCGTCAGCTGGTAACATTTTTTTTCTGTCCAGAGCAATAAAAATCTATATGTTTAATTTCAATGTTGGTCTTTGGGAAACAGCACTTGGACTCACAAAGGAAAAGTAGGTGCCGGATAGTTACCCAGTTTGTCACAATCCAAAACTGTAGATTTTCATAGAAATATAAATATGCACCTTGACAGATGGAAATCCTTAAGTGTCATTGACAAGCATGAATAATTTAATGGATAACTAATTTAATGGATCATATTTGTATTACTATCTGTACCAATGTTGCATAGGGAAAAAAGACATTGCAAGCTTTTCTATCTTGTTACTTAGCTTTAAATAAACATTACATTTGTTCCATTTTTGAAAACGAAAATAATTGGAGTATTTTCATTTTCAAAGTAATGCATTCATAGAAAAATCAACTAATATAAACTCACTCACTATGCATTCTACAAATTAAATAAAATAGTGGAAAAACTGGGAGGTAAATAGTGTTTAACCAATGTGAATATATTGTTAGTTGTAGCAAAATAAATATCTATGATTGAAATTTTAAGGAATATAATCATGTGAAAATTATCAGCTTACATTTAAATGGATGCATTTCTGCATTTTCATTTTTTATAAAAATATACTTCTTATCTGCACAGAATACGAACAGTGTTTAAAGCGATCAGATATAACTTTTTTAATATGCACACACATGCTACGATATAGCATGATATCTTGATGCAGAAAATTGTCTTTCAATATCTAACTTGACGTGTTCAGTGACTTATGCTGTATTAAGTCTTTTTTCTTCTAATACACAATAACTTAAAAAAAGTTACATTTGCTGAAAGGAAAAAGTGACCAAAGGGTATAAGAGCGATTCTTGAATGCCCATTGTCATTAGAGGCACAAAACCTCTCAGGAAATCAGCAAAAATACAAACATGAGATTAGTAATGTTCAAAAGTATGTTCAACTAATTGGTCATTATTTATAGCCCATTTTACCACGGAGAAAACATTGCACTTTACAGTTTTTCAGTGGAGATATTTTGTGTTCTTTAAAGGGTAAAGTTGGAACTTATGCTCTATTCACAATATAGGTGATAACTCCCTGATTGCTGAAGGTTTGGTTGAACTCATTGATTGGACTCACACAAATCCTTAAAACATTGTAGATTTCCAAATGATCTATAGGAGATTCAAATGATCAAACCAAGAATGATCAATAAGTTGTTTTCTATACTATGGATGGGGCATAATTATCATAGAATCATAGAATAGGAGAGTTAGGAGGGACCTTCTGGGTCATCTGGTCCAACCCCCTGCTCAATGCAGGATTCACTAAACCATCTCAGATAGATGACTGTCCAGCCTCTGAAAACTTCCATTGAAGGAGAACTCGCCACCTCTTGTGGTAGCCTGTTCTGCTCGTTGATCACCATAACTGTCAAAAAGTTTTTTAATAATATCTACTGTCACTCCTCCCATTCAATTTCTTCCCATTGCTTCTAGTCTTTCCTTGTGCAAATGAGAAGCACAGAAAGCTTAAGGTCCACCCAAGTCTCTGTTATCTATATGCCTTATGCATCCATATTTATTATATATTTAAATACTCTTCTCCCTCTCCTGTGTCTTCCAACCTAGTGCTACCAAATAGTTTTTATGTTCTTAGTAATATACTTATTGTATGCCAATTAATTAAGCATCATTTGGCAAAAACCAGCTACCAGCCCAAACACAATAATTGAAAAAATTCTGTACCCAACAAAAGTTTTTCTTATTTTTTTACTAGTAATATTATTCTCTTCACATGGTGTACAACACCAATATGTTGTAAATGCTAAATATTGGATTGAACTGAAGATTTTTCCTTTCTGTCTAATATTCTAAAGCAGGGGTGGCAATTAATTTTCCTGAGGGGCCACATGAGAGACTGTGATCGTTGTGGAGGGCCAAACCTATAGGCTGAAATTTATTCTGCTCAATATTAATATCAATATATTATCAGGGCAGCACGGTGGCTCAGTGGATAGCACTACAGCCTTGCAGCGCTGGAGTCCTGGGTTCGAATCCCACCAAGGACAACATCTGCAAGGAGTTTGTATGTTCTCCCCGTGTTTGCGTGGGTTTCCTCCGGGTACTCCGGTTTCCTCCCACACTCCAAAAACATACAGATAGGGAATCTAGATTGTGAGCCCCATCGGGGACAGTGACGATAATGTGTGCAAAACTGTAAAGCGCTGTGGAATATGTTAGCGCTATATAAAGATTATTATCATTATTATATTATTGATAATTATATTAATATTAATTGTATCACATAATATTGAGCAGAATTAAGTACATACACTGCATGAGCCCGACACAGTCTCCCCATAAACAGCATGAGCCCAACACAGCTTCCCCATATAAAGCATGAGCCCCACACATCCTCCTTATATACAGCATGAGCCCCACACAGCCTCCCCATATACAGCATGAGCCCCACACAGTCTCCCCATATACAGCATGAGCCCACACTCCAATACCAGAGCCCCCCAGCCTCCCCATGTACAGCAGGCACCACAAAAAGCCTTGCCATATAAAACAGTGCCCCACACAGCCTCCCCATATACAGCATGAGCCCCACACAGCCCCCCTATATACAGCATGAGCCCCACACAGCCTCCCCATATATAGCATGAGCCCCACACAGCCTCCCCATATACAGCATGAGCCCCACACAGCCTCCCCATATACAGCATGAGTCTCACACAGCCTCCCCATATACAGCATGAGCCCCACACATCCTCCCTATATACAGCATGAGCCCCACACAGCCTCCGCATATACAGCATGAGCCGCACACAGCATCCCAATGTACAGCAAGCACCACAAACAGCCTTGCCATATACAACAGGTGCCCCACACAGCCTCCCCATATACAGCAGATGCCCCACGCAGCTTACCCATATAGAGCAGGCACCTCAGACAGCCTCCCCATATACAGCAGGTGCCCCACACAGCCTCCCCATATACAGCAGATGCCCCACGCAGCTTACCCATATAGAGCAGGCACCTCAGACAGCCTCCCCATATACAGCAGGCACCCCAAAAAGCCTCCCCATATACAGCAAGCACCCCACACAGCCTCCCCAAATACAGCAGATGCCCTACATGGCCTCACCATTTACAGCAGGTGCCCCACATAGCCTCCCCATATACTTCAGGTGCCCACAAAGCCTCCCCATATCCAGCCCCACGGAAGTCTCGGTCCGCGGGCTGGACTGAGACAGCCAGAGGGCAGGATGTGGCCTGCGGGCCGCACTTTGCCCAGGTCTGTTCTAAAGACAAGACTTTTGTATTAAAACAATAGTGATGTAGTGTGAATGGAAACCTCTAAAAAAGGAACTCTCCAGCATATATAATGATGACAGTATATGTTATCAATATAAAGCTGATTTGGGTCAAGATATTAGGTCAGATATTTATCGATCAATTGTCAATAAAACATGTAAGCCCTAGGTAACCTCCTTAATTCTAACCAATAAAAATATTCAGACAAGTTATTTTGTAAGATTGACATCTTTTTTAAAAACATGATTTTTCTTACGATACTCTGTCCTGTAATGTCATTGCTATCTGTAGTCTCCCTGTGGTTGTCATGTGAATTTTACTACCGGTATTGTATTAAAAGGAAATCTGTCACCAGGTTTTTGCTATCTCATGTGAGAGCAGCATAATGCAGGCAAGAGACCCTGATTCTAAAGATGTATCACTTAGTTTACTGGGTCCAGAGTTTCTGATTTAATTGAAGCTTTTAAGATTTAACCAAGCAAGAGACCTATGAGAGCTAACTCCAACCACACCAGGCTCTGTATGTTTTGTCTATTGACAGCAAGCTGCATATCACAAAAGGGACAGAGTCGAACGAGAATGCACTCACTGCTGTAGCTGCTGCTGTCCAGACAATGATAATCATTGTTAGGGTTAGCGGATCACACCAAATATAAATTATGAGTTGGTGCGATCGCAACCCGGGGTCCACTATGCGGTGATGGAGGTACCACTGCTAGGAAACAATGACAGAGCGAAGCTGCAAGCAAGCACAGTAATCTCACCGAGTTAAGCGTCACTCGGTGTGAACAGAGTACAAAGTACCTGCCTCTGTTACACCACAGAGCAGCAAACAAAGACATAGCACTCTAGGTTATGCCCTGTTAGACTTCACAGGAGCATAATAGAAAAGACGCAAGTTGGGGTCCCTATGACTCTACCCTCACTATGCTGGTGATTGAGCCTGCCCTGTTACACGGTTTGTGAAACATGAACATGAGACGCTGTCGCCCGGTGCAGGTGCTAGGCTCAAGCGGGAGTTCCCACCTTACACTGCCTGTCTAGGCATACACACAATAGCTAGTAGCAGGACACGTGCACACAGGGAGGTAACGCTTCCACCAATACACGAAACAAATGTTATAGTGCGCTCACATGCGCACCAGAGGACCTTTTATACGTTCCTGTTCAAGACCAGTCTGACAGGATCTTGCTCATGGACCAATCATGAACTGCCATGTCATCCAACCACTAATCAGAGATTGCCTCATGAGCATGCTCAGTGAAGTGATTTCTGGACTTAGACCCAGGGACGTCTGTTCTCTGCCGCCTATTGCTAGTTACCATAGCTGTAACTGGAGAGCCAGCAGTAACCAGACGAGCAGTACGAGTCTGAGCAAGATGCTGAGACTGACATCTCTGCTGAACAGGCTCCACTGCAGTCGAAGAATGGGAGACTGCAGAGGGAGACTAGGTCTGGGCTCCTTGAAAACAAGCAAATAAATACCCCAAGTAAATTTATATAGTACTCTTCAATGTAGCACAAGTTTCACGTAGACACCACAATATTAAAACAAAAGAAAACTGCTCGAAAAATATTCCTAATAAAATTTCATTTTATTAAATTTAGACACTGTGCAGTAGGATTATCCCTGCGCCTAACAATCATCAGGTGATAAAACCTTCATTGTAAGTAAACAACAGCACACAGACTGACATGTGACTCATCCTTGAAATCTGTGTTTTAACCCCTAACATTTAACTCCTGTCATATGTTGTACTCAGATTATAAAGTAAAAAACTGCTGACAAATTCCCTTTAAATTTGTTTGTTGAGAAATTGAGGTTCTTATGTAACTTAAAACAAACAAAGGGTGGAAACAACTGTATAGTTATAGTTAGGCTAGGGTCCGAAGGCTGTAGATTCTTTCATTTAAGAAAATCTGGCCAATTATGCAAATGACGCTAAGTTCAAGCTCTGATCAGAGTTTTTTCTGAGTGTCAACATAGCGTTATCCAATTCTCTCAGATGAGAGGATCGGAGCACACTGTGTTGAGACGATAGAGAGCAAAATTTCTCCATCTTCTCCATTGTAGCAGTGTATGGTATTCTGACTGCACTCAGATGTCATCCAAGTGCAGTCCGATTATTTTCACGCACTCACAGTGTTAGGCATCAGGTGACGGCTGGATCCAAACGTGGATCTGAAGAGTCTGTGGTCTCCCATCCTGGTCCAGATGCTGCTCAGCTTTGCCGTCGGTACCAACGCCTAGCCAATATAAGAGAAGTACAAGCTGTCTCCAGGTTCTTTGTTAATAGTAGCCTTAAGCATAGATTACGGAAGGAAACAAGGCTGTTATAGCCTAAGTCCAGGATTTCCTGCACTGAGCATGACGTGGCGGACCGTGATTGGTAATTTGATGTCAGCTGATCCGGTGACCTGACACCGCCTGATTGGCCACGGGTGACGTCATCAGTGATGCAATTAACGAGATGGCTGGGGGCGTAGCTTAGCCCTTAAATAGCCCAATCGCAAGCATGTCATGTTCATGTGTGGACGCCTCTAAATCTGGGCTCCACGTGCTCTCTAGTTTTGCTCTCCGGGACCTGCCGATGCCAGAGTTAGCTCGGCTAATTAGCACAGGTCCTTCAGGCAGGTTAGTTGATGCTAGGCAGGTAATCAATGTGGCGCAGTCTAGCTCCGACAGACGGTAG
>JARQOD010000002.1:172500094-172572045 GCA_033576555.1 Oophaga sylvatica
TTAAGATCTATTTTAACCCCTTCCCGACCCAACGCCCCGTAGGGGCATAACCCCCCGTGCCAACCGACCCATGCGAAAAGTGCGTCTGAAAGGATCTCGTCCCTGGGGGCCCGGGGGGAGCCCGGGGGGGCACAAAAGGGGCACCCGACCCGCCGGCCGGCCCCCTTTTACTCACCACGGGGGGTTGGTTTTAACCCCCCCCGTGGCACGCTCTGATTGGCTGTAAAAGGGAAAACAGCCATCAGAGCAAGTGTAATTTTCACCAATTTAATTGGGAAAATTACAACCAGCCATGGCCGATGCTGCAATGCATTGCCATGGCTGGAGACCGGCCCTGACCCCCCCCACCGAGTCCCGGGGGTGATCGGCCGCCGCCACGAAAGTGGCAGCGATCGGTCACCGCCGTCACTTACAGCTCCCCTCCTCTTTGTCCACGCCCCCCATTCCATCCCCCCCCCCAGCCTTCCGACCCCCCTACTCACCTTCCCGTCCACCGAGCCCCCAGACGGGCCCGGCGTCCGCCCCGGGCCTCTTCATGGGCGCCCCCAAAATTTTGGAAAATGGCGGGGCCATGCGCAGTGCGCCCGCCGGCCGGCGCATGCGCAGTGCACCCCCCAGTGTTCAAAAAATTTTTTTGATCACTGTGATAAACGTCACAGTGACAAAAAAAAAAAAATAAATGAACCCCCCTTTATCATAGGTAGGGAAAAATAAAAAAAAATAAAGAATTTTTTTTTTTAGCGGATTTTGCTGCTGATCCCAGGGGATTTTGCTGCGGATCCGTGGCGGATACGTGCTGATCCGCGGCGGATTTCGCTGCTGATCCGCGGCGGATTTCGCTGTGACCGCGGCGGTTTCGCTGCTGATCCGCGGCGGATGTCGCGCGATCCCGGCGGATTTCGCTGCGATCAGCGGCGGATTCGCTGCTGATCCGCGGCGGCATCGCGCTGATCCGCGGGGGATTTCGCTACGGAACCGCTGCGGATTTCGCTGCTGATCGGGGGGATTTCGCTGCGATCGGCGGTGGATTTTCGTGCTGACGGCGGCGGATTTCGCTGGACCCGCGGCGGATTTCGCTGCGATCGGCGCGTTTTCGCTGCGGACAGCAGCGGATTTCGCTGCTAAACCCTGCGGATTTCGCTGCTGACGGCGGCGGATTTCCTGCTGATCCGGGGCGGATTTTCGGCTGTGAAGCGGCGGATTTGCTGCTGATCCGCAGCGATTTCCTGCTGATAGGCAGCGGATTTCGTGCTGATCGCGGCGGATTTCGCTGCTGACGGCGGGGGGATTTTCTGCGTATCCGCGACTGATTTCGCTGCGTACCCGCGATGATTTCGCGCGGATCCGGACGTTTCCTGCGGACCGCGACTGATTTCGCTGCGGATCCCGATGTTTCCTTGCGATCCGCAGGGATTTTCGCTGCTGATCGGCGGCGGATTTCGCTGCTGTCCGCGGCGGATTTCGTGCGCTTCCGGGGACTAAATTTCGTGGGACCGCGACTGATTTAGTGCGGATCCGCGACTATTTCGCTGCGGCCGCGACTGATTTCGCTGCGGATCCGCGGCGGATTTCGCTGCTGTCCGCGGCGGTTTCTCGCTGCTGATCCGCAGCGAATTTCGCTGCTGACCGCGGCGGATTTCGCTGCGGTTTCCCGGTGTTTTGCTGCTGATCCGCGCGGATTTCGCTGCTGAATCCGCGGCGGATTCGCTGCTGATACCCGGCGGATTTTCGCTGCTGATCCGCGGCGGATTTCGCTGCTGATCCGCGACGATTTTGCTGCTGATCCGCAGGTGATTATCTGCTGATTCATCTGCGCTAGGGGTATAGCATAACGCGATCGCGTTATGCTATACCGTTACCAGCCGGTCAACGCTACGTGTTGAACGGGCTGGTAAAACGCAATATGAACCCAGCCTTAGGGTTAGAACTAGGGTTAGGGTTAGCATTAGGCTAAGGTTAGAATTACGGTTAGGGTTGGAAATTTGGGTTAGGGTTGGAATTAGGGTTAGCTTGTAGTTAGGTTTATGGTTAAGTTGGGATTAGGGGTGTGTTGGGTGTTAGGGTTATGATTAGGTTTGTATTAGGGTTAGGTGTTGTAGGCGTTAGGGGTGTGTTGGGGTTAGGGTTGGAGTTAGAATTGAGGGGTTTCCACTATTTAGGCACATCAGGGGGTCTCCATACGCGACATGGCGCCACATTGATTCCTGCAAATTTTGCGTTCAAAAGTCAAACAGTGCCCCTTTATTCCAAGCCCCGACGTATGCCCAAACAGTGGTTTATCCCCACATATGAGGTATCAGCTACTCGGGAAAAATTGCACAACAACTTTGGGGGTTCTAATTTCTCCTGTTAACATTGGGGAAAAAAATTGGGGACTAAAAATTATTTTTGTGGAAAAAAAATAATTTTATATTTTCACGGCTCTGCGTTATAAACTTCTGTGAAGGACTTGGAGATTCAAAGTGCTCACCACACATCTAGAGGAGTTCCTTGGGGGATCTTGTTTCCAAAATGGGGTCACTTGTGGGGAGTTTCTACTTGTTTTAGGCAATCAGTGACTCTGCAAACGTAACATGACGCCCGAAGACCATTCATCAAGTGGGGCATTTCAAAAGGTCACTACTTCCCATCCGAGCCCCGACGTGTGCCCATACAGTAGTTTTTCCCACATGGGATATCAGCATACTCAGGACAAATTGGACAACAACTTTTGGGGTCTAATTTCTCATGTTACCCCTTGCGAAAATAAAAAATTGGGACTAAAAGATCCTGATTGTGGAAAAAATATGATTTTTTTATTTTCATGCCCGGGCGTTATAAACTTCTGTGTAGCCCTTGGGGGTTCAAAGTGCTCACCCACATCTAGATAAGTTCTTTGCGGTGTCTAGTTTTTCCCAAAAAGGGGTCATTGTGGGAGTTTCTACTGTTTAGGCGCATCAGGGGCTCTGCAAACGTAACAAGATGCCCGCAGACCATTCCATCAAGTTGGCATTTCAAAGCGTCACTACATCCCTTCCGAGCCCTGACGTGTGCCCAAACAGTGGTTTCCCCCCCACATATGGGGTACTAGCGTACTCAGGACAAACTGGACAACAACTTTCGGGGTCCAATTTCTCCTGTAACCATTGTGAAAATAAAAAATAGTGGGCTAAAAAATCTTTTTTGAGAAAAAAAAATGATATTTTATTTTCACGGCTCTGCGTTATAAACTTCTGTAAAGCACCTGGGGGGTTCAAAGTGCTCACTATGCATCTAGATAAGTTCCTTAGGGCGTCTAGTTTCCAAAATAGGGGTCACTTGTGGGGAGCTCCAATGTTTAGCACACAGGAACTCTCCAAATGCGACATGGCAACCGCTAAATATTCCAGCATATTTTCTATTCAAAAAGTCAAATGGCGCTCCTTCCCTTCTGAGCCCTGCCGTGCGCCCAAACAGTGGTTTATGATCACAAATGGGTATCATGTGTACTCAGGAGAAATTGCCCAACAAATTTTAGAATCCAATTTATACTGTTGCCCATGTGAAAATGAAAAAAAAACTGAGGCTAAAAGAAAAATTTTTGTGAAAAAAAAAGTATTTATTTTTTACGGATCAATTTGTGAAGCACCTGGGGGTTCAAAGTGCTCATTATGCATCTAGATAAGTTCCTTAGGGGGTCTAGTTTCCAAAATGGGGTCACTTGTGGGGGAGCTCCAATGTTTAGGCCACAGGGACTCTCCAAATGCGACATGGCAACCGACTAAATATCCAGCATATTTTCCATTCAAAAAGTCAAATGGCGCTCCTTCCCTTCTGAGCCCTGCCGTGCCCCAAACAGTGGTTTTGACCACATATGAGGTATCTGTGTACTCAGGAGAAATTGCCCAACAAATTTTAGGATCCAATTTATACTGTTGCCCATGTGAAAATGAAAAAAACTGAGGCTAAAAGAAAATTTTTTTGAAAAAAAAGTACTTTCTTTTTTTTTTACGATCAATTTGTGAAGCACCTGGGGTTCAAAGTGCTCACTATGCATCAGATAAGTTCCTTAGGGGGTCTAGTTTCCAAAATGGGGTCACTTGTGGGGGAGCTCCAATGTTTAGGCACACAGGGACTCTCCAAATGCGACATGGCAACCGCTAAATATTCCAGCATATTTTCTATTCAAAAAGTCAAATGGCGCTGCTTCCCTTCTGAGCCCTGCCATGCGCCCAAACAGTGGTTTATGACCACATATGAGGTATCTGTGTACTCAGGAGAAATTGCCCAACAAATTTTAGGATCAATTTATACTGTTGCCCATGTGAAAAAGAAAAAACTGAGGCTAAAAGAAAATTTTTTGTGAAAAAAAAGTACTTTTTTTTTTTTTACAGATCAATTTGTGAAGCACCTGGGGGTTCAAATGATCACTATGCATCTAGATAAGTTCCTTAGGGGGTCTGTTTCCAAAATGGGGGTCCTTGGGGGAGCTCCAATGTTTAGGCACACAGGGACTCTCCAAATGTGACATGGCAACCGCTAAATATTCCAGCATATTTTCCATTCAAAAAGTCAAATGGCGCTCCTTCCTTCTGAGCCCTGCCGTGCGCCCATACAGTGTTTATGACCACATATGAGGTATCGTGTACTCAGGAGAAATTGCCCAAAAATTTTAGGATCCATTTTATCCTGATGCCCATGTAAAAATGAAAAAATTGATGCTAAAAGAAAATTTTTGTTGGAAAAATTAAAATGTCCATTTTTTTCCTTACACGTTGCTTTAGTTCCTGTGAAGCACCTGAAGGGTTAATAATCTTCTTGAATGTAGTTTTGAGTAGCTTGAGGGGTTTGCAGTTTTTATAAAGGTGTCACTTTTGGGTATTTTCTGCCATATAGACCCCTCAAAGTGACTTCAAATGTGAGGTGGTCCCTAAAAAAAATGGTTTTGTAAATTTTGCTGTAAAAAATGAGAAATCGCTGGTCAACTTTTAACCCTTATAACTTCCTAACAAAAAAAAATGTTGTTCCCAAAATTGTGCTGATGTAAAGTAGACATGTGGGAAATGTTATTTATTAACTATTTTGTGTCACTACTCTCTAGTTTAACAGAAAAAAATTAAAAATTTGAAAATTACAAAATTTTCAAAATTTTCGCCAAAATTTCCATTTTTTTCACAAATAAACGCAAAAAATTATCGACTTAAATTTCCACTAACATGAAGCCCAATATGTCCCCGAAAAAAACAATCTCAGAATCGCTAGGATCCGTTGAAGCGTTCCTGAGTTATTCCTCATAAAGGGACACTGGTCAGAATTGCAAAAAATGGCAAGGTCTTTAAGGTCAAAATAGGCTGGGGCTTGAAGGGGTTAAATAAATATTGGTCCATCATCAAAATGGACAGGGACATGGCGACTTGACAGCGCATTACCCAAAATACCTTTAGGAAGGGGAGCTCTTTGAGAGATAGGGTAGTACACAGTCATTTTATCTCACCTAGGCCATAACACTTGGCTATCGGAATCACAATAGGGTGCTACAAAAGTGACGACTGTGTGACCTGCAAAGCGATTGCTGTAGGGAAAATTTTCTACAGTGCAGTTCAGGGGGAGAGTTATAAGATCAGATCGTTTTTTCAACTGTTGGACTAATGGTGTCATTTATAAAGGCACCTGCAACTGTGGTTAGAATACATTGGCAAGATGAAAAGAGAGTTTAGAAACAGAGGAATATTTAATGACATTAAGAAAAGTAGGGACATCTCCCTGGCAAAGACAAATAAATGTCTTACATAAAGGGAGACATTTCCTCAATTAAGTTTGTGGGGAAAGACAAAATCGAATTAGATGCCCAGAAAAGGGATTGGGAAAAGGTTATAAGTTCATTTTACAGTGCAAAACAAAAATGGATTTATCGTTTTAAAAACCACCACATCTTCTGGCTTCATGAATAACTTACTTTTAACTATATTATTTAATTAGGGACTAACAGTGTCATTAAATAGAGAGGGATGATAGAGGAGTGGATACACCACTTGAGCCGGTATTGGGATGCCGACCTGAGGTAGGCACAGTATTTAGTTGTGGCATTATATGACTATTTTGCTATACCAAAATTCAAATAATCACAACTGTGCTTTTACATCCCATCACCTCATGTTTCCTCATCAGCCATGATTGCATTATTGATCTATTACTGCCTCCCTCTTATAAAAATACTAACTCTATTTTCCCAATAATTAAGTTCTTTTAACATGCCCCATTTTGTTTCCAAAAGGGCCATCAATAGGGATGAGCTTTTCGATATTGAAATTTCGGAAATCGGCCCGATATTTGCTATATCAGAATTCCGATTTCCGATTCCGATATTTTTTTCACATCGGAAATCGGAAATCCCATAATCCTTCAGCCTCTGAGAGCTCCGTGGAGCCAATCAGGAGCTTAAAAATTTGCTGACAAACATTGTGTAACTCCCCTAAGCTTGGTAGGAGGAGTCCAAACTTGCTAGCTAGGGCTGCTGCGCTGCGATTGGCTCGCTGGATGGTGTAATCAGGCAGTACAGTATAAAAGGCTGCGTCTGCCATTTTAGCCTCCCTCTACTGTGAAAGCAGATAGCAATAGGTTGCTGTGGAGATAGGGAGAGATCTCGGATCAATAGCGATAGAAATTGGGTTTTTTCAGCGACTGGAGCAGCCCCTGTGTGTTACAGAAGCAGTCCTTTTTCCTCACTGACCATGCTCAGTTTTCATTTTATGAGCTATGCAGGCTCTCAGTGAGGTGCTTAGTGAGACAGTGCAGCGCACATTCCTGCGGCTGCTGCAAGCTCCTCTTGCTGCAGCAATTGTGTGGTGTGTGTCTCACTGCCTTTTCACACCTTTTCTTTTCATCCCTTAAATCCCCTTCCCCTATTTTTTCCTAAAAGCGTAGCTTCACCATCCAGTACATTTTGGTGAACGCTATAATAGGATTTTTAAGTGAGGGGTTCCCCCCCAAACCCTTCCCAATCCCTTACCCCCATTTATTCCTCAATTTTCCTGGTGCTCGGGTTCACTTTGCACAGTTTAGTCACCTCCGCTGTGCAGCACCCACTAGGTCAGTCTTTGTAGTCACATCAGACTGCAGGACCCCTAGTGCGGCCTGTTTATCGCGCACCCCCAAATTTTTACCAGTAAATTTCACTTTCAGTTCCCCTATATATTTTTTACTTTACCTCACAGCATCTTTTGGGAGGTTGAAGTTAAACACTATATAGGGATTGTACTGTGAGGGCCCAAACAACCTCTGTGGCTGGTGCCACACAGCACCTGGTCCAGTCCCAGAGAATCCTTTTTTTTTGGTACACAGCAGTGTCTTTTTACTGTGCTCTGACATCTGACCGTAACGTGTACACCAACACCACAAAAAACACGTTACTCTTTGTGTAGGCCACACTATATTCAAATAAATGTAGCAGACACACCATTATAAAGTGCCATTAGTGTTTATTATACCTGTTTGTAGTCCTACAGGAATAAGCACACTAATCCCCAATAATTTCTTCTTGCCATTCTGAATCCATCAATAGAGATGAAGGCAGGGAGTAAGGGACGTCCCCGTGGAAGGGCCCCGGAAGAGGGGCATCAGCAGCTAGACATGGTGCACATCCAGAGCAAGCAGCAGGCCCAAGTCACTCAGGACCTACTTTCACCCGGCAGCAGTCATTTATGCACAGCTTGTTTGGAGCACAGGGCTATAGGCTGATAAGAGAGGATCAAGTAAAACCGTGTTGGTTGGATGGCAGCTGAGGCAAACCACCTCAATGAGGGCAGCATCCTCCAGGACCTCCACCTCATCGGACCAGGCCACTGAAGAGCAGCACCCATCTGCTTCTTCATCGCCCACTAAATTGCCCATACATTCAGAGGGCCAGGAGCCAACCTTAATCCTCTTCTCAGAATCTGTTGGCTTGGAATCTGTGTGCCAGCCAGAGAGCATTCCTGCAGCTGAAGAAGAGGTAGTGTGCACAGATCGCAACCACTGTGGTGCGTCTGAGGAAGAAGTGGAGGGTGGGCCAGTGCCCACAGTGACCAGACCCCAGTCAGCAGATGATGAGATGAAACTCAGCTGCCAGTTTCTGCTGATGAAAGTGTATTGGATGACGAGGTCCTTGACCATCATGGCATGCTGAGGGGCAGCAAGCAAGTAGGGATAGCTCAGAGGAAAATGCTTGCAGGTGTGGCGCAGCGTGGTGCGTCCCACATGGGAGAGGAAGAGGGAAAAATTGGTTGTCTGCTCCCTCAACTTCAGCACCCATTAGGAGTAGGGCCCTTTTAAAGAGCACAAGGGGTGCGACCAAGAGTTGTGGTGCATGGGCCTTTTTCGATCCCAAATTGCAGATGACGGTTTCAGTAGTCAGATGCAGCTTTGTCGACAAACTTTGTGGAGAGGGAAGAACGTCAGTAACCTTAATACCACCAATATGTTTATGCATGTCAGGAAGAGGCACCCTGTGGAGTGGCAAACATCACACTCAAGATGATTCGCCACCTGCAGCTGGTCCCCCACCTTCCATCTCTTCAGCCACAGTTGCCACCTCTTCCTCCAGCTGCAAACAGCTGCTCCCGCTTCCTCGCCAGTATGCCAGGGTGCATCTGCAGGCAGTGTTGTACGGTGGCACAACTGTCTGTACTTCTTCAGCATCAGCATCCCAATCGCTGGCATCCTCACCCCTCCCCATCCAGTGTGCAGCCATCTGTCACACAGGTGTGAGAGAAAAGGCGCCGTACTCGGCAAACCACCCACGAGCACAGGGCATGAATTCTCGCAATGCCAAACTGCTTGCAGTTGAAATGCTACCATTCTGGCTGGTGAGTAAGCCAGCCTTTTTATCGATATGTTGGGTTTGCAATCCCACAATACAGCGTTCCAAGCCGCTTCTAACTTCAGCAGGCAAGCCATCCCCGCCCTGCAACAGCATGTGGAGCGTAAAATTAAGCATGTGCTACTAAATGCAGTAGTAGCAAGGTCCACCTGACCATCGACTTGTGGAACAGTCAGCATGGCCAGGGATGCTAACATTTCCATCACCACTAATTGGTAAATTTAGTTGAGCCTGAACTGAAGTAGACAGTGCAAGTGTGCGGGTCCTGCCAACTCCACGGATTGCAGGCCTCTCCTCCGTTCAAATTCACTCCACCTCATAATCCTCGTCAGACTCGCCTGCACCCAGACGTACCACAACAACCTATTTCAGCACTGCATCGGCCTAAACATCAACAGCCGTGTTGAAATTGGTTTATCTGGGTTAATGTTAGCCACACCGCAACCGAGCTGTGGAACACGCTCAAGGAGCAGAGCGACATGTGGCTTGCGCCGTTCAACCTCCAGCCAGGTATGGTGGTGTGTGACAATGGCCGAAACCTGGTCGCGGTTCTGGGTCTAGGTGGTCTGACTGACATTCCATGCCTTGCCCATGTCCTAAAACTTGGTGGTGCAGAGCTTCCTTAGGAACTATCCTGACCTTGAGGAGCTGCTGCACAAAGTCAGATACGAGTGCTCTCATTTGCGGCGTTCAAGCATGGCTGCATCGCGCCTTACAGCCATGCAGCGCAGATTGGGCCTCCCCCGAGCACCGCATCATTGTTGACCTCCTCACCAGGTGGATTCGACTTTGCATATGCTGCGGAGGTTGTGTGAGCAGCAACGTGCAATTATGGAGTTTGCAGCTGCAGCAGGAGCAAAGTAGGAGACACACATCTCAGCCCTCCCACTTTACAACCACAGAGAGGGCATCCATGAAGGACATATGCACCATTTTGAAGTGCTTTGAGTACTCCACTCTGATGGTGAGCGCGGATGCTGCCCTACTCAGCCTGACTATTCCCCTTATGCCTTATAGAATCATCACTTAAAGGCCTAAGGGATGAGGTTTCTCAGGAGGAGGAGGAGTATGATGAGACACTTGCACCAACCAGGCAATCTTCATCGGCCGGTTGGTACAAAGCTCTGTGGGTGCCTCACAAAGGTCCAGGCAGGGCACAGCAAGCGAGGAGGATGAGGAGGACAATGAGGATGAGCTAGAGGAGGAAAGTACACAGCGCTCTACTAGTATCACCAGATAGAGCGTGGATGGGGTGATGCAGAGCTGCAAGAGCACATTACTCCAGCTGGTGACAGCGATGCATAGCCAGTTGGCAGCCTTCAGCACATGAGTGACTTCATGCTGCCAGTGTCTGAGAAACGACCCACACGTGGCTCGTATTCTCCACACAAATGACTACTGGTGGCCACCCTCTTAGATCCACGTTACCGTGACAGCCTTGAAAGCCTAATTACACCCTTTGAACCGCGCGTGTAAAAATGCAGGAGTACCAAGACGCACTGGTTAAATCACTCATGTACTCTTTTCCACTGCATGCAGTGATGCGCGTGCATCCTAGCAGGCACCTCAGTGCGTCCTGTGCCCAGCAAATCCGTTCAGAAGCCAGTAGCAGAAGCAGTACATCTGCTACTGACAGGTTCAGTATACTCAACCTGTTCCAACGGTTTCTGAAACAGCAAACAGTTCGGTGCGCCATCAGCACAGACAGTGCAACGCACTAGGAGGCAACATTACCATGACATGGTGGCACAATACCTCTTCACTCCATCAGTGGGCTTCAGGATGTATCTGCCCCCTTCAAGTTTTGGTCTCCAAGTTGGATACATGGCCCGAGCTTAGACAGTATGCCTTGGAGGTCCTGGCTTGTCCTGGTGCCAGTGTGATTTCTGAATGCGTCTTTAGTGCAGCTGGCAATGTACTAACAGACCAACGTACCAGACTATCTGCTGCAAATGTGGACCGGCTTACATTCCTTTAAATGAACAGGCCTGGATTTCTGGTGATTTTTGCTGCCTTGGGCCACAGTACACAGGTTACCTGCTTGGTTGGTAGCAGTATGCATGCTGTGTCATGTGCCTATGCTGCACACAGCGTCATCTGTTATTGCCCATGCTCTGGCCTCTACTACCAACATCTAGCACCTGGTTCTGTGACTGACTCTTTCACCTCATACTATTTTCCATTGGCTCTAGTACCGCCAGCTAGTGCCCATTTCCGTGACTGCCACTTTCACAGCATGCCGTGTTTCTGGGTTCTAATATCACCAGCTACTGCCCATTTCCGTGACTGCCACTTTTACACCATGCTGTGTTTTCTGGGCAACAGTACCGCCAGCTGTACATCGTTAGACCAAAGAGGAAAAAAAGGACGACAGATGCAAACACCTATAGGCAGAAGCACAAGAGGTGGGATCCAGCCATGCCGGCTGTTTCGTGGCAGTGAAGTGCGGACACAGGTGCCTCCCCAAAGGGTAAACCGAGTTCCAGCATCGCCAGCTGGTTCTCGGGAGTGTCCAAGTGCAATGGTACCATCCTGCCCAAACCGTGTTTCGACAACGCTCTAACCCTAACCCTTACCCTACTAACCATAAACCCTAACCCTACCCCAACTAATCCTAACCCAAAGAAAAAACAACCGCTGTTAAGAAGATGACGACCAGTTTTCCTGATACAGTTTTCGCCTCTGTGCATTTTTTCTAGCGATTTTTTTGCTCCTCTGCCTCTGCAAACTCCTTCCCCATTATCCTGAGGTGTTTCCCCTCCATTTTATCCATTATATAACACTGTAGTGGTCATTTTGTAATTACGATTTTTTTCTCCCATTGATTTGCATTGATATCGGAAATTGGAAATTCCGATATCAGATTATTTTTTCAATATAGGAAATCGGAATTCCAATACGATATCAGGCAATATCGCTCATCCCTAGCCATCAACTTAGGACACCTATAAATATACGCAAAGGGAGCTGGGGAGACCGTTAATTTATATTTCTCTTTTAAGGGGTATTTTAATCACAATATATCTGTATATAGCTGAGGATAAAGTGATGCAGAATTGTGAACCTTGATATGCTTACATCCCGGGAATAGGAGTACCCCTGGTCCAGGTTTTTACTATTGTTTGTCTATTTAGTGTATTTGTAGTCTGTTGATAATTTTTTTAAATACATAACAATATATGCTGACTTTTAAACTGATTTCTACGCCAATGTTTTGCTATACCTCTTGTATTGACCTTATTTGGTGTATGCTCCTTATTTGGTGTATTAACCATTTAAGCTTACTGTTCCAAACCGAGGGCAGCATGAATCGTGGGGTGACAACACTATATATACTTTTGTATACTTTGCGCACCGTGCATGCCCAGGAAGACAGTAGTGGTGTAGTAATTGCTGTACAGACAGCTGTGAAGAAGCTTGTTAGGTTGCTAGTAGGGTTGAGCATTCCGATACTGCAAATATCGGGTATCGGCCGATATTGGCTGTATCGGAATTCCGATTCCGAGTTCCGATATTTTCGTCATATCGGATACCGGAATCGGAATGTCACTGTCACTGTCAGTGTCCGTCGGTCGGGTCTGTCAGGAGTCAGCGGCACTTACCCGGCAGAAGATCTCCGGCGGTCACATCCCGGACTGCTTGATGGCCGCCATCCTCTTCTCCCTGGCGGTCACATGCAGTTTTCTCGCGATAACTGCAGTGACTGCTGGGTAATCGCGGCCGTAAAGCAGTCCGATGACGTCACCCGCCGGAGAAGCAGGTAATCAGCTGTGCTGCGCCGGGATGTCAGGCTCTGTCTGGCATTCCGATGTAGCAGAGCTGGATCGTCGTGGGACAATCGTTACTATGGACTGCGTCGGACAGGTGGTATACTGTTGGTTTTTTTTTTTCTTTTTTTACAGGAGATCGATGGCGTCGCAGGAATGAGAGAGTAATAAAATAAATGAAAACTGTGTTGTCTCTTTTATTTCATTAAAAGACTTTTTTCTTGCTGTGTCTTTTTTTTAAACATTTAAAAACTTTGGGATTAATAATGGATCGGTGTCTTATTGACGCCTCTCCATTATTAACCGGGCTTATTGTCACCGTGCAATCAACGGTGACATTAACCCCTTATTACCCCGCTTGCCACCGCTACAGGGCAAGTGGGAAGAGCCGGGTAAAGTGCCACAATTGGCACATCGTTTGATGCGCCAAATGTGGGGCTGCTGTAGCCTGGTATTATCAGGCTGTTGAGGGCCAAAATCCATGGGCCTTGATAGGCCGCAGCAGTCTGCATTTTACTTGGCTGGTTAACAAAAATAGGGGGGATCCCCATGCCGTTTTTTTTTCGAGGGGATCCCCTATTTTTGTTAACCAGCCAAGCTAAGCAGACTGCTGTGGCCTGGTATTATCAGGCTTGCAAGGTCCATGGATATTGGATCCTTACCAGCCTGAAAACCAGGCCTCAGAGGTCTGCTTCATCTGGCTGGTTAACAAAATATAGGGGGGACCCCACGCCAATTTTTTTTGAGGGATCCCCTATTTTTGTTAATCAGCCAAGATATGCAGACTGCTGTGGCCTGGTATTATCAGGCTGGCAAGGTCCATAGATCTTGGCTCCTTAACAGCCTGAAAATCCAGGCCTCAGCGGTCTGCTTCAAACTAGCTGGTTAACAAAAATAGGGGGGACCCCACGCCATTTTTTTTTCAAAGGGAACCCTATTTTTGTTAATCAGTTCCCTCTGACGTCACTGATGGTGTCCCTGGCTGACCTGAAGTGAAAGTGGAAAGCAATCAATTAAGCTTTCCACTTCCTCTCCTGTCAGCCAGGAGAGGAGCTCATTCATTTGGGGGTTTACTGTGAGGCTGCAGCATTAGCTGCGGTCCCTGCAGTAAACATTAACCCTTTCTGAAGGATTACACCGTGGGACCTGACTGTGCATGGGATAGGTAAGAATAATTTTGCTTTATTATTTTATTTTTATTACAGGAAATGGTTTTAGCAGGTAAATAAAATATGGTCAAAAACTGTGTGATTATTTCATTAAACTTCTTTTTTATTAAAGTGTGTGTGTTTGATTTTTCTTTCATACAATAGGATTAATAATTGATAGTTGTCTAATTGACAGCTCTCAATTATTAACCTGGCTTAAAGTGACCTTTCAATTGCAAGGTCATTTTAACCCCTTATTAACCCATTCGCCACCGCTACAGGGCAATGGGAATAGACGGGCAAAGTGCCAGAAAGGGCAAATCTAATTAGAGATTTGCCCTTTCTGGGGTGTCTGGGGGCAGATGTTAGTAGCCGGGGGGGGGGCAAAAATAATGGTCCCTCTCTGGGCTATTATTATCTGCCCCCACTCACTGGCTTTGTCTGTCTGGTTGCGAAAATAGGGCGGGAGCCCACGCATTTTTTTTTCAGCAATTTTACACCTCATATATATATATACATGTCATTGAGTTTGTGACACATTATATATATTTATAGTTCATACACTTCTACATAGTATAATAGCCGCTAATTCAATTGCCGGCTTTTGTGAAAATGCAGAACCCGACATGAAATGACACTTGGTTTACATAGAGTTAACCATGTCTTTTCATGTAGTTTGATATCTGATTTGCACAAACAATTACATGGTGTAAGTGTGCAAAATTTCACACCTGTAGGGGTTAATTAAAGGTGTAAATTCGTTGTAAAAAAAACGGACTTTTTTGCTACGAATTTACACCTTTAATTAACCCCTACAGGTGTGAAATTCTGCACACTTACACTCATGTAATTGTTTGTGCAAATCAGATATCAAACTACATGAAAAGACATGGTTAACTCTATGTAAACCAAGTGTCATTTCATGTCGGGTGCTTCTGTCTTTTCACAAAAGCCGGCTTTACCCGGCAATTGAATCAGAGGCTATTTTACTATGTAGAAGTGTATAAACTATAAATATATGTATATATATATATATATATATATAATATAATATATATATGTCACAATGACATGTGTATATAATATATATATTATATATATATGTACTCTATGTGTGTATATTTAGTGTTTACAAGGAAAGAAAGAGGTTTTTTTTAGTTACGATATTTTGTTCCCATAGACTTACATTGGATTTCCGGTATCGGTATCGGGTATCGCCGATATTTTAATGGTATCGGCGATACCATTCCGATTCCGATACTTTTGGATATCGAAAGTATCGCTCAACTCTAGTTGCTAGTTGCTAAAATTCTCCTCGTCAGCTGGTAACATTTTTTTTTCTGTCCAGAGCAATAAAAATCTATATGTTTAATTTCAATGTTGGTCTTTGGGAAACAGCACTTGGACTCACAAAGGAAAAGTAGGTGCCGGATAGTTACCCAGTTTGTCACAATCCAAAACTGTAGATTTTCATAGAAATATAAATATGCACCTTGACAGATGGAAATCCTTAAGTGTCATTGACAAGCATGAATAATTTAATGGATAACTAATTTAATGGATCATATTTGTATTACTATCTGTACCAATGTTGCATAGGAAAAAAGACATTGCAAGCTTTTCTATCTTGTTACTTAGCTTTAAATAAACATTACATTTGTTCCATTTTTGAAAACGAAAAATAATTGGAGTATTTTCATTTTCAAAGTAATGCATTCATAGAAAAATCAACTAATATAAACTCACTCACTATGCATTCTACAAATTAAATAAAATAGTGGAAAAACTGGGAGGTAAATAGTGTTTAACCAATGTGAATATATTGTTAGTTGTAGCAAAATAAATATCTATGATTGAAATTTTAAGGAATATAATCATGTGAAAATTATCAGCTTACATTTAAATGGATGCATTTCTGCATTTTCATTTTTTATAAAAATATACTTCTTATCTGCACAGAATACGAACAGTGTTTAAAGCGATCAGATATAACTTTTTTAATATGCACACACATGCTACGATATAGCATGATATCTTGATGCAGAAAATTGTCTTTCAATATCTAACTTGACGTGTTCAGTGACTTATGCTGTATTAAGTCTTTTTTTCTTCTAATACACAATAACTTAAAAAAAGTTACATTTGCTGAAAGGAAAAAAGTGACCAAAGGGTATAAGAGCGATTCTTGAATGCCCATTGTCATTAGAGGCACAAAACCTCTCAGGAAATCAGCAAAAATACAAACATGAGATTAGTAATGTTCAAAAGTATGTTCAACTAATTGGTCATTATTTATAGCCCATTTTTACCACGGAGAAAACATTGCACTTTACAGTTTTTCAGTGGAGATATTTTGTGTTCTTTAAAGGGTAAAGTTGGAACTTATGCTCTATTCACAATATAGGTGATAACTCCCTGATTGCTGAAGGTTTGGTTGAACTCATTGATTGGACTCACACAAATCCTTAAAACATTGTAGATTTCCAAATGATCTATAGGAGATTCAAATGATCAAACCAAGAATGATCAATAAGTTGTTTCCTATACTATGGATGGGGCATAATTATCATAGAATCATAGAATAGGAGAGTTAGGAGGGACCTTCTGGGTCATCTGGTCCAACCCCCTGCTCAATGCAGGATTCACTAAACCATCTCAGATAGATGACTGTCCAGCCTCTGAAAACTTCCATTGAAGGAGAACTCGCCACCTCTTGTGGTAGCCTGTTCTGCTCGTTGATCACCATAACTGTCAAAAAGTTTTTTAATAATATCTACTGTCACTCCTCCCATTCAATTTCTTCCCATTGCTTCTAGTCTTTCCTTGTGCAAATGAGAAGCACAGAAAGCTTAAGGTCCACCCAAGTCTCTGTTATCTATATGCCTTATGCATCCATATTTATTATATATTTAAATACTCTTCTCCCTCTCCTGTGTCTTCCAACCTAGTGCTACCAAATAGTTTTTATGTTCTTAGTAATATACTTATTGTATGCCAATTAATTAAGCATCATTTGGCAAAAACCAGCTACCAGCCCAAACACAATAATTGAAAAAATTCTGTACCCAACAAAAGTTTTTCTTATTTTTTTACTAGTAATATTATTCTCTTCACATGGTGTACAACACCAATATGTTGTAAATGCTAAATATTGGATTGAACTGAAGATTTTTCCTTTCTGTCTAATATTCTAAAGCAGGGGTGGCAATTAATTTTCCTGAGGGGCCACATGAGAGACTGTGATCGTTGTGGAGGGCCAAACCTATAGGCTGAAATTTATTCTGCTCAATATTAATATCAATATATTATCAGGGCAGCACGGTGGCTCAGTGGATAGCACTACAGCCTTGCAGCGCTGGAGTCCTGGGTTCGAATCCCACCAAGGACAACATCTGCAAGGAGTTTGTATGTTCTCCCCGTGTTTGCGTGGGTTTCCTCCGGGTACTCCGGTTTCCTCCCACACTCCAAAAAACATACAGATAGGGAATCTAGATTGTGAGCCCATCGGGGACAGTGACGATAATGTGTGCAAAACTGTAAAGCGCTGTGGAATATGTTAGCGCTATATAAAGATTATTATTATTATTATTATTATTATCATTATTATATTATTGATAATTATATTAATATTAATTGTATCACATAATATTGAGCAGAATTAAGTACATACACTGCATGAGCCCGACACAGTCTCCCCATAAACAGCATGAGCCCAACACAGCTTCCCCATATAAAGCATGAGCCCCACACATCCTCCTTATATACAGCATGAGCCCCACACAGCCTCCCCATATACAGCATGAGCCCCACACAGTCTCCCCATATACAGCATGAGCCCCACACAGCCTCCCCATGTACAGCAGGCACCACAAAAAGCCTTGCCATATAAAACAGTGCCCCACACAGCCTCCCCATATACAGCATGAGCCCCACACAGCCCCCCTATATACAGCATGAGCCCCACACAGCCTCCCCATATATAGCATGAGCCCCACACAGCCTCCCCATATACAGCATGAGCCCCACACAGCCTCCCCATATACAGCATGAGTCTCACACAGCCTCCCCATATACAGCATGAGCCCCACACATCCTCCCTATATACAGCATGAGCCCCACACAGCCTCCGCATATACAGCATGAGCCGCACACAGCATCCCAATGTACAGCAAGCACCACAAACAGCCTTGCCATATACAACAGGTGCCCCACACAGCCTCCCCATATACAGCAGATGCCCCACGCAGCTTACCCATATAGAGCAGGCACCTCAGACAGCCTCCCCATATACAGCAGGTGCCCCACACAGCCTCCCCATATACAGCAGATGCCCCACGCAGCTTACCCATATAGAGCAGGCACCTCAGACAGCCTCCCCATATACAGCAGGCACCCCAAAAAGCCTCCCCATATACAGCAAGCACCCCACACAGCCTCCCCAAATACAGCAGATGCCCTACATGGCCTCACCATTTACAGCAGGTGCCCCACATAGCCTCCCCATATACTTCAGGTGCCCCACAAAGCCTCCCCATATCCAGCCCCACGGAAGTCTCGGTCCGCGGGCTGGACTGAGACAGCCAGAGGGCAGGATGTGGCCTGCGGGCCGCACTTTGCCCAGGTCTGTTCTAAAGACAAGACTTTTGTATTAAAACAATAGTGATGTAGTGTGAATGGAAACCTCTAAAAAAGGAACTCTCCAGCATATATAATGATGACAGTATATGTTATCAATATAAAGCTGATTTGGGTCAAGATATTAGGTCAGATATTTATCGATCAATTGTCAATAAAACATGTAAGCCCTAGGTAACCTCCTTAATTCTAACCAATAAAAATATTCAGACAAGTTATTTTGTAAGATTGACATCTTTTTTAAAAACATGATTTTTCTTACGATACTCTGTCCTGTAATGTCATTGCTATCTGTAGTCTCCCTGTGGTTGTCATGTGAATTTTACTACCGGTATTGTATTAAAAGGAAATCTGTCACCAGGTTTTTGCTATCTCATGTGAGAGCAGCATAATGCAGGCAAGAGACCCTGATTCTAAAGATGTATCACTTAGTTTACTGGGTCCAGAGTTTCTGATTTAATTGAAGCTTTTAAGATTTAACCAAGCAAGAGACCTATGAGAGCTAACTCCAACCACACCAGGCTCTGTATGTTTTGTCTATTGACAGCAAGCTGCATATCACAAAAGGGACAGAGTCGAACGAGAATGCACTCACTGCTGTAGCTGCTGCTGTCCAGACAATGATAATCATTGTTAGGGTTAGCGGATCACACCAAATATAAATTATGAGTTGGTGCGATCGCAACCCGGGGTCCACTATGCGGTGATGGAGGTACCACTGCTAGGAAACAATGACAGAGCGAAGCTGCAAGCAAGCACAGTAATCTCACCGAGTTAAGCGTCACTCGGTGTGAACAGAGTACAAAGTACCTGCCTCTGTTACACCACAGAGCAGCAAACAAAGACATAGCACTCTAGGTTATGCCCTGTTAGACTTCACAGGAGCATAATAGAAAAGACGCAAGTTGGGGTCCCTATGACTCTACCCTCACTATGCTGGTGATTGAGCCTGCCCTGTTACACGGTTTGTGAAACATGAACATGAGACGCTGTCGCCCGGTGCAGGTGCTAGGCTCAAGCGGGAGTTCCCACCTTACACTGCCTGTCTAGGCATACACACAATAGCTAGTAGCAGGACACGTGCACACAGGGAGGTAACGCTTCCACCAATACACGAAACAAATGTTATAGTGCGCTCACATGCGCACCAGAGGACCTTTTATACGTTCCTGTTCAAGACCAGTCTGACAGGATCTTGCTCATGGACCAATCATGAACTGCCATGTCATCCAACCACTAATCAGAGATTGCCTCATGAGCATGCTCAGTGAAGTGATTTCTGGACTTAGACCCAGGGACGTCTGTTCTCTGCCGCCTATTGCTAGTTACCATAGCTGTAACTGGAGAGCCAGCAGTAACCAGACGAACAGTACGAGTCTGAGCAAGATGCTGAGACTGACATCTCTGCTGAACAGGCTCCACTGCAGTCGAAGAATGGGAGACTGCAGAGGGAGACTAGGTCTGGGCTCCTTGAAAACAAGCAAATAAATACCCCAAGTAAATTTATATAGTACTCTTCAATGTAGCACAAGTTTCACGTAGACACCACAATATTAAAACAAAAGAAAACTGCTCGAAAAATATTCCTAATAAAATTTCATTTTATTAAATTTAGACACTGTGCAGTAGGATTATCCCTGCGCCTAACAATCATCAGGTGATAAAACCTTCATTGTAAGTAAACAACAGCACACAGACTGACATGTGACTCATCCTTGAAATCTGTGTTTTAACCCCTAACATTTAACTCCTGTCATATGTTGTACTCAGATTATAAAGTAAAAAACTGCTGACAAATTCCCTTTAAATTTGTTTGTTGAGAAATTGAGGTTCTTATGTAACTTAAAACAAACAAAGGGTGGAAACAACTGTATAGTTATAGTTAGGCTAGGGTCCGAAGGCTGTAGATTCTTTCATTTAAGAAAATCTGGCCAATTATGCAAATGACGCTAAGTTCAAGCTCTGATCAGAGTTTTTTCTGAGTGTCAACATAGCGTTATCCAATTCTCTCAGATGAGAGGATCGGAGCACACTGTGTTGAGACGATAGAGAGCAAAATTTCTCCATCTTCTCCATTGTAGCAGTGTATGGTATTCTGACTGCACTCAGATGTCATCCAAGTGCAGTCCGATTATTTTCACGCACTCACAGTGTTAGGCATCAGGTGACGGCTGGATCCAAACGTGGATCTGAAGAGTCTGTGGTCTCCCATCCTGGTCCAGATGCTGCTCAGCTTTGCCGTCGGTCCCAACGCCTAGCCAATATAAGAGAAGTACAAGCTGTCTCCAGGTTCTTTGTTAATAGTAGCCTTAAGCATAGATTACGGAAGGAAACAAGGCTGTTATAGCCTAAGTCCAGGATTTCCTGCACTGAGCATGACGTGGCGGACCGTGATTGGTAATTTGATGTCAGCTGATCCGGTGACCTGACACCGCCTGATTGGCCACGGGTGACGTCATCAGTGATGCAATTAACGAGATGGCTGGGGGCGTAGCTTAGCCCTTAAATAGCCCAATCGCAAGCATGTCATGTTCATGTGTGGACGCCTCTAAATCTGGGCTCCACGTGCTCTCTAGTTTTGCTCTCCGGGACCTGCCGATGCCAGAGTTAGCTCGGCTAATTAGCACAGGTCCTTCAGGCAGGTTAGTTGATGCTAGGCAGGTAATCAATGTGGCGCAGTCTAGCTCCGACAGACGGTAGCTGTACACCCTGAGCAGACTTCGGGGCGCGTAACCTGGGCATCGTCTGCCAGCTGAACAGAGAGTTGCTCAGTCCGGTCGCACACTGGCTGGCAGCACATACGCCTGGCGTGATTCGCATGCACTTTCTAAATGGCTGGCAAGTGGCTTCTGTGCAGTTAACAGGGCTACGTCTACGCCAGCCTACAGCACATCTTCTGTGGCGTTAACGGAGATAGTGCAAATACAATATCTTTCCAAGTGTGAAGAAACACAGGCAAGAACTTAACTTTCTGTTGTCAGTTTTCACCCTCATACCCGAGGGGTGTTCGACCGCAGCATCTCTAGCTGCACCGCGGACCCCAGGGTTCGGTTGCATCCTATTATTTAATAAAGTTGTTGCAACCGTCCCCTTAACACATAGTCTTGCATAGCCTGTGCAGTATGAATATTGGATCAAACTTGGACGTGCAGTGATTTTTCCTTGGACAGACTCTGTCCAATGAAAAAATCAGACATGTTCGCGGCCCCACAAACTAATATTTGTCCCAGTGCGATCCAATGTTTTGTTGGATCGCCCTCAGATGGAAATTATTGTGGCATGAGTGAATCCTTATACAGATTTTTGTGACATATAAACATAAAATGAGGATTGCTATATTAAACAGCAGCAAGACCGAGTATTGAGTGAAGAAAAGTAATTTTTATGTAGTGTTTTACGTAGCAAGGTAAATCTTCCAAATGGGAAATGGCAATATAATATACTTATTGTTTTTAATTAATTTATTGTATATTTTGATGATGGTGTAATTTGTTAAAAACTGTCCAACATGAAGTCTGACTGCTTATAAAAAGTGATAGTTTAAGTTGTACAGCTTACACATCTGGAGTTCTTTGAGAATGTGAACATTATGCAAAATTACATAGTCTGAGTTTCATGAGTTTTGCAATTAATCAGGGATGGTCATTGTTTCAGTTTTTACAATCACTGTTTCATCAGTAATTTTCATGTCTGTGATTTTTCACAGACACAATGTCTAGTAAAATACATGGACATGTGTACAACCCCATAGAGTATAATGAGTACATGTTCTATCTGTGAAAAAAATGGATAGAACACATACATGTAAAATGGATATTTGAATGAGGCCTAAAATGCACATTTTAGATGCCCCACTAATTGGTATGACTTTTTGAGTGAGCAGACATTGTGTCAATGTACATTTTTATTTTCAGACTGATTCTCTATAATGTTATTTTTTGTGATATTTTCATTCTGGCATATTCAATGTATTTTATTTTAGAAATCAGCATGCTTCATTTTATATTCTCTCCATCTGTCTATTTGTAGGATCCCTACTGAATGTGAGAAATATGTTTCTGAAGGTACGTCGAACAACGAACATGTTTTTGACTGGTGTTGATGTGTTCATCAACAGAAGTTACATGTTAAGTTCTGTTTCCACTTTGGAAGCCACTCTTATTCTACTAACATAAGTCTGAAACATGATGTATACGTTCTCTTTGTCACTTTGTCAAGATTTTTAAATGTGAGAGTTCCTGTACATTTTATTATTGTTTTGACAATGTGATTTATTTCATCTATGGCCCTTGTAGACTTCAATACAACATGCTGATGAATGTGGGTATGCTTTATTAATGTTTAAATAAAAAATATTATATTCTGGTAAGCAGCTTTATTATATTAGTATTTGTCCATTATGTGGATGTTTGAGAAATGAATCATTATCTAGCATATAGTTAAAGGAAAACAGTTAAAGCAAGCCTGTTATGGTATTCAATTGTAATAGTCTTATAGCTTTTAAAAGGAATTTGGCCCTGGTTTGTTTCTCAGTCTGAGGGAAGCATAAAATACGGACAGAGACTCTTATTCCTGTGGCATGCCACTTCCTCAGGTTCGCCCCAGGCCTTGTTGCAGCCAGAAGTCATGGCCTAGAGTGAATATGCAGTACACAACAACAGTATGAAAATGTGGCAAGGAATGTTAGGGAAGAGCAGTCAGCAGAGTTGAGTTGTCTAGTGGACATGTACAGCCCAAATCAGTACAGGTATATGGAGTGAGCGTACCGGTAATGGCTGTGTATTACAGTCAGGACTTGCCTCTAACAGCCACGGCTGGAGCTCAATTGTCAAATGCCGCTGTCAAACTCTGATAACAGAATTAACAGAGCCAGCACGGGTGCATGTAATTCTATGTACCCAAGTCATAAGACACTGATGGGCTGCTATGACAGGCGAAGGTCTGTTGAATAATTCCATGCCTATTATTATGGACCTCCCTTGAAACCCAGCCTGTTGCTGGGCTACAAAGCAGACCATGGTTTACTATAAGCAGCAATAATTTTATATTGCTGGATGTAGTACAATAAGTCAGAAAATTGTAAGTTCAAGTCCTCTAAAGAGACATTGAAAAGTGAAGAAAAAAATGAAAAAATAAAATACCTATATAAGTTCAAATCACTCACTTTTTTTCCCCTTTAAAAATAAAGATAATAACAATTTAAACGTATACATGTATGGTGTCGCTCCACCACCGCATACAGAAAAGTCCAATATATCAAAATATAAAAATAACTAATGTGATTGGTAAAACAATTCAGAAAACCAAAATTTAATTTTTTTGGTCGCCACACTAAAAAAAAATAAGCTGTAAAAAGCAATCAAAATATCATATCTATCCCAAAATGGTATTAATAAAGACAATGTCTCACCCTGCAAAAAATAAGCCCTCACACAGGTCTATTGACCCAAATATTTTTCTTTCAAATTTCTGATTTTTTTTACAACTAAAATATTGAAAAAACTAGACAAGTTTGGTATCACCATAATTATACTCAGGACTAGTGCATTCAACTGATTATTTTGATCCACTGTTATCCCATGATATTCTATGGGGCTTTGCACATGTCCAATTTTTTCCTTAGACTGAATGGTCCAAGTAAAAAAATCTGAGACATGTCCAGGTTAGGCATGACTGTTGGATCAAAATCAGCAATGTAAGTCTATGGGTCCATTGAAAACGAGGGACCACACATGAATGACATTCCACAGATGGACTGAATAAAGAAGATGGAGAAACCTTTATTTTTTTTCTCTCCATATCCAAGAAAAACAGATGACACTGTGATCAAATTCTGATCAATCTCTGATCAGAGTCTGATCAAAATAATTAAACCATTTTTATCCATCGATAGAGAATAAAAGGGTTGTGTGAACCTACCCTTATGAAGAAAAATATATTACCACATAATGTTTACCACACAAAGTATGTCATGAAAACAATCCCAAAAACAATGTCAGAATAGCCTTTTTTCCAATTTCACCGCACTTAAGAAATATATTTTTCATTTTATAGTACAATATATGGTAAAATTAATGGACTCAATCAAAAGTACAACTTATCTAACAAAAAAAACAACAACATATGTCTATGTAGCTAGGAAAAAAAAGTTATGTTTATTATAATTTTAGCTATTTGGCTAACTGGAATCTCATCAGACATGCTCATTACTAGCATTTTTTACAGGAAAAGGAACATTTGAATCACATAATTTGTGAAAGCTCATTGAAAGGCAAACAAAATCACACGTGATAAAAAATTTATAAAATACCCTTCAAAATAAACACTCAAAAAACTACAGAAAAAAACATATGCTACAAATTTAGACCCATTATTCATAATTCACATTGAGAGATACCACACCCAACAATACAGACAAGCTGAAGACAGCTATCAAAGCAACCTGGGCTTCCATAACACCTCAGCAGTGCCACAGGCTGATTGCCTCTATGCCACGTTGCATTGATGCAGTAATTGATGCAAAAGGAGCCCCGACCAAGTATTGAGCGCATTTACTGAACATACATTTCAGTAGGCAAACCCAATCATTTTTCAAGCTGGTGTTATAAAATATTCTAATTTACTGATATAATGACTTTTGTATTTTCATTGGCTGTAAGCCATAATCATCAACATTAACAGAAATAAACACTTGAAATAGATCACTCTGTAATGACTCTATATAGTATATGAGTTTCACTTTTTGTATTGAAGAACTGAAATAAATTAACTTTTTGATGATATTCTAATTTTGTGTGAAGCACTTGTATATGTACAGTACGGACCAAAAGTTTGGACACACCTTCTCATTTGAAGATTTTTCTTTATTTTCATCACTATGAAAATTGTACATTCACACTGAAGGCATCAAAACTATGAACTAACACATGTTGAATTAAATACTTAACAAAAAAGTGTGAAATAACTGAAAATATGTCTTATATTCTAGGTTCTTCAAAGTAGCCACCTTTTGCTTTGTTGACTGCTTTGCACACTCTTGGCATTCTCTTAATGAGCTTCAAGAGATAGTCACCGGAAATGATCTTCCAACAGTCTTGAAGGAGTTCCCAAAGATGCTTAGCACTTGTTGGCCCTTTTGCCTTCACTCTGCAGTCCAGCTTACCCCAAACCATCTTGATTGGGTTCAGGTCTGGTGACTGTGTAGGCCAGGTCATCTGGTGTAGCACCCATCACTCTAAATGATGGTCCAACTAAATGCAAACCAGATGGAATAGCATGCCGCTGCAAGATGCTGTGGTAGCCATGCTGGTTCAGTATGGCTTCAATTTTGAATAAATCCCCAACAGTGTCACCAGCAAAGCACCCACACACCATCCCACTTCCTCCTCCATGCTTCACGGTGGGAACCAGGCATGTAGAGTCCATCCGTTCACCTTTTCTGCATCGCACAAAGACACGGTGGTTGGAACCAAAGATCTCAAAGATCTCATCAGACCAAAGCACAGATTTCCACTGGTCTAATGTCCATTCCGTGTGTTCTTTAGCCCAAACTAGTCTCTTCTGCTTGTTGCCTGTCCTTAGCAGTGTTTTCCTAGCAGTTATTTTACCATGAAGGCCTGCTGCACAAAGTCTCCTCTTAACAGTTGTTGTAGAGATGTGTCTGCTGCTAGAACTCTATGTGGCATTGACCTGATCTCTAATCTGAGCTACTGTATACCTGCGATTTCTGAGGTTGGTGACTCAGATAAATTTATCCTCAGAAGCAGAGGTGACTCTTGGTCTTCCTTTTCTGGGGTGGTCCTCATGTGAGTCAGTTTCTTTGTACTGCTTGATGGTTTTTGCAACTGCACTTGTGGGCACTTTCAAAGTTTTCCCAATTTTTCAGACTGACCTTCATTTCTTAAAGTAATAATAGCCACTCGTTTTTCTTTACCTAGCTGCTTTTTTCTTGCCATAATACAAATTCTAACAGTCTATTCAGTAGGACTATCAGCTGTGTATCCACCAGACCTCTGCACAACCCAACTGATGGTCCCAACCCCATTTATAAGGCCAGAAATCCCACTTATTAAACCTGACAGGGCACACCTGTAAAGTGAAAACCATTTCCAGTGACTACCTCTTGAAGCTCATCAAGAGAATGCCAAGAGTGTGCAAAGCAGTCATCAAAGCAAAAGGTGGCTACTTTGAAGAACCTAGAATATAAGACATATTTTCAGTTGTTACACACTTTTTTGTTAAGTATATAATTCCACATGTGTTAATTCATAGTTTTGATGCCTTCAGTGTGAATGTACAATTTTCATAGTCATGAAAATACAGAAAAATCTTTAAATGAGAAGGTGTGTTCAAATTTTTGGTCTGTAATGTATATTTATTTTATGATGCTCAATCTACAGTTATCTATATTTCCTAGACTAGAGGAACATAAATATGTCCCAGTATTTACCACTATATATTCCAATTCAGTAATGATTTTATAGTATGTAAAAAATAGACCAAATAGCAAGATGATTATGTGACTTGCAAGCTGACCTGCCTGTCTTTAAATGTAAGTGTGTCTGAAAGTAATGTATTTTGGGCTTGTCTCTATGGACATTTTTGTGGAATGACCATCACAAACTTTATAGATAAAAATAACTCAAAGTTTTTCTTATTACATTTTACAACATTTGATAAACAGGTCTTGTAATTGGAAGAGCTGTCAAGCATATAATAGAATTTTTTGCTTCATTTTATTAAATCAGATAGATACAGTAGCAGGCAGAGAATTTAAAGAAAGCAATCATTATAAACTGTAACAAAAGATATTATTCTCCATCTTTCCATATTATTTACTCGTCAAATGCATATGCTATGATTGAATAATACAACTCAAAGAATACTTTTCCATACTATACTGAAAAAGAATGATATAATATGAAATATAATTGAAATAAAAAGGAGTGATGATCTGATGAGTGGTTCTTTTGATTTGAGATGTGTGTGTATGATTTAATTATGGTTAATATAATGTAAATCTGCAGTGTGAGAGCAGGAGTTATATTTATCTATGCTGACTCTATTGTGGATATTCTACATATATTCTCTACTGTTTTCTAAGATGGAGTTTCAGCCAGTATTGTGTGTGAGATAACAGAGGTCCTTCATGAATGTCTTTGTCTAACTAATGAAAAGAGAACTCGGCACTCAACTTAGCGAAAAGGGTAAATATTTATTGTAGTCCACGGTAGTGAAACGTTTTGGTCCTAAATTTTGGACCTTCATCAGCCACTACATATATGTAATACAAAAACAAAAAGATTCTTCAAGATTCTTACAATAAAGATAAAAGTAAAATTGCAAAGAAAACATAATAATATAATCGGCCGCTGTCACTTTTTCTCATTATGTCTTATCACCCACCAGATCCCAACAGTATTTACTGCTTACCTCTGAATTGGGTATTTCTACCCCCTCCGGTACTTAATGGTACGTCTTATTTTCTGTGCTATATCACCCTCACGTCTCATCTGGTCTGAAGAGTCTGTCCCTAACTATTTGAGGACTAGCATACTTCTATATAAAGATGATTTTCTCTAGTAAACCACGTTCATATTATACTATTGTACATACCTTTTTCTTTGCAATTTTACTTTTATCTTTATTGTAAGAATCTTGAAGAATCTTTTTGTTTTTGTATTACATATATGTAGTGGCTGATGAAGGTCCGCTAAGTTGAGTGCCGAGTTCTCTTTTCATTATCTTCACGGTGTAGGAACCTACTCTGGCACCTTTCAGGCTATGCACACGATTTATCTTTATACACTTTGTCTAACTAATGACTTAGAGAAAACATAGGAAAGTCTAAAAATGTAACTTAGGGGGCAGTATGACTTCTAAATCACAAGCTGGGTGTTAACAGTGTTAACTTAGCCAATTAGAAGTATGTATGTTAATGTCAGCACATAATTAGAGACAAGATGATCCCATTATATTGTTACAATGCATGAATACTAATAACCTATATAATATGATGTTATGAGGTAATAAAGAGAGATCTGCTTTGATACTCCATGTATTAGAGCGGCTCTTCCATGCACATATTTGAATTTTACAATTAATTTACAACAGGCACAACGTCTCAGAACGTCCCACATCATGTGGTGACAACAACAGCAATCATTCAAAGCTGTAATTTACTAATAGTCTATATCACATCATTTCACTAGCAATGCTATTCACAACATGCTATGGTGTTATTGCTATTCTATATTTCCCAAAACATACTTCATAGCCATACAGTAACATTTTCTTTAGCTATAAAAAGTTTGCCAATTAGTGTCAACAAGACAGTATTTAAAAGGTTTGTTTTTATCTGTCCTTCAGGTGAACAAGTTCCTATGATTGGCATATGCACCAAAAACTTTACCAGTACTAATGTCAAAAGTGTTCACTAGAGATGGGTGGATCTGCTTTTAACTCATCAAATAGTTACAACTTTACCAGAAAAATTGATTTGCATCAAACTTATTCTTCTCAAATTGAAAGTCACTTATTATATTTTGGATTTTGACCAAAGCATAATAAAAGATGTAGAAAAAAAATTAAAAAAACAAATACTCATCTCACCACTCACTTCTCAGGCCATGCCCCACTGCTTGCTGCCTGACTTACTGTCATCGAGGTCACTTCTTTCTACTGCCAGATGCGGAAACCCTAGACAAATGTATGTTAAAGTCACAACCTTATGTCAAACATATGCAGAATTTTCCAGCACCTGATTGCGGATAGACGTCCTGGTATGTTATAATGGTGGTGTAATGACATTGTGACTTAATGATGCAGAGCATGGCAGCTGGAAATCTTGACCTAGAGTAAAGAGGCTCGGGATTTCAGCACACTGGCTGTAATTTTGCCAAATACAGTAAGTGTGTAGAAAATGATAAAACATATTCAGGATAATATAGATTTTTGTAAAAGTCAAGAAGAATTCAATTCAACTCTAATAAATATGGCCATCTCTAGTGTTCACTAATTGAGATGTAAGCACAGCTGAACCACCAGCCAACAGTTAGAAATCCCTATTGATCTTCTTTTTAGGCTTGGCAGGCAGTAGGTGTTTGACATAAAAATCCTAATTGCCCTAGGATGAGGGTTTGCTAGCTCCCATGAATATTAGACATCAAATTCCTTTTTTTATGATTTCGAAAAGCCCTAGAAATGGGCTGTGGTGTGCTGTTTTACTCCAGCATTTTACAGAATGAAATAACTCAGAGAAGGAAACTGTTGGGCTCTTAATATCACAGCACAACTAAACACAAAGGAGTTAGTTGACCTTAGTATTGTCCTACATATGCAATTACCGTTTAGTGTCATTTCCAGTAATATGAAGCTCTCTAAGGAGGATTAACAAAGAGCAAGTGACATTGGTCTTTTACATTTCATAAAGAAAGAATGACTGAACAGACATAAGAAACATGACATTGTGACTTTAGGACTCTTCATGGTGACTTTCAGAAAAGTCAGTATAAATGATACATATTCAGTCCAATACAGCTTCTTATTCCTGGAACGGCTTGATTATGGATGTTAAGTTGTTCCATTTCTTTCTTTTTTATTTGTTTGCGTATTGGTTATGCAGACATATATTAATGAAAGCACATAATTATTAATAGATATTTTTTGTTTTATTTGATTATTTACCTTTACAATAAAGAATCTTATTGTACACTTTGATGATACAATCCCTTCATAATTATGGGCATTTTGCACATTCATATTCAGAGAAAGTATTCAGTGCATGGAATGTAATATTTTACGGATTGCTTTTTTAGTGTCTTCAATAATTTCTGGGACTAGCTATCATTTTTTTTCTAAGCCACATAAGGCTTCTCTATAGTTTAAAACTGAAGTTGACAATAGTTAAATTTGTCAAACTAAGTTTTTTATATGCAGAGCCAAATATTTTTTCTCATTTTTAATCCCTATGTTTCCCCCAGTAAAATAATAATATCTACACTCACTATTCCAGTGGTGTCAGACCTGGCTCTCCCCGGGGCTCGCGTGACATTGTCATGCGATCCCTACAACAATTTAGCACTGTCTTCACTCTCCCTTCCTTTAGACAAATCAAGACATCTAGAGGAAATTGGAAAACACCTGTATCTCATATTTATTCCAGATTTCAATTACCTCCGTATGAGAGGAGAGCGAAGCCATTGCTTATTAGGATTCACGTCTCATACGATTGTCACACAAGCCTTGAAAGAGCCAGAGTGGACAATGTTGCAATAGGGCAGGAACTGTGGGTGAGTATAACTGTTATTATATTACTGAGGGGAAGTAAAGGGATCCAGAAGTGGTCGTCCAAATAGCGGAAAAGCCCTGTAATGTTGTTCAATAAATACTATTAAAACCAAATTAAATGATAAGGCTCTCATACACAGCAGTAATAAATATATGCTTTGTATGCAGTCTGTGTACATGGATGGCATCCAGACATTTTTTTTCATAAAGACACAATGTGAAAAAGGTCAAGGAAAGAACAGACAAAAAATGGTGACTAGTGATAATTGCTTAGTCTGAGGTATCATAATTCTAAATATTATGAGTATGCTTATGTCTCATCACTCATGCCCATGTGAAATGCATTTGGGATAACTCTAATATTGCTGTGTAGGAGTTCAAAGAAGCATGTACTTTTTGAGGGGAGATATTTTCAGTTTACTCCATATTTAATGTTTTTCTTCAAATCCAGTATTTATTCTATTGTTCATTCATACTATATTTATTTATTGATTGATTTTATCATTGGGGCTTGAGTAAAAAGGGAAAATATATATCTTTTCATCAGCTGATGAGCAATAGAGTAATGTTTAGAATTTTGAATTTCAGGCACCATATCTCACCATCCACTACTGCTTTGATTGTGAGACTGCCATCATTTTACATACAGTTATCTTGGCTTTCTCATATATAAATTTGCCTTGCAACTATTCAGTATATCACTAGTTATGCAGATTCTTGTCTTGTCACTGTTTTGCTCCCTGTGGTGGAAACATTTTTTTTTCTTCCTGCATACTACAAAATCCAACCTGTTCTCACATTCGCTAATAGCTCACTGTGCTATTAGATTAATTTCCAATGAAAAGGTCATTGGTTTTAATTGAGAAGCAGCCATGTAGAAGATTTCCCCAAAAAGAAGCAGCATCATCCATGGTGATATATGGAGCCTGAAAGACCAAAGTTCAAAACATTGTTACCTATTTGCTCATACATTTCACAGACAATACTTATCTAATGTTAAAATCCTAATAGATTACTATTACCAGTGATCTAGATGTAGAAACATGTACTGAAAAATTATAGTTTAATATTATGTGCTCATTTGAAAAATGTAGTCCATTACCAAAGCTTTTCATAAGTCTAATAATGCTAATATGACTATTTTTTTAACTTGCTATGATAATCATTGTTTTCTTAAGAAAAAACTATGAATTTCATCAAAATATTCTTCTAATCCCCTCTTTTTATGTAGTTTAAAATGCTATAAGCATAACATATAGTCATTGTCCAAAAGCATGCCTAGTCCTTTTCTTCCTAACATTATTTGTTTTGGGCTTTGGGTGACTTTAAATTAATGTGTATGAAGGCTGAATTTAATTTTATGTTTGGACGACTTTAAAGGGAATATGTCACTAGGTTTTGGCTATGAAATCGGTCAGCAGCATGATATTCTGTCAGAACTCGAATCCAGCAGCTCTTGTGCACCGAGAAGCAGCAATTCTCTCTGAGTTATTCTGCTCGCTGGACAGTTTCCTGCTAACCCAAATACTTGTACTTGAGGTTTTTCTGATTGTCTCCACCCTGAGTTCCTGATTGGCTCTACTCTTATTGAACACCCTATTACCTTATTTAAACCTGACATTGTTTCCTTTAACCTGCTGCTCCATGTGCCTCCTCAAGACTTAAGTACTGCTCCATGTGCCAACCCCTGGCTATGCCTGACTGTTGCTCCTTTAAATTACATTGCTGCTCCTGTGTTCTGACTCCTTGGCCATCCATGACTACGAGTCAATGCTGCCCTAGTGGTTGAAGTAAAACTACTCCAACCCTGGTCAGTCCATAACAGACACCATGATTGCAGAAATTTATCACTTACTTTACTGGGTGCAGCAGTTAAGATGAAATCAGTTTTTCTGCTGCAGTTCTACCACAGCTCAGTTGCTGAGATCTGCTTAACATTACCCATATACCTGATTGTCAACTTTATGTTTGCAATACAAACTGACAGAAACCTGTTGATCAATGGTGTTACAGTTGAACTAGGCGGCACTAGGCACTAATTCTCTACTGATAATCTCCTACAAATAAAACACATATTGTATTGAAACAACAAAGCACAGCTCAGTAAGTGACACATCCCTGTTTTCAGAGTCTCTGCGCTTACATTATACTGCTCTCAAATTACATGCTAAAACCTGTTGACAGATCCTTTTAATGTGTATGGGAGCCTTTGCTCAAAATTACAGCCACATAGTGCAGATTTTTATCACAGGATTCTATAATAATTGATTTGAATATATGCATAAACTACATTTGGTGACAAACACTTTAAATTAGAAACCAACTACTGGTGTCTAGACCTCCTCCATAACTTATCAAGCAAACAACATTACATATGGATACTTTCCTCAGATAATTTAGTGACAAAGAATGTATAATTGGTGTACAATGGTTAAACTTGATAAACCTGAGTTTTTTCAAACTATGTAACTATATATTTACCTATTCTATTGTACAGTTGTTTAGAATTGAGGCTAGGTTCACACATTTGTGCCCTTACCTTACATTTATGTGTTTATGATTTATATTTAGAAAATGTGTGCTGCAAAAACAAAGCATGTGCAAATATAGCAGCTGCATGGATATTTTGATAAATCCCTCTGAAAAAGATACATTTAATTTTTATATGGCTCTAATTGTATACTGTGCCAAAATTTATTGTGAAAAATGCGCAATTAAAAACATAATATTTCATGGTTTGGTTCTGAAAAATGTAACACCTATGCATTTCTATATAGTTAAAGCACCACTTCAGAGTGTTTTATTCAGTGCTGAAGTAGTGGTTCTAATGTAAAATGTAAGATCCCTGCTCCCAATGTTATGCTCACACTCTGATGACTTCACCTTTTTTCAGCACCTCGTTAGTCCATTGGTGCCATCTTGCGACCGCAACTTCTAACTGGACGGAAGTCAGAAGTTACGCCTCAAGCTCTCAATGCTAGTCTATGACAGCCAGAACTAGGTAAGAACAACGCTCTCATAGATTTATATTGAGTTGTGTGATCTCTTGCTCGCTTTATGAAACACTGGAGTGTCTCTGACATTTCCTGGTTCCTGAGCACTGCAGTACTTTGCTCTGCCCTCTACAGGGCAGAGCAGTACACCTGCGCAGGAGCTACGACAGAAGCAAGGAAGAGCATGTCATTGCATTAAGATGAAAGGAGCCGGACCCGGACCTGCGACACTCATCGGATCGGATCGCCCCCCGGGTGAGTATAGTCTAACTTGTTTTTCTTATCTTTCAGGTTACATTGGGGGCTTATCTACAACATTACAGAATTCTGCAATGGCGATGGCTGCACCTAATATACTAAAAATGAGGTGACAGGTTCCCTTTAATGTTGAATATGTAGTTGATCTGAACAAATTTCTTTTAGAGATATATTTTTACATAAGGTCCTCAGCATTTTCTGATGCTTTGTTCCTTATTTATATGAAGACATTGCTCCAATACTCGTTTGTTTTTCTGATATTCAAATTTTTTTAATTTTATTTGTTTTAATTTTTTATTTTATTGGCATATCTAATTACATACATCTTTTTGCTTCAGCAGATTCTGGTATACCTTTTTCTGAGCCTGGTGATTACTAAACACAATTTTACATAATTGAAAAAGAGGAACTGCTGCAACAGTCATGAGCAGAATTGCTATGCTTTCAAAATAACTGAGTGGTTGTCAATAGGATGTCTTATTTTTAAAACAACAAACTCCAAAGTTATTTACGAACATCTGCAAAAGCCCAACAAATTATCTACATGGAGATACATTCAGAAAATTAGCAGTTGCAGTGATTATTTAAAACTGTTAAATAAAAATAAGTGAACTAATCTTAAAATGCAAGTATTGTATGAAGATCAGCAAATACACGTGAGAGGAATTGAATTCTACTCGAATTTCACAAAAAATCTTCATTTGCCAAAAATTTTAATAATTTGCTTCCATGAGGATTCATCAAGATGTCTGCTGCTTGCCACCATTTTACTTAACAGCATCTCTCATCTAGCTGACCCCTCCACGTCACCCTTTGGGGCACAACACATCTTTAGATCGCCATCTGTCAAGCTGAAATCCCATTTGACAACAATCTTGCAATACATCAGGGAAACATCTGATTGGCTCCAAATTTATTCCTTAGCAGAGCAAAAATCCCAGCTATACAGTCAATGTTTTTATGAACTTTCTTCTTCAAAAAGTTCTTCAAAAAGTTCTTGAAGTCATGGCCCCCACAAAGGCCTGTGATTACAAGTAGAGACAGAAGGACTTGCACAAGCCTGCATCCACAGAAGATCTGTGGTTTGTTGTCAAAGTTGTGTGGAAATCACAAACTGTGTATAAGTGTAACTAGAAAAATTGATGCTGCTTTGAAGACAAAGGGTGGTTGCACCAAATTTTGATGTGATTTACATTTCTTTCTTCACTTAAAAAAAAAACCTATCAACACTTTCTTTAATCATTCTAAATTTACAACATTTTTTTCACACTTCCTTAAACTTTTGCAAAGAACTGTTTGGTGTGGGAAACTTTGGCAGCAATTGTTCAATTTAATTTCAGGGCATTGATGTGGGAATTAAAGTATTACATAGTTTCTATTAAATAAATGGCCTCTTCATGGGATAAGTTCATATGCCATAGTCCTCTAAAGTGAGAGATGTTATTGCCAAAACACGGCCTTTAACCCCTTCAAGACATGCGCCGTACTAGTGCGGCGCATGTCATGTCTCCCCCTTGTTTGAACAGCTGATATGTGCCTGGAAGAGCCGAGGGTGGAATTGCAATACACACATGGCTATTAACCCGTTAAATGCTGCTGTCAAACTCTGACAGCAGAAATTAACACACACTTCTGATTGTGGGTCACTGATGGGTTGGCATGACAACCAGAGGTTTCCTGCAGACCTCTATGGTTGTGAATGCAGAATTGCTATGAGCGTCACCCAATGGTCAGCGCTCTAGCAAGTTAGCAATGTTGCTACATACAAGCAAACTGATCATCGCCTGTATGTAGCAGAGTTGATCGGGTTATGGCAGCTTCAAGTCTCCTTTGGAGACTATTGAAACATGCCAAAAGTAAAAAAAAAGTTATAAAAATATTTAAAAAATAAAACATATATAAAAGTTCACATCACTCCACTTTCGCCCTATTCAAAATAAAACAATAAAAAGAATCAAACATTCACATATTTGGCATCGCCGCATTTAAAATCACCCTATCTATGAGTATTAAAAAATAATTAACCCGATCGCTAAACGGCATAACGAGAAAAAAAGTCAAAATGCCAGAATTACTTTTCTTGTCGCTGCAGCATTTCATTAAAATGCAATAACAAGCGATCAAAAGAATGTATCTGCACCAAAATTGTATCATTAAAACATCAGCTCAGCATGCCAAAAATAAGCCATCACCCAACCTGAGATCACGAAAAAATTAAGACGCTATTAGTCTCGGAAAATGATGCAATTTTTTATTATTTATTTTTAAACTTTGGATTTTTTTTCACCACTTAAATAAAAAAGAACCTAGACATGTTTGGTGTCTATAAATTCATAATGACCTGGAACATCATAGGTCAGTTTTAGAATTTGATGAACATGGTTAAAAAAATTCAAAAAAAGCTGTGGAATTGCACTTTTTTTGCAATTTCACCGCACTTGGAATTTCTTTCCCATTTTTGAGTACATGATATGTTAAAACCAATGTACAACTTGCCCCACAAAAAACAAGCTCTCACATGGAAAAATAAAACAATTATTGCTCTGGAAAAAAGCGGAGTGAAATACTGAAATGCAAAAACGAAAAAAAAGGGCTTTGGGTCAAAGGGGTTACAAACCTTGAATGTACAGTACTGTTTTAAAAAATTCTAAATTCCATAAAAGTTATTTGGAAATTAGTTTATTAAACCAGACTAAAGGCGGGCATTCGGATGAGATGTTTAATGCTGACTACTTTCAATTTAAGGCTGACTACTCTCTCCACATTAATTTACTTGGAAGAGAGATAATCATCTGGAGAAGAGGATCTCCTTGATTAAATTATTATGTGGGCAAGCCCTTCAATCTCCTAAATGATGAAGACTGATCGGTTGCCACAGTACACAATAAAAAGATCAGCAAAAATTATCATATTCAAGATATCTTTTTAAAACATATCCTTTATATATTAATGGTAATATTAGAAATCTGTGTTGTATAGCAAAATTTGATTATTTCCATTTAATCAAACAAAGCAAAGAAAATGTGACTTTGTAGAACATAAAAGTAGACAATGATCCAAAGCTATTTCATTTTCCTTCTTTATATTATAACAATGTCCTGGCTTCGATGTAACAGTAATACTGTATTTGACATCATAAAGAAAATAAGAAAAGAAGCAGGAAGCAATAAAGCATAGCATAGATATTGAAAAGAGAAGAAGCATTTTCAGAACCATCAAATATAATGTTTTACCTCCTTCTGAGATGAGATGTATAGAGTGCACAGCAGCGTTGTCTAGCTTGTAAGAGTTCTACATAAGACGCTTCTGCACTTAAAGTGTAGTTGCTCAACAAGTAGCTTTGTGAGGGTAGTACATGAGAACACTTTGTTCCTGGGTTCTTTGTACACAGACTCCTGGGTGAAATATATTATGAATTGTTCACTTGTAGAGGAACTAGAAATGTACTTTGGAACAATACTTTTCTGGTCTAACCAGTGTGGAACAGTCTTTCTGTTCAAAAGTAAAAGTTGCATTGCTAAAAGACTAGGGTCACAACCTAGATCTTATCTTCTGAGGATCAATGACATAATCCTTCTGTTAAACCTTATATTATGGTCAGTTACAAGTCAAGAATTTTGAGTGCTAAGTGGAAAGAGATAGAGATATAGCTCTCATTAGGCAATTATTATACATTTATAATCAAAGCAAAGAGCATAGCAAATATATATTTCCCTTTAATTCCAGTTTCTATTTAAAAGTCTCCAGTAGCTTGTCTTATTTATCATTACACAAAAATACCAGGACCTCAATGCAAACTTTGCTGCCTAAAGGCTCTTTAAAAGGATTTTCCAGCAAACAAAATACATTTTAATATAAAATCTTGCAATAATAATAAGTTGTACAATTGGATGAGTTAAAAAATGTTTCTTTATAATCTGCTATGTACTGTGTAATGGCTGTGTCAAACAGTGCAGAAAATGGTCTGATCATACGACATCTCTTGGACAGGGGAGGAAGCAAAAGAGAGTATACAGACAGAACAGCACAGGATCATAGCTGATTCTTTCTACGAGGTAAAGCATTTGCTGCTTGTTTTGAAACACCCGGATCAGTGGCAGAGACTCATCACTAGAGATGAGCAAATTTGTTCGGGCTCCCAACAAACAGGCTTTCCATGCATGTGCTGTGACAGTGACACAGCGGCGACACATGCAACTGCGCCGCCATTCAGCAGATCTGTCGGCGCAATCACGGAAGCTGGGTTCCCTCTGCAGCTTATTCGGTAAGTGCTATAGCTTGCCGAATAAGAGGGAACCCGACAAATTCGCTCATCTCTACTCACCACTGGAACCGGATGAGTACAGTGCAGATTGTTTCCTTATAGTAACTTGCAGACAGCAACTTTCATTTTCTGAAAATGAATAACCTCTTTAATACAGTATATATCTATCTATAATGTTTTTCAACCTTTCAAACACATTTATAGTTTTTTTTTCAACTGGGCCACCTTTTCAATCTATATTGGATGTTTGGAAAAATTGTTTCATATATTTTGTTTGAACTAATTGTTTTCTGCAGTTATGTAAGGCATTTTGTGGCAAATATTACTCTAGGAATAAGACTGAAGCATTTTTTTAATAATGTGTATTGAGCACAGTGAAAACAGACTCGCAATGTATGCTTGAAATACATGGATGCTCCAAATATAGTGGTACTTATTATATTTCTGATCCTTCTTGTACAGCCATATGCCCTAATAAGGCACACAGGAAGGATCTGCTTAACCACTTAACGACCGCCGATACGCCTTTTAATGGCGGTAATTAGGGGTACTTAAACCACAGGGCCGTTAATTAACGGCAATGTGGAAAAAGTATATAGCGCCCCACAGAGTCGGATTTTCTCTGGGGGTAGCCGAGACTCCAGAGAAAATGATTCGGGTAAGTTTTTACCGACCCCGCTTTTGCGATCGCTGTTATTAACCCTATAACGGTGACCACAAAAAATCTACAATTCTCCATTTAATTTCTCTCTCCTCTGATGTGATCGCATATCAGAGGGGAGAGAAATAGGGTCCCCAGGACCCCCGATCTGTCCCCCCTTGTCCTCCCATGTCTCCCAAAGCTGCCCGCATCTTCTCCATCCAAGAAAATGGCGGGCGCATGCGCAGTGCGCAGTGTGCCCGCCGAGTCGGATCTTCTCCTGGGTCTCGGCTGCCAGGGGTAGCCGAGACCCCAGAGAACATAATTCTGGTTCCCCGCTTTTGCGATCGCCGTTATTAACCATATAACGGCGACCGCAAAAGGAAAAAAAGTCTCGATCCTGCATGTAATGTAAGAGAAATAGGGTCCCCGGGTCACCCGATGTGCCCCCGTACCTCCTGATGTCCCCCTGTCCTCCCGCAGCTCTGAGGTTCCCAGCGTCTTCTTCCTGTAAAAGAAAATGGCGGGCGCATGCACAGTGCGTCCGCCGAATCTGCCTGCCGGTAGATTCATTCATTCTGTGAAAGTACATTTTGATCACTGTGATAAACGCTATCACAGTGATCAAAATAAAAAAACAGTAAAAAAAAACCCTCCTTTATCACCCTCTTAGTTAGGGACATAGAATAAAATTAAGAAATTGTGTTTATTTTCATTTTTCCATTAGGGTTAGGGTTAGGAATAGGGTTAGGGTTACACTTAGGGTTAGGGTTATGGTTAGGATTGCAATTAGGATTAGGGTTATGTTTAGGATAAAGGTTACGGTTAAAGTTACAATTAGGGTTAGGGTTACAATTAGGGTTGAAATTAGGGTTGGGATTAGAGTTAGGATTAGGGTTAGGATTTGGGTTAGGGTTGGGATTAGGGTTAGGGGTGTGTTGGGGTTAGGGTTGGAGCTAGAATTGAGGGGTTTCCACTATTTAGGCACATCAGGGGGTCTCCAAACACGATATGGCGTTCAAAAAGTCAAATGGTGCTCCCTTCCTTTCCGAGCCCTGCCATGCGCAGAAACAGTGGTATACCCCAACATATGGGGTATCAGCGTACTCAGGAAAAATTGCACAACAACTTTTGCTGTCCAATTTCTCCTGTTACCCTTGGGAAAATAAAAAAATAGCTGACTAAAAAATCAGTTTTGAGGAAAAAAATGAATTTTTGTTTTCACTGCTCTACGTTATAAACTTCTGTGAAGCACTTGGAGTTTCAAAGTGCTCACCACACATGTAGATAAGTTCCATAAGGGGTCTAATTACCAAAATGGGGTCACTTGTTGGGGGGTTCCACTGTTTAGGCACATCAGGGGCTCCCCAAACGCGACATGTTGTCCAGCCAATTCTGCGTTGGAAAAGTCAAAAGTCGCTCCTTCCCTTGTGACCTCTGCCGTGCACCCAAAAAGTGGTTTACCGCCACATATGGGGTATCAGCATATCAGAAGAAATTGCACAACAAATTTTTGGGTTATTTTTTTCTTTTAGCATTTGCGAAAATAAAAAAAATTGGTTCTGAAGTAAATTTTTTGCAAAAAAAGTTGAATGTTAATTTTTTCCTTCCACATTGCTTCAGTTCCTGTGAAGCACGTAAAGGGTTAATAAACTTCTTGAAAGTGGTTTTGAGCAACTTGAGGGGTGCAGTTTTTAGAATGGTGTCACTTTTGGGTATTTTCTATCATATAGACCCCTCAAAGTGACTTCAAATGTGATGTGGTCCCTAAAAAAAATGGTGTTGTAAAAATGAGAAATCGCTGGTCAACTTTTAACCGTTATAACTTCGTAACAAAAAAATTTTGTTCCCATTATTGTGCTGATGTAAAGTAGATATGTGGGAATTGTTATTTATTAAGAAATTTGCGTGACAAATCTCTCTGATTTTAGGGCATAAAAATTTAAAGCTTGAAAATTGCTACATTTTTGAAAATTTTCGCCATATTTCCAATTTTTTTATAAACAAACGCAAGTCATATAAAAAAAATTACCACTATCGTTAAGTACAATATGTCTTGAAAAAATATTCTGTATCACTGTAAAGATTCAGTATGGAATGTGAGTTGAATGGATCAACAAATCCACTAATGGTAAATAAATTTACAAAAGTACTCATTACACCAATAGAAATGGAAAAGATGGAAAACTGAGCAATTACTGCTTCACTGCTGCAAAGAAGAATTTATCAAAATTGACCCCTAGTGTTACTAACTCATAAAACAAAGTAATTTAGACTATGATTTCATTATAGCCCTATTATGTTCTGTATGGAACCAAATGAGTCTCTTTACTTTCATTTTAACATGTAATTGAAAATCACCTTGGTAACATTGTTATTGCTTTCTCCAGAAAGAAGGTTGTAGCAGAAGGCTATTTGTTTACTTTTAATTATGTTTTTAATCATATCTTGTGTTACATATATTTTGTTATTTTCCATTTGTAACGAAAGTATAATTGGTATAAGACAATGTTTCTTTGCTCGCATAAATTACTTTATATTTTCTGAATGCACAGTACTACGATTCAGCCTTCTGTTCAGTACTTTATTAGAAGTTGCAAATTATTATAAATGATGATAGAGTTTGAAGTCAGTGGATTACCTGCTGCTTAACAAAATGTATTTTCAATGAGTAAGAACCGTCTAATAAATAAGGCAGAAAAACAAAATTAAACCTAAAATGTTTCATGATGGCCTAAATATAAAAGAAAGGGAGGTAAATGAAGGGCATCAATGGAATATAGTTTACACAGGATATGTGAAAATAACCTCTAATTGCAGTTGCAGAACAACTGCGCTCTTGTGATTAATAGTGAACAATGTGATTGACAGTAACCCATCTGCACAAACAAGGAGATTAAGATTCAGGCTTTTTAACCAGTGCAGTACCAAGGGAAAGTCCTCTATCTACTGTATGCAAAGTGATGGTGCTTTTGTTCTGTCATTGTCAGTTCCAGGAATGCAGTCACAGGAATTAATTGCAGAGATTCTTACATCACTGGGACAATTATAGGATCACAGGGCTGTCTTGTGATAATACTGTTTCTTGCTGATGACGGTATACTTTCCTAGCAAAAATATGTAAAGCAAAAACATTTTATTTATCCTCACTTTGGTGTTGACAAGCACAACCTGCTAATAATTGCTAGCATTACATGAATATTTAGATGTTTTAACTAGAGATGATCGAATTAAGTGTAAGTTTTATTCAGATTTGCAAAAATATTTGTTTGCTGCCTTTTTATGCAATGCAGATTTCATCAGCCACAGAAGACTGACATGACCTCATGTGCATTAGTGAAGGCTTCCACATAATGCTTTAGGGCCCCATCTCACATAGCGAGATCGCTAGCGAGATCGCTTTCTAAACAGCGATCTCAGCAGCGATCTCGCTATGTCTGACACGTACCAGCGATCAGGCCCCTGCTGTGAATCGCTGGTTGTGTCAGAAATGCCTGGATTTTTTTTTGATCGCTGGTCTCCCGCTGGCCAGCACACATCGCTGCGTGTGACAGGCAGGAGACCAGCGATCAGCTGGTAACCAAGGTACACATCGGGTTTCCAGGCACGGGGCTGTGCCTGGAAACCCGACGCATACGTTGGATACCAGCGCGCTGCTGCAGGGGAGCTGGTAACCAAGGTACACGTCGGGTTTCCAGGCACCGCGCAGCGCCTGGAAACCCGACGTGTACCTTGTTTACCAGCTCCCTGCATCAGCGGGCTGGTATCCAATGTACACTGTGGGTAACTATGCGACTTTACATGCAGTGTCACTGTCCTGATCGCTGCTGAGCTGCCTGTTTGGCAGCTCAGCAGCTATTAGGTAGCGACACACCAGCGATCCTGATCGTTGTTGGGATCGCTGGTGTGTCGCTAGTGAGACGGGGCCCTTACAGCTGACACAGCATATAGTATAGCGCAACCTATCAGTAAGGCCCTCATAAAACACTAGGCAGTTAATGCAGCACCATTTAGAGTAATTTTAGAAACTGAATGGGTGTCAGAACTCACAGTTAAGCAACATCAATGGAAGAGAATCTCAAAAGCAATGGACAAACACTTCAGAGAGTAATGTCTTGTAATAACTGCTTCAATGAAAAATATTAGTTTAGAAATCTGTGATTAATACAGATTTAATTGATGGGGGAAGGTGGGAGGGATGCCAGCAGCAATATTAAACTTAATGTGATTGATCAGTGACATGAAGAATCTGGTATCTGTCATGCAGAATTTGAATTAGAATTACACTTTTTTCTACATTCTTAATGCTACATTTTGCTTTCTATACAAGTACCTATCAAGCAGTTCTTAAGTCCTATTTAGCAAGTTGTTATGATTGCTGAAGCACATTCATGCGGGTAATGTAACAACCAGGAAAACAAATTGTTCAGGCTAGAAAAGCCCTCCTCTGACCCTGGTCTAATCCTGCAATCCTGTCTGACCTCAGAGGTTCGCACCCTAAGGTATTGCAATATTGTCCCGACTTGACAGCTGCTTTCCCTGAATGTCCTTTGAAGCTCCTAGAATCGCTAGAGTACCAGTTCCCTATGGATTAAAAGAATCACATATAAAGTTACTGCAACCAACACAAACTACAGCACAGTGAATGAATCAAAGTCTATCACCAGCAGGAAACACTAGTAGGGGAAAGTATTTAAAGCTGCATCCAAAAGGTGATAGGACAGATAAAAATTGTAAATGAAAAACAGCTTTTACCAAAACAGACTGAAAAAAGATAACACAACTAAAACACTCAAATAAAAGATGTATCAGTTTTGGCTCAGTTGAAAGAGATGAAGATCAAAGAATAAAGGGTTCTCATCCAGAAGCATAACACAAGTGTTAAATAATTAGGGTCTAAAAGATTGTCAGAATTTTATACTGTTGAATAAAATATATGGAACAAAAAAAATGGCAGTGACAATAGATGGAGTAGATTACAGAAAACTAACAAACATACCTTACCATTGCTAGGAATGTTGCAGCCACAAGCAGTAGCAGAAGCACCTTAACAACCATTAGCACCAACCATCAAAAGTATAGTGCTGCCAAAAGCAGGCTATAATTAGTCTTGTTAGCCATTGGAAATAATGTTACAGGAAATAAAAGGAGGGCATTATGGCATAAATGGCAAAACTCTTGTATCAGTCACAATAGGGTGATATTATTTCTTACAGTAACATTGTCAGTTTTAGTAAGTGTTTCACAAACTATGATATGATCACAACTGCCTAAGAAAGATCATTTTGGACTGTTAATTAAAAAAAATATGGAAAGTCTTTCAATATGTTGTTATTAAATCGGCTGATGGTTACTTCCAGGTTTAAATCTTTCTGTAATGAGTTCACTTTTAGAGATAAGCAAACTTGTTTGGAAAGCATTCACCAATCTCAAATTCGGTACAAATCTTCCACATTCGTATTCGTGTTCAGATTCCCAAGCATTTTCCTCACAATCAGCAAAATTCAGCCAAAGTTCAGTAAATGATCGAGTTTCCACTAATGCTGCTTTTGTTAGGTCTTTGGCAATGTTGGTGGTGATGTATGATGGGTGAGGGGGCGTGCTTGATGAGGGAAGAGGGTGGAGGAAAGTCAGAGGAGCAGCAGACTGATTTAAATCCATAGTGCTGCTGATTCTGTGGTACAGAGACCTGTCACCATTTCAGCATATAAATCCATAGTGTTGCTGATTCTGTGGTACAGCGGCCAGTCGCCACTTCAGCATATAAATCTTTTGTGCTAATTGTGTGGTATAGCCACCAGTCCACAATTCAGCATAACAATCCTTTGTGCTAATTGTGTGGTATAGCCACCAGTCCACATTTCAGAATATCAATCTTTTGTGCTAATTGTGTGGTTCCGCCAACAGTCCACATTTCAGCATATTAATTATTTGTGCTAATTGTGTGCTTCTGTCACCAGTCCACTCTTCAGCGTATGAATCCAGAGTGCTGCTGATTCTGTTGTACAGCGACCAGTTGCCATTTCAGCTTATAAATCCAAAGTACTGCTGATTATGGGATACAGCAACCAGTAGCCACTTCAGCATATAAATCATTTGAGCTAATTGTGTGATCCAGCCACCAGTTCACATTTCAGCATCTAAATCCTTTGTGCTAAATGTGTGGCCCAGCCACCAGCCCACATTTTAGTATATAATTCTTTTGTGCTAATTCTGTGGTACAACCACACTATCTCAGCAAATAAATACTGATTGTTAATTTAGTGACAGCTGACTGACAGGTCTGGGGCTAGGGTTGTGAAACAGCTGGTTAAAAGAAGGGAAGTAACATACAACATGAGTGAGAAAAAGCGAGTTCATGGTGGAAGGGGGAACAGGCTGGCACGGTATTCGAGGTGTATGTAGGGTGGGTGGTAATGTTACTGAAAGCTCTAATTAACAAACACTGGCTCGTCCTATCCAAAGACAACTGACAACTTCTGTTACTGCACAGGCTACTTGACTCCCTTTGTTTGGCAGCCACACAACAGTATGCCTTGTAGATGAGAGCCAGAAAGAGCATGTGCTCCAATGGATGGCAAGCACTGCATCAAGTTGCCTATCCTCCTCTTCCTCCACCTGAACATCACACACAGTACAGTCCTCAGAGGTAGGACCCCAATTACTCTTGTTTTCCCCATGTTACAACTCTCCAACCACCCAACTGGCTGCAGGGAACCAAAGATTGTCCAGTCTGCAAAGCTGTTAAAACATTCTATTCCATGGGCATAAGAGGTCTGCTCCAAAGATTCACAAACTCAAGAGGACAAAAGAATATACACCGATACCCCAAATGTTTTTCAGTTGTATCTGGGCTGGTCGAAGTAGGGTCTGGGAAGAATATAGACACTTGTCACAAAGATGTTAACCCCAGGGGTGGAGGTGATCCTGATGAGACTCAGATATCAGAGGCACACGAGGACTATACTGTGCTGTCAGGACAGGAAGAGGAGAAGGGTTACACTCAGGGTGAGGAGCGGAAGAACAGAGAGGATGAGATTGTAAATCCTACTTGGTGTAAACCCAGAGGCATGCAGCTGAGTAGCTCAGCTGAGGAGGTGGAGGAGGAGGAAGACGAGAAAGTTATATTGCGGCTTCCTGCACAGACACGGAGTGATGAAACCATGACAAGCACTGCATCCTGATCCCCAACTCTGGCTGTGATCATGCAGTGGTCATGGGTCTGAAGTTTGCAGGGGCACCAAAGGTTGCCTAGCCTGGGCCTTTTTTGAGACCATAAAGGAAGACCCAACTCAAGATATCTGTCAACTATGTAAAAAACAACTCAAAAGAGGCAAAAATTCCAATAATTTGACTATTACATGCATGAACTGGCACATGCACTATCAGCATGCTTTAGTCTGGGAATCTCACTGCATTAAATTGCAGCCTAGCGGACCTCACCAAAAACAAACCAACCCATTAACTGCATCTGCTGCTTTTCACTCCTTCATCACCATGGAAACTGTTCTAACACAGGTCTCTGGCCTCAGAACCTTCACTTGTTTACCCTCTACATTCGGGGTGAGTGATAGGCTGTCAGCTATTAAGGAAGTGGAGATGCCTGCTATTTTTAATGATCTCAGACACTTAGTAAACCACATCTTTCCTCAATCCACCAAAACATCTCTGCCTGCACTTCACTTACAGTCCAGCATTTTGTTGTGTACACACTACTCCACATACTCTCAGCACAGCAGCCAGTCCTCGGTTCCACAGTTGTGGTGACGTAAAATAATTTTTCCTCCAACATATGCCAAAGCTAAGAGCATGAACTTTACCATCTCTAATCTGTTGGCCACAGAAAATGCTGCCTTTCTGTCTAGTGGATACAGACATTTTCCGAAAGCTAATGACCATCACGGTCCCTTAAGAAAGTGTGCTACACGAATATGTCACAGACAACATCAACAATTCCTAGAAAGAAATCTATGTCTGACACAGTATATTTCACTATTGAAACCTGGCCAGGGGTTTTACATGTCACTGACTGGTCACTGGGTGACTTTGGTAGCTGTGAGGGCAGGCGGAGAAGGGACTGCTCCTCAAGTATTGAAATCCCGAAGGCTTGAGGGACAAACCTCTGTATCTAACATATCCTCCACTGCTACTGCATCCTCCACCTTGTCTAGGGTTTCCATCTGCGCTTTCAACCCCTTCCTTAATGAGACACATTCCAACAGTTCAGAGAGAATCCCCCACCTTCATACTGCGCAGTCACAGTTCACCACAATCAAGCAGTTTTTAAATTAACCCCTTCACCCCCAAGGGTAGTTTGCACGTTAATGACCGGGCCAATTTTTACAATTCTGACCACTGTCTCTTTATGAGGTTATAACTCTGGAACGCTTCAACGGATCTTCGAGATTCTGAGATTGTTTTCTCGTGACATATTGTACTTCACGTTAGAAGTATAATTTCTTCGATATAACTTGCGTTTATTTTTGAAAAAAACACAAATATGGCGAAAATTTTTAAAATTTTGCAATTTTCAAACTTTGATTTTTTTTCCCTTAAAACAGAGAAGTATGTCACACAAAATAGTTAAGAAATAACATTTCCCACATGTCTACTTTACATCAGCACAATTTTGGAACCAAAATATTTTTTTGATAGGAAATTATAAGGGTTAAAATTTGACCAGTGATTTCTCATTTTTACAACAAAATTTACAAAGCCATTTTTTTAGGGACCACCTCACATTTGAAGTCACTTTGATGGGTCTATATAGCAGAAAATACCAAAAAGTGACACCATTCTGAAAACTGCACCCCTCAAGGTACTCAAAACCACATTCAGGAAGTTTAATAACCCTTCAGGTGCTTCACAGGAGCTGAAGCAACGTGGAAGGAAAAAATTAATATTTAACTTTTTAGCCACAAAAATGATCTTTTACCAACTTTTTTTTATTTTGACAAGGGTAAAAGGAGAAAATGGGCAGATAAAGTTGTTGTGCAATTTCTCCTGAGTACGCCAATACCCTATATGTGGGGGAAAACCACTGTTTGGGCACACGGCAGAGCTCGTAAGGGAAGGAGCGCCGTTTGACTTTTTCAAACTAAAATTGGCTGGAGTTGAGATTGGACGCCATGTCGTGTTTGGAGAGCCCCTGATGCGCCTAAACAGTGGAAACTCCCCACAAGTGACACTATTTTGGAAACTAGACCCCCTAAGGAACTTATCTAGATCTGTTGTGAGCACTTTGAACCCCAAAGTGTTTCACAAAAGTTTATAATGCCTGGGTGTGAAAAAAACAAAAAACAATTTTCCACAAAAATGATTTTTTAGTCCCAAATTTTTGATTTTTCCCAAGGAAATTGGACCCCAAAAGTTGTTGTCCAATTTGTCCTGAGTACGCTGATACCCCATATGTGGGGGGGGAAACTGTTTGGGCGCACGGCAGGGCTTGGAAAGGAAGCAGTAACGTTTCGGAATGCAAACATTGATGGGGTCATGTTCTGTTTGTAGTGCCCCAGATGAGCCTAAACAGTGGAAAACCCCACAAGTGACCCCATTTTGGAAGCTAGACCCCCTAAGGAACTTATCTAGATCTTTGGTGAGTACTTTGAACCCCCAAGTGCTTCACACAAGTTTATAATGCCCGGGCATGAAAATAAAAAATCCTATTTTTTTCTCTTAGTCACTTATTTTTTATTTTCCCATAGGTAACAGGAGAAATTGGACCTCAAAAGTTGTTGTCCAATTTGTCCTGAGCACGCTGATACCCCATATGTGGGGGGAACCACTGTTTGGGCGCATGGCAGAGCTCGGAATGGAAGGAGCACCATTTGACTTTTTCCAACCAAAATTGGCTGGAATTGAGATTGGACGCCATGTTGCATTTGGAGAGTCCCTGATGTGCCTAAACAATGGAAACTCCCCACAAGTGACCCCATTTGGGAAACTAGACCCCCTAAGGAACTTATCTAGAACTTTGGTGAGCAATTTGAACCCCCAAGTGTTTCACACAAGTTTATAACGTAGAGCCGTAAAATTAAAAAATCATATTTTTTCCACAAAATTGATCTTTTCACCCCAATTTTTATTTTCCCAAGGGTAACAAGACTCCAAAAGTTATTGTGCAATTTGTCCTGAGTACGCTGATACCCCATATGTGGGGGTAAACCACTGTTTGGGTGCATGGCAGAGTTTGGAAGGGAAGGAGCGCCGTTTGACTTTTTCAACGCAGAATTGGCTGGATGCCATGTCGTGTTTGGAGAGCTCCTGATTTGCCTAAACAGTGGAAACCCCCCACAAATGACACCATTTTGGAAACTAGACCACTCAAGGAACTTATCTAGATGTGTGATGAGCACTTTGAACCCCAAAGTGCTTCACAGAAGTTTATAACGTACAGCTGTAAAATAAAAAATCTTTTTTTTTTTTACAAAAATGATTTTTTCGCCCCCAATATTTTATTTTCACAAGGGTAACAGGAGAAATTGGACCCCAAAAGTTGTTGTCCAATTTGTCCTGAGTATGCTGATACCCAATATGTGGGAGTAAACTACTGTATGGGTACACGTCAGGGCTCGGAAGGGAAGTAGTGATGTTTTTTATTGCAGACTTTGATGGAATGGTCTGGGGGCGTCATGTCGCATTTGGAGAGCCCCTGATGTGCCTAAACAGTGGAAACCCCCCACAAGTGACCCCATTTTGGAAAATAGACCCTAAAAGGAACTTATCTAGAAGTGTGGTGAGCGATATGATGCCCCAAGTGCTTCACAGAAAATTTATAACATACAGCCGTAAAAACAAAAAAATCTTTTTTTTTTTTTACAAAAATGATTTTGTCGCCCCCAGTTTTTTATTTTCCCAAGGGTAACAGGAGAAATAGGACAAATTGCACAATAACTCTTGTGGTCCAGAGTGCGCTGATACCCCATATGCGGGGGTAAACTACTGTTTGGGCGCATGGCAGAGCTCAGAAGTGAAGGAGCACTGTTTGACATTTTCAACGCAGAATTGGCTGGAATTGAGATCAGACGCCATGTCACATTTGGAGAGCCCCTGATGTGCCTAAACAGCAGAAACCCCCCAATTCTAACTCCAACCCTAACCCCAACACACCCCTAACTCTAGTCCCAACCCTAACCACAAACCTAATCCTAACACACCCCTAACCCTAATCCCAACCATAACCCTAATACTAACTTTAGCGCCAACCCTAACCCTAACTTTAGCCGCAACGATAACCCTAATGGGAAAATAGAAATAAATAAATTTTTTTCATTTTATTATTTTTCCCTAACTAAGGGTGTGATAAAGGGGGGTTTGATTTACTATTTATAGCTGTTTTTTGTGATTGGCAGCTGTCACGCTAAAAGACGCTTTTTATTGCAAAAAGTAGTTTTTTGCATCACCACATTTTGAGAGCTATAATTTTTGCATATTTTGGCCCACAGAGTCATGTGAGGTCTTATTTTTTGCAGGACGAGGTGACGTTTTTATTGGTACCTTTTTTGAGCACGTGACATTTTTTGATCGTTTTTTATTTCGATTTTTGGGAGGTTAGAATGAACAAAAATCAGCAATTCATGAATTTCTTTTGGGGGAGGCGTTTATACCGTTCCGCGTGTGGTAAAATTGATAAAGCAGTTTTGTTCTTCGGGTCAGTACGATTACGGCGATACCTCATTTATATATTTTTTATGTTTTGGCGCTTTTATAGAATAAAAACAATTTTATATAAAAAATCATTATTTTTGCATCGCTTTATTCTGCGAGCTATAACTTTTTTATTTTTCCACTGATGATGCTGTTTGACGGCTCGTTTTTTGCGGGACCAGATGAAGTTTTCAGCGGTACCATGTTAATTTATATCTGTCTTTTTGATCGCGTGTTATTCCACTTTTTGTTCGGCGGTATGATGATAAAGCATTGATTTTTTGCTTAGTTTTTTTTTTTTAAGGGGTTCACTAAAGGGGTTAACTAATGGGACAGTTTTATAGGGGCGGTCGTTACGGACGCGGTGATACCAAATATGTGTACTTTTATTGTTTTGTTTTTTTTATTTACAGGAAGAAATTAAATTATTGGGGAATATTTTTTTTTTTTTTATGATTTTTTTTACCACTTTTTATTTTTATTTTTTTTACTTTTTTACTTTGTCCCAGGGTGGGACATCACAGTATTTTATCAGATCGCTGGTGTGACAGTGTGCACAGCACTCTGTCACACCAGCGATCGCTCTGGCATCGCTGCAGGCTTCCTCAGCGCCTGCTCTCAGCAGGCACTGAGGAAGCCGCCTCCCTGCAGGACCCCGGCGCCATCTTGGATCCGGGGACCTGGAGGGAGGACGGACCCTCGGAACAGCGCGACACATCGCGCTGCTCTGAGGGTCAAAGGGAAGAGCGCAGGGAGCCCCCACCCTGCGCATCCTCCCCGTGCCCCGGCTACACCGCGATCATGTTTGATTGCGGTGTGCCAGGGGTTAATGTGCCGGGAGCGGTCCGTGACCACTCCTGACACATAGTGCTGGGTGTCAGCTGTGATATACAGCTGACACCCGGCCGCGATCAGCTACGCTCCCCCCGGGAGCGCAGCTGATCGCCCATGACGTACTATTCCGTCCTTGGGAATTAGGTCCAGGGTCACATGGACGGAATAGTACGTCTGATGGCAGAGAGGGGTTAATATGCCTTAAAGATCGCAGTCAAACTGCTTACTAGTGGTGGAGAAATATCCAGGCTGAGTTTAAGCAATGGCGGTGTCCACTGAACCTGAAGCCAGGAAAAGCCATGTGCAATAATGGTGCAAACCTGATGGTGGCCCAACGCCAGCACAATCTCACACATGTGCCTTGCATGGCTCACATCCTCAAGCTGGTGGTACAGCAATTTCTCTGCCACTATCCCAGCCTGTATGCACTGCTGCAGAAAGCGCAGTCGCTGTGCTCACTTCTGCCATTCGTACCCCGTGGTCATCGTTTTACATCGATCCACAGGTATTTTTGCCTACCGGTCGATATGCAATGAGCTGACATGGTGGATTTCCGCTCTGCACATCTTGCAGCAACTCTGTCAGCAGCAAACAGCCCTGTGGCAGTATGTCATTCTACATAGCCTGCGCCAACGCAGTATGGATGCTGTTCAAATCATTGTTGCGAAGTGGCAACAACTGAAGGACCTTTGCACCCTTCTGAACAGTTTTGAAATGGCTACTGAGATAGATAGCACTGATGATGCTTTTGTCAGCATCACTATTCTGGTCAAGTATATGATGAAGCATACTTTCAATAGTCTGCGGGAGAAGGTGGTGGTCCAGAGAAAGAGGAGGAAGCAGAGAATGATGCGGAATAAATAACGATATCTTTAAGTTCCGGACTGTCATCACACTTGCGGGTGACATGGGAGAAGTGGATTGAAACAATTGAAGTGCTCTTGGTATTAGACAAACTGTTAGTGAAGATGCAAGAGCAGAGGAATAGTGGATAAGGGTGAATAGGAAGAATTGATGCGCGAGCAACAGTCAGGAGATGAAGAGGATAATGATCCCCTCTCTGTTGTCCGTGGTTGGTGGGAGGGGATGGAGAAATCAAGCATCAGTATTACCCGCCACCAAGAACTTGGACATAATGGAAGCGCCCGACACATGATCTCCTTCTTGCTGCACTATCTGCAACATGATGCCCTTATTGTTAGGATTAGAAATAATGCTTACTACAGGGTTGCCACTCTATTAGATCCATGGTGCAAGAGTATATTTTGCCAGATGCTTCTCCCCTGGAAAGGGACACTCACATGCTGGAGTATAGAAACACACTTGTAGACATTTTTAAGTGCAGTTTTCTTCCCAAGACAGCAATGAGGCACACAGTGTGCTTTACAGTTCTAGACTTCCAACCCTGGAAATAGCGAGTCATCAGCGTAAAAATATTAGCAGCAGCTGTGTAAGTGGCATAAGCAATTTCTGTGAGTTATTTCCCACATTTTTTAGACCATCCCGTGCACCAGAAGAACAGAATACAAGCCTGACACATAGTTAATAAATGGAGAGAATGGTGCAGGAGTATCTTGAGCTCAATATTGATGCCATCAGGGGGGTTTTGAACCCTTTTGCATTTTGGTCTTCAAAATTGTTAGAGTGGTCTTAGCTCACCAGTCCCGCCTTGGCGGTTTTGTCATGCCTGGCAGCCAGCTTTCTCTCAAAATGTGTCTTCAGATTCTTTTAAATGTGGAAACTCTAAGTTGGGTGTCTATCTTGTGGGTTGCCTGTAGCGGAAGGGGTCTCAGGGCACTATGCTCACACCTGTCACTCATTCACCTCTTACTGATCAATTTGAAAGTTAGAAATGTTCGGCGAGACCCTGTTCCATTAATGCATGCTGCACAATTATAAAATTTCTATTGTATGTCAGTTGATGCCACTTTTCCTGGTTCCTGACCCTAATGTTTGGAAATATTTGGACTCCAAGTTGGGTCTCCTTCATGTGTGTTGCCTGAATTTGATAGGGCTCTCAGCACAACAGGCATACACTGATTTCTCACCCACATCTTAAATACAACTGTAAATGCTGGCTCAGAACCTGACTCATGGCCCATGCCTGACTGCTGTGCCATTATAACATTGCTACTGTGGGTCAATTGATACCACTTTACCCAATGTCTGCCTCTAATTTTTGGAAATATTTGGACTCCAAGTTGGGTCTCCTTCATGTGTGTTGCCTGTAGCAGCAGGGCTCCCAGACCAGCAGGCCTGCACTAACTTTTAGTCAAGTATCTGTGCAATTGTCCTTTCTAACAATAGTAGTCTATGAAGCTGATATTTGTGCTACTGAGTGTGGCTGAGCAGAAAAGCAGTTTGAGTTGTTACATGAGGTATCAGGGCTCACAGCATAGCAGGCCTATACCGGTCCCTCACCACCTCTTATTTTTTTTTTGTAACTTAAACTTAAAATTGTAATTGCTGGCCCAGACCCTGTCTCATGTATGGCTCATTACCCTCCTTATATTTTTTTCCTGCCTTTGCATTTTGTGCAATGCCTTTATGAGTGTAGGAGTACATCAACAACACTTTCAAAATATTTTAATGAGGCCTGAATGTTGTTGCCTTTAAGTGTTTTAAGGGTCTAAGGATGACTAGATGACCCGCCTTATAATTTTTTCCTGGCTTTGCACTTTGTGCAAAGCCTTTATGAGTGTACATCGATTACACTTTTGAAAACATTTGAATGAGACCTGCCAGTTGTTGCCTTTATGGGTCTATAGATAACTATATCACCATCCTTATCATTTTTTCCTTGTTTTCTACTTTGTGCAAAGCCTTTATGACTGCAGAAGTGCCACAACTACACTTTCTCAATTATTTTATGAGTCAATAAATTTGGTTCCTTGAAAGTTGTATAAATGATCATCCTTATCATATTTTTGGCTTTGCACTGTGTGCAGATCCTTTATGAATGTAGGAGTATCACAACTACACTTTGTTCACAATAATTGAATGTGGTACTACAGTTTGTGCCTTCAAGAGTGTATGGATGATCCTGCCTATATTTTTTGACAGGCTTTGCACTTAATACATAGCCTTTATGAGTCTAAGAGTACCAATATATAACAATTAAAACATAATGTGTATGAGGCCCTTCTTTATGTCTAATAAAGGGTTTATATGAGTCCCTCTTCCATCTAATTGTTTGCAGTTCTTGCTTCCTTCATAAATGACACTGAAATTTCAAATTTTTAAACAAAAAAAATAAAAAATATTATAAAAATTAATTAAAAATCAATTTTGGTTTACCTAAATTATTTTTTAATTCCTTTTTAATAATGTGCTTAATTTACAACTCATATAGGAAAGAATGTTTTTTAAAAAATTTTTTTACTGCAGACTGCAATTTCTTATTGATTGTGCCCCATTGTTCTTAGCAGAAAATGTGGGAGTCAGAGATGCCTCAAGGGGTCTTCCCCATGCTGTTTTCCTTCCATTCAGTACTTTTTAAATCCATTTCAACATTTTCACTGCCCCTAGACCTCCAATTATACTCGTTAATGGAAAAGAACATCCGAGCATTTTAGTTCTCGCTCATCCCTAATTGTTATATATCTTTGAATTTATTTACAGTGTCATGGATAGTATACACTTGTGTAAACATGATGACATCCGAGTACAGTCCAATTCTCACAGGCTGACAAAATGAAGAACACAGTGAATTTTTTTTTTCTCCACATACGAGAAAATCAAATCACACTGATCAAACTTTGATCAGACTCTGATCAGAGTGTAATTAGCATAATTGGCCCCATTTTTCTTAGATGAGAGAAAATCTGTTCTGTGACCCTACCAAAGGATAGATTATTAAACTGTACTGCAAGATAATCCCTTTTTGAGTGTCATATGAAGCATCACATTTAGTAAATTTTCAACACAGTATGTTTAAAAATTATAAAGCAGTAGTGTTATTTTAACATTAACCTCTGTGCTGTTGATGTTATATTTCATATAAACAACTCTGTTTTTCAGCATGTTTTTATTTTATTTTTTCTGATAATTTTTCTGATTAAGTGTCCCATTGATGACAAGATAAGTGTATCAAAACTAAGTCCTTGGATGAATAATTTAAACAAAAATGTAAATAAAAAACATCTTCCCCTACTGAAATAATGTATACGCACTGGACTGTGCACAAAAACTACAATTACCTTTTGATTCTTGCGTATAAAACATGATTTTGGTCGTCAAAACATATTCAATCAATAAACATTAATATCCTCCAATAATGTAAAATTTGTATCTAAAGTCTATGGTATTTACACTGTTTTACTGTAGATCATGCATAACTCAATTTAAACTAAAATGCACAGCATGTTCTTCTGTAATTATCAGAATTGTGAATTTCAGATCAACAACAGTTAAAAAGATCAAGATCACTAAGACTATGGTCACTATGAAAAAATATTTGCTCATGATTCTTTTTCCAGAAATCTGTAAATATGTAATTAACCCCTTCAAGACCCAGCCTATTTTGACCTCAAAGACCTTGCCATTTTTTGCAATTCTGACCAGTGTCCCTTTATGAGGTAATAACTCAGGAACGCTTCAACGGATCCTAGCGATTCTGAGATTGTTTTTTCGTGACATATTGGGCTTCATGTTAGTGGTAAATTTAGGTCGATAATTTTTGCGTTTATTTGTGAAAAAATGGAAATTTGGCGAAAATTCTGAAAATTTTGTAATTTTCAAATTTTTAATTTTTATTCTGTTAAACCAGAGAGTTATGTGGCACAAAATAGTTAATAAATAACATTTCCCACATGTCTACTTTACATCACCACAATTTTGGGAACAACATTTTTTTCTGTTAGGAAGTTATAAGGGTTAAAAGTTGACCAGCGATTTCTCATTTTTACAGCAAAATTTACAAAACCATTTTTTTTAGGGACCACCTCACATTTGAAGTCACTTTGAGGGGTCTATATGGCAGAAAATACCCAAAAATGACACCTTTATAAAAACTGCACCCTCAAGCTACTCAAAACTACATTCAAGAAGATTATTAACCCTTCAGGTGGGACACAGGAACTAAAGCAACGTGGAAGGAAAAAATGGACATTTTAATTTTTCCAACAAAAATTTTCTTTTAGCATCAATTTTTTCATTTTTACATGGGCATCAGGATAAAATGGATCCTAAAATTTGTTGGGCAATTTTTCCTGAGTACACAGATACCTCATATGTGGTCATAAACCACTGTATGGGCGCACGGCAGGGCTCAGAAGGGAAGGAGCGCCATTTGACTTTTTGAATGGAAAATATGCTGGAATATTTAGCGGTTGCCATGTCGCATTTGGAGAGTTCCTGTGTGCCTAAACATTCTAGCTCCCCACAAGTGACCCCATTTTGGAAACTAGACCCCCTAAGGAACTTATCTAGATGCATAGTGAGCACTTTGAACTCCCAGGTGCTTCACAAATTGATCCGTAAATAAAAGAAAGTACTTTTTTTTCACAAAAATTTTCTTTTAGCCTCAGTTATTTTCATTTTCACATGGGCAACAGTATAAATTGGATCCTAAAATTTGTTGGGCAATTTCTCCTGAGTACACAGATACCTCATATGTGGTCATAAACCACTGTTTGGGCGCACGGCAGGGCTCAGAAGGGAAGGAGCGCCATTTGACTTTTTGAATGGAAAATATGCTGGAATATTTAGCGGTTGCTATGTCGCATTTGGAGAGTCCCTGTGTGCCTAAACATTGGAGCTCCCCCACAAGTGACCCCATTTTGGAAACTAGACCCCCTAAGGAACTTATCTAGATGCATAGTGAGCACTTTGAACTCCCAGGTGCTTCACAAATTGATCCGTAAATAAAAGAAAGTACTTTTTTTTCACAAAAATTTTCATTTAGCCTCAGTTATTTTCATTTTCACATGGGCAACAGTATAAATTGGATCCTAAAATTTGTTGGGCAATTTCTCCTGAGTACACAGATACCTCATATGTGGTCATAAACCACTGTTTGGGCGCACGGCAGGGCTCAGAAGGGAAGGAGCGCCATTTGACTTTTTGAATGGAAAATATGCTGGAATATTTAGCGGTTGCTATGTCGCATTTGGAGAGTCCCTGTGTGCCTAAACATTGGAGCTCCCCCACAAGTGACCCCATTTGGAAACTAGACCCCCTAAGGAACTTATCTAGATGCATAGTGAGCACTTTGAACTCCCAGGTGCTTCACAAATTGATCCGTAAATAAAAGAAAGTACTTTTTTTTCACAAAAATTTTCATTTAGCCTCAGTTATTTTCATTTTCACATGGGCAACAGTATAAATTGGATCCTAAAATTTGTTGGGCAATTTCTCCTGAGTACACAGATACCTCATATGTGGTCATAAACCACTGTTTGGGCGCACGGCAGGGCTCAGAAGGGAAGGAGCGCCATTTGACTTTTTGAATGGAAAATATGCTGGAATATTTAGCGGTTGCTATGTCGCATTTGGAGAGTCCCTGTGTGCCTAAACATTGGAGCTCCCCCACAAGTGACCCCATTTTGGAAACTAGACCCCCTAAGGAACTTATCTAGATGCATAGTGAGCACTTTGAACTCCCAGGTGCTTCACAAATTGATCCGTAAATAAAAAGAAAGTACTTTTTTTTCACAAAAATTTTCTTTTAGCCTCAGTTATTTTCATTTTCACATGGGCAACAGTATAAATTGGATCCTAAAATTTGTTGGGCAATTTCTCCTGAGTACACAGATACCTCATATGTGGTCATAAACCACTGTTTGGGCGCACGGCAGGGCTCAGAAGGGAAGGAGCGCCATTTGACTTTTTGAATGGAAAATATGCTGGAATATTTAGCGGTTGCTATGTCGCATTTGGAGAGTCCCTGTGTGCCTAAACATTGGAGCTCCCCCACAAGTGACCCCATTTTGGAAACTAGACCACCTAAGGAACTTATCTAGATGCATAGTGAGCACTTTGAACCCCCAGGTGCTTCACAAATTGATCCGTAAAAAAAAGAAAGTACTTTTTTTTCACAAAAATTTTCTTTTAGCCTCAGTTATTTTCATTTTCACATGGGCAACAGTATAAATTGGATCCTAAAATTTGTTGGGCAATTTCTCCTGATTACACAGATACCTCATATGTGGTCATAAACCACTGTTTGGGCGCACTGCAGGGCTCAGAAGGGAAGGAGCGCCATTTGACTTTTTGAATGGAAAATATGCTGGAATATTTAGCGGTTGCCATGTCGCATTTGGAGAGTTCCTGTGTGCCTAAACATTGGAGCTCCCCCACAAGTGACCCCATTTTGGAAACTAGACGCCCTAAGGAACATATCTAGATGCATAGTGAGCACTTTGAACCCCCAGGTGCTTCACAGAAGTTTATAACGCAGAGCCGCGAAAATAAAAAATCATTTTTTTTCTCAAAAAATAATTTTTTAGCCCACTGTTTTTTATTTTCACAATGGTTACAGGAGAAATTGGACCCCAAAAGTTGTTGTCCAGTTTCTCCTGAGTACGCTAGTACCCCATATGTGGGGGGGAACCACTGTTTGGGCACACGTCAGGGCTCGGAAGGGATGTAGTGACGCTTTGAAATGCCGACTTGATGGAATGGTCTGCAGGCATCTTGTTACGTTTGCAGAGCCCCTGATGTGCCTAAACAGTAGAAACTCCCCACAAGTGACCCCATTTTGGAAACTAGACCCGGCAAAGAACTTATCCAGATGTGTGGTGAGCACTTTGAATCCCCAAGGGCTACACAGAAGTTTATAACGCCCGGGCATGAAAATAAAAAAATCATATTTTTTCCACAATCAGGATCTTTTAGTCCCAATTTTTTTATTTTCCCAAGGGTAACATGAGAAATTAGACCCAAAAGTTGTTGTCCAATTTGTCCTGAGTATGCTGATATCCCATATGTGGGAGAAAACTACTGTATGGGCACACGTCGGGGCTCGGATGGGAAGTAGCGACGTTTTGAAATGCCCACTTGATGGAATGGTCTTCGGGCGTCATGTTACGTTTGCAGAGTCCCTGATGTGCCTAAACAGTAGAAACTCCCCACAAGTGACCCCATTTTGGAAACTAGATCCCCCAAGGAACTCCTATAGATGTGTGATAAGCACTTTGAATCTCCAAGTCCTTCACAGAAGTTTATAACGCAGAGCCGTGAAAATATAAAATCATTTTTTTTCCACAAAAATAATTTTTAGTCCCCAATTTTTTTTCCCAATGTTAACAGGAGAAATTAGAACCCCCAAAGTTGTTGTGCAATTTTTCCCGAGTACGCTGATACCCCATATGTGGGGATAAACCACTGTTTGGGCATACGTCGGGGCTTGGAATAAAGGGAGCACTGTTTGACTTTTTGAACGCAAAATTTGCAGGAATCAATGGTGGCTCCATGTCGCGTATGGAGACCCCCTGATGTGCCTAAATAGTGGAAACCCCTCAATTCTAACTCCAACCCTAACCCCAACACACCACTAACCCCAACCCTAACCCCTACACACACCTAACCCTAATACAAACCCTAATCATAACCCTAACCCCAACACACCCCTAACCCTAATCCCAACTCTAACCATAAACCTAACTACAACCCTAACCCTAATTCCAACCCTAACCCTAATTCCAACCCTAACCCTAATTCCAACCCTAACCCAAATTCCAACCCTAACCGTAATTCTAACCTTAACCCTAATGCTAACCCTAACCCTAGTTCTAACCCTAAGGCTGGGTTCATATTGCGTTTTACCAGCCCGTTCAACACGTAGCGGTGACCGGCTGGAAACGGTATAGCATAACACAATCGCGTTATGCTATACCCGCTAGCGCAGATGAATCAGCAGATAATCAGCCGCGGATCCGCAGCAAAATCTGCCGCGGATCTGCAGCGAATCAGCAGCGAAATCCGCCGCGGATCAGCAGCGAAATCAGCCGCGGATCAGCAGCGAAATCAGCCGCGGATCAGTAGCGAAATCAGCCGCGGATCAGCAGCGAAATCCGCTGCGGATCCGCAGCGATTCAGCAGCAAAATCAGTCGCGGATCAGCAGCGAAATTCGCCGTGGATCAGCAGCAAAATCAGCCGCGAATCCGCAGCGAATCAGCAGCGAAATCCGCCGCGGATCAGCAGCGAAATCTGCTGCGGATCAGCAGCGAAATCAGCCGCGGATCAGCAGCGAAATCCGCTGCGGATTCGCAGCGAATCAGCAGCAAAATCAGTCGTGGATCAGCAGCGAAATCCGCCGCGAATCAGCAGCGAAATCCGCCGCGGATCAGCAGCGAAATCAGCAGCGGAATCAGCAGCGAAATCAGCGCGGATCAGCAGCGAAATCCGCCGCGGAATCCGCAGCGAAATCCGCAGCGGATCAGCAGCGAAATCCGCAGCGGATCAGCAGCGAAATCCGCCGCGAATCAGCAGCGAAATCAGCCGCGGATCCGCCGCGGATCAGCAGCGAAATCCGCGCGGATCAGCAGCGAAATCCGCAGCGGATCAGCAGCGAAATCCGCCGCGAATCAGCAGCGAAATCAGCCGCGGATCCGCCGCGGATCAGCAGCGAATCAGCAGCGAAATCCGCCGCGGATCAGCAGCGAAATCAGCCGCGGATCAGTAGCGAAATCAGCCGCGGATCAGCAGCGAAATCCGCTGCGGATCCGCAGCGATTCAGCAGCAAAATCAGTCGCTGATCAGCAGCGAAATCCGCCCTGGATCAGCAGCAAATCAGCCGCGAATCCGCAGCGAATCAGCAGCGAAATCCGCCGCGGATCAGCAGCGAAATCTGCTGCGGATCAGCAGCGAAATCAGCCGGGATCAGCAGCGAAATCAGCCGCGGATCAGCAGCGAAATCAGCCGCGGATCAGCAGCGAAATCCGCTGCGGATCGCAGCGGATCAACAGCGAAATCAGCCGCGGATCAGCAGCGAAATCCGCTGCGGATTCGCAGCGAATCAGCAGCAAAATCAGTCGTGGATCAGCAGCGAAATCCGCCGCGAATCAGCAGCGAAATCCGCCGCGGATCAGCAGCGAAATCAGCAGCGGATCAGCAGCGAAATCAGCCGCGGATCAGCAGCGAAATCCGCTGCGGATTCGCAGCGAATTAGCAGCAAAATCAGTCGGGGATCAGCAGCGAAATCCGCCGCGAATCAGCAGCGAAATCCGCCACGAATCAGCAGCAAAATCAGCCGCGGATCCGCCGCGGATCAGCAGCGACATCCGCCGCGGATCAGCAGCGAAATCCGCCGCGGATCAGCAGCGAAATCCGCCGCGGATCCGCAGCGAAATCCGCCGCGGATCCGCAGCGAAATCCGCCGCGGATCAGCAGCGAAATCCGCCGCGGATCCGCAGCGAAATCCGCAGCGGATCAGCAGCGAAATCCGCAGCGGATCAGCAGCGAAATCCGCCGCGAATCAGCAGCGAAATCAGCCGCGGATCCGCCGCGGATCAGCAGCGAAATCCGCCGTGGATCAGCAGCGAAATCAGCCGCGGATCCGCCGCGGATCAGCAGCGAAATCGCCGCGGATCAGCAGCGAAATCCGCAGCGGATCAGCAGCGAAATCCGCCGCGAATCAGCAGCGAAATCAGCCGCGGATCAGCAGTAAAATCCGCTGTGGATTCGCAGCGATTCAGCAGCAAAATCAGTCGCGGATCAGCAGCGAAATTCGCCGTGGATCAGCAGCAAAATCAGCCGCGAATCCGCAGCGAATCAGCAGCGAAATCCGCCGCGGATCAGCAGCGAAATCTGCTGCGGATCAGCAGCGAAATCAGCCGCGGATCAGCAGCGAAATCAGCCGCGGATCAGCAGCGAAATCCGCTGCGGATCGCAGCGAATCAGCAGCAAAATCAGTCGTGGATCAGCAGCGAAATCCGCCGCGAATCAGCAGCGAAATCCGCCGCGGATCAGCAGCGAAATCAGCAGCGGATCAGCAGCGAAATCAGCCGCGGATCAGCAGCGAAATCCGCCGCGGATCCGCAGCGAAATCCGCAGCGGATCAGCAGCGAAATCCGCAGCGGATCAGCAGCGAAATCCGCCGCGAATCAGCAGCGAAATCAGCCGCGGATCCGCCGCGGATCAGCAGCGAAATCCGCCGCGGATCAGCAGCGAAATCCGCAGCGGATCAGCAGCGAAATCCGCCGTGGATTCGCAGCGAAATCAGTCGCGGATCCGCAGCGAAATCAGTTGCGGATCCGCAGCGAAATCCGCCGGGATCAGCAGCGAAATCCGCCGTGGATCCGCAGTGAAATCCGCCACGGATCCGCAGCGAAATCCGCCGCGGATCAGCAGCGAAATCCGGCGCGGATCCGCAGCGAAATCCGCAGCGGATCAGCAGCGAAATCCGCAGCGGATCAGCAGCGAAATCCGCCGCGAATCAGCAGCGAAATCAGCCGCGGATCCGCAGCGGATCAGCAGCACGTGTGATTCGCAGCGAAATCAGTCGCGGATCTGCAGCGAAATCAGTCGCGGATCCGCAGCAAATCAGTTGCGGATCCGCAGCGAAATCCGCCGCGGATCAGCAGCGAAATCCGCCGTGGATCCGCAGCGAAATCCGCTGCGGATCAGCAGCGAAATCAGCCGCGGATCAGCAGCGAAATCAGCCGCGGATCAGCAGCGAAATCCGCCGCGGATCTGCAGTGAAATCCGCCGTGGATCCGCAGCGAAATCCGCCACACATTGCGGATTTTGCTGCGGATCCGCGGCGTATTTTGCTGCGGATCCGCGGCGGATTTCGCTGCTGATCTGCGGCGGATATCGCTGCGAATCCGCGGCTGATTTCGCTGCTGATCCGCCGCGGATCAACAGCGAAATCCGCCGCGGATCCGCAGCAAAATACGCCGCGGATCCGCAGCAAAATACGCAACGTGTGCACAGGGCCTAATAGGAAAAAAAATATATATATTTTTTTTTTATTTGTCCCTACCTATGATAAAGGGGGGGTTCATTTACTTTTTTTTATTTTGATCACTGTGACAGTTTATCACAGTGATCAAAATAAATTTTTGGACATTGGGGGGCGCACTGCGCATGCGCCGGCCGGCGGGCTCACTGCGCATGCGCCCGCCATTTTCCAAGATGGCGGCGCCCATGAAGAGGCCCGGGCGGACGCCGGGACCGATCCAGGGACATCGGTGGATCGGGAGAGGTGAGTAGGGTGGTCGGAAGGTTAGGGGGGGGATCGGAAGGTGGGGGCACCGGAGCAAAGGAGGAGGGGAGCTGTTAGTGACGGCGGTGACCGATCGCTGCCATCTTTCGGTGGTGGCGGCCGATCGCCGCCGTGACTCGGTGTGGGGGGGACAGGTCTCGGTGTCCAGCCATGGCAGATGCTATTGCAGCATCGGCCATGGCTGGATTGTAATATTTCACCAATTAAATTGGTGAAATATTACAGATTGCTCTGATTGGCTGTTTCACTTTTAACAGCCAATCAGAGCGATCGTGGCCACGGGGGGGTTAAGCCAACCCCCCTGTGGTGAAGCACAAAGGGTCCTGTAACTGCGGGTCGGGTGACCTTTGAGTGACCCCGGTCTCCCGGCCCGCAGGAACGCGATCCTTTCATGACACAGGGTATGCGTCATAGGTCGGATTGGCACGACTTTCATGACGCATACGCTGTGTCAAAGGTCGGGAAGGGGTTAATAAATATGTGAAAGTTTGAAGCAGAATGATAAAGTAGTCCAGCTAAATTCATAGTTAAATTTCCATTCAAATACTTTAATACTTTAATGCCAGCTCACAGTGTAGTTATAGAAACAGTAATGCATTTCAAATACTTTCTACATTCTAAGTTTTGGGATTTCACAATAAATACATAAGACAGGAGAAGACTAAACACAATTGTAACCAAACCCGAGCACATGCATTTCATTATATTTTATGATTCTCCTCGAGATTCCAAGGTGAACATATAGTTTATGATACAAGATGTTGCTTGAAAGTTTGTGAACCCTTCAGAATTTGCCATATGTCTGCATAAATTTGACAAAAAAACATTAAATCCTCACACAAGTCCTAAAAATAGATTATGAGAACCAAATAAAACAAATGAGCTACAAATACTAGACTTCGTCATTTTTTTTTTTAGAAATGTAATTCAATATGAGATGTCTGTGAGAGGCAAAAGTATGTGAATTCTTAGGTTTCACAGATAATTTGAATTTGCAGGTGAAGTTATAGTCTGGTGTTTTCAATCAATGGGATATCAATCACTTGTGGGTGGGTTACTTTATCTATTTAAAGGATATCTGTCAAGTGAATAAATTCTATTAGCCTGCAGATATGTGGTTAATAGCGTTCTGAACCTGCCCATCACTTAGACCCCTGGAGCTGAGACAAAATTAACTTTTTTCCTCTCCTTAGCATCTGGGTTTCATTCACGAGGGCAAAGCCAGTGCGAGTTCAGTCACCACTACGTGTATAGAAAGCAATGACTGTAACCGCAAACACAGCACATTCTGACAGCAGGCCCTAATGCTGAATGAGCTGTCAGTCAGTGCTGAGGGGCGCAGTTACAGTCACCGCTCTACATTCAGACCGGTGACTAAATATGCTTTGGTAATGCACTCGTGACTGAAACCCAAATGCTTTCAAGATGATTTTTTATTAAATTTCCTCAAAGCAGTGGGGGTCTTAGATTCAGTGCTGTGCAGGTTGAGAACCCTTATTGACCTGCAGATTAACCCCATATTGGCAATTTGATAGCATTTTTTCAAGTGAAAGGTTCCCTTTTTAACAGGAATCTGTCTAGTCTATTCTTCAAAATTCATGTTTGTGGTAGAGTATACGGCACAAAACAAGTATATTTCTGAAAACCCCAGAAGAATAATTGTTGATTCTCGTCAGACTGTAAAAGGTCAGTTCTTTAATATGTATTCATTTACTTCTACCTGAACACTCCACCTGTTGGTCACAGGTGTTTTAATTATACCAGGTTCATTACCCCTCCACAGAGATGTAGATTTTAGCCTGAAGAGAGGATTCATATGTTCCCATGCAGACAGACTTTTCTAAGTGAGGATTGCCATAGTTAGGACCTGGAATATGAGAAGAGCCTTAACTTGGCTTCCAGGTACACATAAGTTGGCCTTTTTTTGCGCTAAGACTTCTCAATTTTTCATATTTCTAAGGCAGTGATGCAATTCATTTTTCATCTTTTTTCATATTTTGTGTCAGCAAGCTATAACACTACAGTGTGCTACCTTTTTTTCTTGAATGTGTATGAGTTGATGACTCTAGGTTTTAGCACCTCTTCACACTAGATCTATGTTTGGATGTGCCAGTTGGTTCTTTTATATGTATTCATTTACCTTCTATCAGAGCACTCCATCTGTTGGTCACAGGCATTTTAATTATACCAGGTTCATTACCCCTCCACAGAGATGTAGATTTTAGTCTGAAGAGAGGATTCATATGTTCCCATGCAGACAGATTTTTCTATGTGAGGATTGGCATAGTTAGGACTTGGAACACGAGAAGAGCCTTAACGTGGCTTCCAGGTACACATAAATTGACCTTTTTTTGCACTAAAACTTCTCAATTTTTCATATTTCTAAGGCAGTGATGCATTTCATTTTTCATCTTTTTTCATATTTTGTGTCAGCAAGCTATAGCGCTACAGTGTGCTACCTTTTTTTCTTGAATGTGTATGAGTTGTGACTATAGGTTTTAGCACTTGTTCACACTTGATCTATGTTTGGATGTGCCGGTCAGTTCTTTAATATTTATTCATTTACCTTCTACCTGAGCACTCCACCTGTTTGTCTCAGGCGTTTTTAATTATACCAGGTTCATTACCCCTCCACAGAGATGTAAATTTTAATCTGAAGAGAGGATTCATATGTTCCCATGCAGACAGACTTTTCTAAGTGAGGATTGCCATAGTTAGGACCTGGAGTACGAGAAGAGCCTTAACGTGGCTTCCAGGTGCACATAAATTGGCCTTTTTTTGCACTGACTTCTCAATTTTTTATATTTCTAAGGCAGTAATGCAATTCATTTTTCATCTTTTTTCATATTTTGTGTCCGCAAGCTATAGCGCTACAGTGTGCTACCTTTTTTTCTTGAATGTGTTTGAGTTGGTGACTCTAGGTTTTAGCACTTGCTCACACTAGATCTATGTTTGGATGTGCCGGTCAGTTCTTTGATATGTAAAAGGTTACAAAACCATCTCTAAAGTTACCAAACTCCACCAATTCACAGTCAAAATGACTGTGTACAAGTGGAGAAAATTCAAGCCCATTGTTAACCTTTTAGAGAGGTTGATAAAGATCACTCTAAGAGGAAGGCATATAATAATCCACAAGGTCACAAAACTGCCAAGTTAACATCTAAGCAACTAAAGGTCTTTCTCACATTTGTAATCATCAACATTCATGCGTTCACCCACCATCAGGAGGTCAACTAGACAACAGTGATATGCATGACATTATTGCAAAGAGAAGGCCATTTTTGTCCAAACAGAAAATTGTGTAATAATTATAATGGATAACTTAGGAGACTTTTTGCATGGAGCAAAGATACTACAGAACACAGTTTATAGGTGGTAAAGTCTATATTATAACACACGGTGTTTCAAACAACTGCAAGGAAAAACTCAAAGCCCATAAACACTCAGTGTAAATATTGAATACAACTTAACAGAGTCTGTTGGAAAACCTCAGAGGAAAATGCAATCAGCGGAGCAGTTTGTGAAGCAAGTTATACTTGAGGATGCTTAAAACAAGTAAGTTCTTGTCTAGTCCATACACGGATAAATATATATATAGAAGCCAGTTCAAATAATATATTAACTCATATATTATGAGGCCTGGGTAGAAAAATATTTATAATTGAGAGTCCTCACTTTTGAGGTCTGGGTAGGAAGTCTCAGGTGTTGCAGAGAGGCAATTGCTTACGTGTTCAACAAATGCAGATGGAAGCAACACGAGTAGCCAGAAGCAGAAGGTATACTAAAAACTGGTGTACGGAGCAGAAACTCTGAGAGCGGAGAAACAGGATATCCACAGAGGTTTGCAAGAGCAAGTAGAATACCAGGAAGCAACCAGGACCAGGAGCAGGACACAAGCAGAATACTCTAGCACTGACTAGAGGCTAGGGTGGGGTTATAAGGCAGGAAGACAATGGCACATGAGTAGAGTTGAGCGATACTTTCCGATATCCTAAAGTATCGGAATCGGAATGGTATCGCCGATATCACTAAAATATCGGCGATACCCGATACCGATACCGGAAGTCCCATGTAAGTCTATGGGAACAAAATATCGCAACTAAAAAAAACCCATTCTTTCCTTGTAAACACTAAATATACACACATAGAATACATAATATATATATATATATATATACATGTCATTGTGACATATATAATATACATATATGTATAGTTTATACACTTCTACATAGTAAAATATCCTCTGATTCAATTGCCGGGTAAAGCCGGCTTCAGTGAAAAGACAGAAGCACCCGACATGAAATGACACTTGGTGTACATAGGGTTAACCATGTCTTTTCATGTCGTTTGCTATCTGATTTGCACAAACAATTAAATCAGACTATGTGTGCAAAATTTCACACCTGTAGGGGTTAATTAAAGGTGTAAATTCGTTGTAAAAAAAACGGACTTTTTTGCTACGAATTTACACCTTTAATTAACCCCTACAGGTGTGAAATTTTGCACACATAGACTGATTTAATTGTTTGTGCAAATTAGATAGCAAAGGACATGAAAAGACATGGTTAACCCTATGTACACCAAGTGTCATTTCATGTCGGGTTCTGCATTTTCACAAAAGCCGGCAATTGAATTAGCGGCTATTATACTATGTAGAAGTGTATGAACTACAAATATAAATATATAAATATATATATATATGTGTCACAAATTCAATGACATGTATATATATATATATATGAGGTGTAAAATTGCTGAAAAAAAATGCGTGGGCTCCCGCCCTATTTTCGCAACCAGACAGACAAAGCCAGTGAGTGGGGGCAGATAATAATAGCCCAGAGAGGGACCATTATTTTTGCCCCCCCCCGGCTACTAACATCTGCCCCCAGACACCCCAGGAAAGACAAATCTATAATTAGATTCGCCCTTTCTGGCACTTTGCCCGTCTATTCCCATTGCCCTGTAGCGGTGGCGAATGGGTTAATATGGGGTTAAAGCCACCTTGCTATTGAAAGGTGACCTTAAGCCAGGTTAATAATTGAGAGCTGTCAATTAGACAACTATCAATTATTAATCCTATTGCATGAAATAAAAATAAAACACACACACTTTAATTAAAAATCATTTTAATGAAATAAAGACACATGTTTTTGACCATCTTTTATTTTACTGCAAAAACCATTTCCTGTAATAAAAATAAAATAAAAAATCAAAATTATTCTTACCTATCCCATGCACAGTCAGGTCCCACGGTGTAATCCTTCAGAAAGGGTTAATGTTTACTGCAGGGACCACAGCTAATGCTGCAGCCTCACAGTAAACCCCAAATGAATGAGTTCCTCTCCTGCCTGACAGGAGAGTAAAGGCTGGGTGTCACATAACGATACACCAGCGATCCCGACAACGATATGCACTTGTCAGGATCGCTGGTGTATCGCTACATGATCGCTGCTGAGCTGCCAAACAGGCAGCTCAGGCAGCGATCTGGGACAGCGACACTGCGGGTAACATCGCTTAAGGGCCCGTCTCACATAGCGATATCGCTACCGAGATCGCTGCTGAGTCACTAGTTTTGTGACGCAGCAGCGAGCTCACCAGCGATATCGCTGTGTGTGACATTCAGCGACGATCAGCCCCCCTGCCGGGTATCGCTGATCGTCGCAGAAATGTCAGGACCTTTTTTTGATCGCTGGTTTCCCTCTGACAGGCACGCATCGCTGCGTGTGACAGGCGGGAGACCAGCGATCCGCTGGTAACCAAGGTACACAGCGGGTTTCCAGGCACCGCGCAGCGCTTGGAAACCCGCTGTGTACCTTGGATACCAGCTCCCTGCATCAGGGCCTGGTATCCAAGGTACACAGCGGGTTTCTAGGCACAGCCCCGCGCCTGGAAACCCGCTGTGTACCTTGGTTACCAGCGGATCGCTGGTCTCCCGCCTGTCACACGCAGCGATGTGTGCCTGTCAGCGGGAAACCAGCGATCAAAAAAAGGTCCTGACATTTCAGCGACGATCAGCGATACCCGGCAGGGGGGCTGATCGTCGCTGAATGTCACACACAGCGATATCGCTGGTGAGCTCGCTGCTGCGTCACAAAACTAGTGACTCAGCAGCGATCTCGGTAGCGATATCGCTATGTGAGACGGGCCCTTAAGTGGAAAGCTTAATTGATTGCTTTCCACTTTCACTTCAGGTCAGCCAGGGACACAATCAGTGACGTCAGAGGGAACTGATTAACAAAAATAGGGGTTCCCTTCGAAAAAAAAATGGCGTGGGGTCCCCCCTATTTTTGTTAACCAGCCAGATGAAGCAGACCGCTGAGGCCTGGATTTTCAGGCTGTTAAGGAGCCAAGATCCATGGACCTTGCCAGCCTGATAATACTAGGCCACAGCAGTCTGCATATCTTGGCTGATTAACAAAAATAGGGGATCCCCTCGAAAAAAATTGGCGTGGGGTCCCCCCTATTTTGTTAACCAGCCAGATGAAGCAGACCGCTGAGGCCTGGATTTTCAGGCTGTTAAGGAGCCAAGATCCATGGACCTTGCCAGCCTGATAATACCAGGCCACAGCAGTCTGCATATCTTGGCTGATTAACAAAAATAGGGGATCCCCTCAAAAAAAATTGGCGTGGGGTCCCCCCTATTTTTGTTAACCAGCCAGATGAAGCAGACCGCTGAGGCCTGGTTTTTCAGGCTGGTAAGGATCCAATATCCATGGACCTTGCCAGCCTGATAATACCAGGCCACAGCAGTCTGCTTAGCTTGGCTGTTAACAAAAATAGGGGATCCCTCGAAAAAAAAACGGCGTGGGGATCCCCCCTATTTTTGATAACCAGCCAAGTAAAATGCAGACTGCTGCGGCCTGGTATTAAAAGACTGTCAAGGCCAATGGATTTTGGCCCTCAACAGCCTGATAATACCAGGCTACAGCAGCCCCACATTTGGCGCATCAAAAGATGTGCCAATTGTGGCACTTTACCCGGCTCTTCCCACTTGCCCTGTAGCGGTGGCAAGCGGGGTAATAAGGGGTTGATGTCACCGTTGATTGCACGGTGACAATAAGCCCGGTTAATAATGGAGAGGTGTCAATAAGACACCGATCCATTATTAATCCCAAAGTTATTAAATGTATAAAAAAAAGACAAAGCAAGAAAAAAGTATTTTAATGAAATAAAAGAGACAACACAGTTTTCATTAATTTTATTACTCTCTCATTCCTGCGACGCATCGATTTCCTGTAAAAAAAGAAAAAAACAAACCAACAGTATACCACCTGTCCGACGCAGTCCATAACGACAGTCCCACGACGATCCAACTCTGCTACATCAGCACAGCTGATTACCTGCTTCCCCCGGCGGTGACGTCATCGGACTGACTGCTTTACGGCCGGATTACCCAGCAGTCACTGCAGTTATCGCGAGAAACTGCATGTGACCGCCGGGGAAAGAAGATTGCGGCCATGAAGCAGTCCAGGACGTGACCGCCGGAGATCTTCTGCCAGGTAAGTGCCGCTGACGTCCTGACAGACCCGACCGACGGACACTGACAGTGACAGTGACAATCCCGATTCCGGTATCCGATAAGACGAAAATATCGGTACCGGAATCGGAATTCCGATACAGCCAATATCGGCCGATACCCGATATTTGCAGTATCGGAATGCTCAACCCTACACATGAGACAAAAGATGCATCTTGAAAGAGGGCAGGAATGCCCAAAAGGTAAACAAAAAATATTAATAGTCCTGACACATTGTGAAAATCTGCAGTTTTCTAAAGATCACCTGGACAAGCCAGAAGTTTATTGGAACCATGTTTTTAGAAGACATAAGTTGCAAAAAAATGAGTAATATGAACCACAAGGTAAAAGATAAAATGTAGAGGCTGATCAGGAAAAAAGTAAATTGTTTATTATCAACATTTTTTAGGTAGGCGACAAATACATAGTAGTCCAAAAAAAAATAGTAGCTTGTCAATTGGTGAGGACACAAAAATGTAACAACACAATTGACACGTAAATGTTGTAAGTACTTTGGAAGCAGGCAAAAAGTTTTGCACAAAAATACCATAGATACTGACAACAGATAAACAATATATAAAATGGTTCATCTAGGTATGTGGTCTCAAATAGTGCAGACATTGATACTCGATAATGGCCACTAGTTGACTCCTGAATCCACATGGAATAAAATGCATGTAAAGTATAGGGTCCAGTGACATTATGGTAGAATACAAGTAATATTTAAGGTCACATGACTGTTAATAGAGGTGATCACTTAATGCAGAATATCAATAAGGTCAGATAGTGTAGATAATTCATGAATAGAAAAGCAGCAATACAGTGACCAGTGCTTACCTATAAAGTGTCCTGTGCCCTGTGTGTGTCAAATTCCCAGTGCTTGTTTCACGTGGGCTTTCCTCAGGTGGCTGTGTAAATGTGTGTGCTCATACAGGTAGTATCCATCTCTCACCAGGTGTGTGAGATTGGCGCCC
>JARQOD010000002.1:172572145-172622733 GCA_033576555.1 Oophaga sylvatica
CTCGCTGCTCTTTCTTTCTTTTCCTCAGTACCAGCCACTGTGCCCTCATTACCAGTCAGTGTGATCAGCAGTGCTAAATGGTTACGCTTGGGGCGAGGATATGGGTGTGATTAGCTGTGAAATGGGTGTTGTCGGGGCGTGGCCTAAAATTTTCAGCGGCGCGCAACACGCGCCGCAGCCTTTAATCCTCTTTCCTGTCTTCCAAATTTGGGAGGTATGCTGTATGACCTCCCTACAACTTCTGGCCATGCTCCTGATGAGCGCGACGGATGGTCTCGTGAGGGATCTCCTCCCACACCTGGACTAAAGCATCCACCAACTCCTGGACAGTCTGTGGTGCAACGTGGCATGGCCTAAAATTTGCTGCAGCAGGCACAGCGTGCCACAGCCTTTGTCCCTCTTTCCCTTCTTCAAAGGTTGGGAAGTATGATGGTGGGCCCCAAGAATAATTTTTCTCTGGTGGGCCCAAGGTACTCCAGTCCGACGCTGCTGGCAAGGTCCATGGATATTGGCTCCTTAACAGCCTTAAATACCATGCCTCAGCAGCAGGGGCGTACATATAAATCATGGGGCCCCATAGCAAAAGTCTGAATGTTCCCCACTCCCCCAAAAAAAAAACCCAGAGGCATTGTAAATGTAAAGTGCCAGCACAGTGAGGGAAGTTGAGTCGCACAGAGACAGGGGTTTTGGTGGTACTCGGCACCGATCACGTCGACTTCTATGGGGGATGTCACGAGTAGCACAGCTCGGTCCGTGACCTGGTCGATCACTGGAATGTGGGATATTTCCAGGGGATGATAGTATGTTCGTGTAGTTTGTCGTGACGCCACCTGTAGTACCTGGTCAGGGTGTCCAGCGCTGCTGTGCAGGTCCTCTGGAAGGGATGGTGTAGTGCAGGTAGGTGAAAAGTCTTCTACAGGTAACACGCTATCCTTCCAGGGCAGATAGATGTGAGATAGAGCAATGGTGCAAAGTGATGTAGCAGAGTGGACTATGCGACGTAGTAAGAAAGCAGGAAACACTTCAAGTTAAACGTTGCATAATAAAAATTTTAATAATAACATTACAAAAGTGCAAATGGCTTATATTATGTGACATGTTTTGTTACTGTTCATACCCTTGATATGTGTTATACATGTGTGTTAATAAATACATATTGAACAAAAGTGCAAATAGCATTAGTGCCGGAGTTCGTGGAGACTTCTTAGGACTACAACCCCACCGGGGTTTCTTCACAGTGTCCTTTACTTGTGCTTGTGGAGGACCCGCTCCAAACCTCCAACTGTGGTCTTGGGTGGGCTGCAAGACTTTCCTTGAGCAGACCTCACTTTCGGCCACACCAAACGGGTTTTTAGTTTCTGAGGTAGTTGAAAATAGTGCACAGTAAAGTTTTTTGTAAAACCAAGATGGAGCATTGAAGTGCCAACTATTTACAGAAAAGTTTGTGAGCCAGTACAGTTCATGGCTTCAAAGTTCAACATTTTCATTACAGTGAAACACCATTACCCAACCTGGGTATATTAAGGCAACAATAAACTTGTTCTTCTGAACATTCACCCGTCCGGGTACATCAAACCATTACCCAACCTGGGTATATTAAGGCAACAATAAACTTCTTTTTATGAACATTCACCCGTCCGGGTACATCAATAATTTAACTATTTACATACAGAGACCCTGTCCGGGTTATTTAGACTTCTTTGGCTGGCCTCTTACAGGTACCACCTGGTACTGTTCTGGAGCTTGCCAAACATCCGTGACAGGAGGGTTCACCCAGACCTGATGACGTCGTGTGGCCTGTACAGTGACGTCGTCACCAGCTATCTGGGTCTGTGTGGCCACCTCTTTCGTCTCCCTCCGGGACTGGAACCCTATGTCCCGGACTGTACGAACCCCAGGGGGCCTAACAGGCGCCGGGTACGGGCCAGCTATCATTATCATGTCCATAGCTGGGGCTGCTGAGGAGACCACTGAGGGAGGCTGGGGAGATTTACGGCGTGGGGTGGGCACTTGTGCAGAGGCCTGGTTGGGGGAGGCTGAAGGCTCGTAGGGTCTGTCAGTTTCCTGACACTCTGGGGAGTAGGGGTCGCACCTGGTAACATTTAGGGCATACTATCCATTGTAACCCCAGTGTCGGGTGTAAGTCACCAAGTCTCCTGGCAACAGGTCCCTCCCGGGTGTCCTTCTGAGAGGTGAGCCTCCACGTCCCGCCGGGTTACAAAAACTTCTAAATAAAGTCCAGGCTCCTGGATGAAGCCCCAACCACCTTTTAACTTAAAGTTCCGTACTGCACCCTTACACCGCGGCTCCCTCACCGTACTTTTATCCTTTCTCATACGTGCCTTCTCTGCCAGGTCCTTCTCCAGGTGACGTTGCCGAAGCTTTTGGGATTCTCGCTGCTCCCTTTGTCGCTCTGCTTCCCGCTCCCGACGTCTCCACTCTTCCTCCTGACGCCGGTTGTAATTCTCCTCCACCAGCAGCTCCATGTCTCCAACATCAAACGCCAGCTTACGATGTCCGGTTTGCGGCAGCTCTCCTGGCGCCCCCCAGTCCTGGCGGCGCTCACCTGTGGCGGAAGCAGCCGGCTCTGGAACAGATGACGGCCGGGGCTCCGGTACAGGCAGGTAGAGCTCTGGTGCCTGCGCGGCCTCCTCCATGAGGACGGGTGTCGCTTCTTCTGCCTCAGCGACGGGGGCAGACAGCGGGATCTGGGGTGCTGGTGCGGCGTTTTTCAGCAGGAACGGGTGCCTCCACTGTGATACTGGCAACAGGTTTAGATTGCAAGGGCTGGGATGCCCGCACGGCCTCCTCTACTGGAACGGGTGCCTCCACTGAGATACTGGCAACCGGTTCAGATTGCAAGGGCTGGGATGCCTGCACGGCCTCCTCTACTGGAACGGGTGCCTCACCTTCCGGTACAGACACTTCAGGGGGTAAGAGGGATTGGCGCCCCTCCAATTGTAGTTTTAGGGCCCGCCAGCTCGCTTCCATCCTGGTGACCTCCTCCGGTGCCGGGCCAGGTCTCTCAGGGTATCCTCCGCTTCTTCCAGCGTAGGAGGGTTTCCAGGCCGGGTGCCAAACGGTGGCTCCGTGGCGATCGGGTCGCTTCCGTGGGGGGAGCTCTGACTCCTCCATCCCTTCCCACTTCTGCTCACGTCCATTCGCCATCTCTGCCAAGTCACATGTGTCATTAGCATCAGGAGAGGCGACATCTTTTGTAGGGAGGCGGGACCTTCGCGTTTGTTTCCGCCCACTGAGGAGGATGAGGAGGCGGAACTCCAGAGCTGTGGGGCACGATCTTACATTGCAGTAACATTTAGAGTGGGCGGACATCGTTTTCGCGCCACGGAGTGAGTGTACGCCCACGAGAGCACGCCCTTATTCTTCACCTGTGCCTCGTGGCGCAGATATGACGGAAAAATGGCAAATACAGTCTATGATGATTTTTGCAATTCTCAAGCAAAAAAACAGTTCAATTAAGGCACACAGGACTCGCTTATAGCGAGCTTCTGAATCCTGTTCGTGACGCCAAAGTTGAGTCGCACAGAGCCACAGGTTTTGGGGGTACTCGGCACCAAGCCCATCGACTTCTATGGGGGATGTGACGGATAGCACAGCTATGTCCGTGCCCTGGTCGCTCACTGGAATGTGGGATATTTCCAGGGGATGATAGAATGTTTGTGTAGTTTGTCGTGACGCCACCTGTAGTACCTGGTCAGGGTGACCAGTGCTGCTGTGCAGGTCCTCTGGCAGGGATGGTGTAGTGCAGCTAGGTGATAAGTCTTGTACAGGTAAGACGGTATCCTTCCAGGGCAGATAGATGTGAGATAGAGCAATGGTGCAGAGTGATGTAGCAGAGTGGAGTATGCGACGTAGTAAGAAAGCAGGAAAGGAAACAATTCTTACTACAAAGTCATGCAGCATAAGGCTGCCTCAACCCCTCCCATCCAACTAGCTACACCCTGTTCTAAACAGCCTGAGCTAGACCATCCCATTGGGTCCGCCTACACTCAGCTGGCATAGTGTACTGTTGAATGCAGTGGTTGGAGTCAATGGGGTGTTTCCTCCTTACCTGAGAGTAAGTTGTCACACCGCTGGGTGCGATGCAACATCTCTGTGGCAACTGGACCCTCGGGTGCTTCTGTCTTTTCACAAATGCCGGCTTTACCCGGCAATTGAATCAGAGGCTATTTTACTATGTAGAAGTGAATAAACTATAAATATATGTATATATATGTCACAATGACATGTATATATAATATATATATTTATATTATATATATATATATATATGTATTCTAAGTGTGTATATTTTGTGTTTACAAGGAAAGAAAGTGTTTTTTTTAGTTGCGATATTTTGTTCCCATAGACTTACATGGGACTTCCGGTATCGGAATTGGATATCGCCGATATTTAGTGATATCGGCGATGCCATTCCGATCCGATATTTTTAGATATCGAGCAGTATCGCTCAACACTATTTATAAGGGAAGATACTAATGAAAGATACCCTTTAATTGTGGCCACAGTCATGATTGCTGTCTAGGCATCCATCCACTGTAGGTGCACTGCCCGTGGTAAAAAAAAAACATTCTGCATGGTATACTTTTTGCAGTGACCCTTTTTAAAACAAAGCTCAGTCTTTTGCACTTTTCTATACAGAAAAACAAATGTTAAGCAGATGCTTACTAGCCAGGCAATGGATGAAAGAACACACCTATGTCTGACAAATGAGGGCTTATGGGATCGTTACATTATATGCTGAGAAATATATATATTGTAAAATACATCTGTGTGTAGATATATATATATATATATATATATATATATATATATATATATATATATCTACATACAGTTTATTGTAGACTAAATGTACAGACACCATGTTCACCTAGCATTAATGAGCTTGATGTGAATTACAATAATCGCCTCACTGAAAATGTTACTAGATTTTAGACCTTTTCCTTAAGTTTAGATTAACTAGTACATTGTAATAAATAAATCATATTGTGAAAAACAAATTGTGACATGCAGCACAAACAAGCAAGATATAATGGCATACATTCATAGTCATACATTAAAAGAAAGTAAACCGTGTACCAGGTGCATAAAATAAAATAATGCATTAGGTGCATCTGTTCCTTTCATTGTTAAGTTGGTGTGAAAAAAATCTACTTTCATTCAAAGGAACACAAGAGTAGTGTATCCAATATGGAATAAAAATATAATATATATATATATATATATATATATATATATATATATTATATATATATATATATATATATATATATAATAGTACAATAATATATCAAAATCAATTCTGATTTGTCTGTTTTTACCACTCGCATTATAATGTATGTCTCAGCACTGTTATCATTTACTGTACAGATATCACTACAGCAGCAGTGAAGGACCCCTGTGCAGGTCTTACTTCTGGACCCTTCTTATCAGCTCCTTTTACATAAACACACACACATTTACATGCATATTTCCACTAAGCACATGCAAATGCATCATACATGCATTTACACATTACAGCTGCATGTACATAGTACAAACATGCACACAAGCATATATATAATACTCACATGCACATGAATATACACAGCATGGGCGTACCCACCGTGGGGCAGGGGGGGCAGCTGCCCCCCCCCCAGAAGCAGGGGCGCACAGTGCTTGAACCGGCCCGTCGGCCCCGCTGACATTGAACTGACAGTTCAGTGCCGGCGGGCCCTTTAATCGCGGGCGGAATGTGGTGAGGAAGGCCTTGCGGCCTTCCATATGCAGCACAGGCGACGTAATCGTAATCACGCCGCCTGCGCGCCCTGATGACGTCACGCCACCTGTGCCAGAAGAAGACGGAGTCCAGCGCGCGCTTCTTCAGAGCAGCGGGGGAGATCGGTGAGTACTGGCATTTTTTTTTTTTACACCGGGCCCTGCCTATGGGGGATTATGCTGGCTATGGGGATTATGCTGGCTATTGGGGGATTATGCTGGTTATGGGGGGATTATGCTGCCTATGGGGGATTATGCTGGCTATGGGAGGATAATGCTGTCTATTGGGGGAATATGCTGGCTATGGGGGAATATGCTGGCTATGGGGGATTATGCTGGCTATTGGGGATTATGCTGGCTATGGGGGGATTATGCTGGCTATGGGGGATTATGCTGGCTATTGGGGGATTATGCTGCCTATTGGGGGATTATGCTGGCTATGGGGGGATTATGCTGCCTATTGGGGGATTATGCTGGCTATGGGGGGATTATGCTGGCTATTGGGGGATTATGCTGGCTATGGGGGATTATGCTGGCTATGGGGGGATTATGCTGGCTATGGGGGATTATGCTGCCTATTGGGGATTATGCTGGCTATTGGGGGATTATGCTGGCTATGGGGGGAATATGCTGGCTATGGGTGACTATGCTGCCTATTGAGGACATATGCTGCGTATTGGGGACCTATGCTGTCTATTGGAACTTTTATCTGCCTATTCGGGACCTATGCTGCCTATTGGGACCTATGCTGTCTATTGGGGACCTATGCTGTCTATTGAGGACATTTACCTGCCTATTAGGGACTCTCGCACCACACCAGTCTGGGCCTGAGCTAAAAGCAGAGTTGCGCCACTATGTGCACTGATGAGGATGAAATGATATGGATTGGCAAGGCTGCAGTGATGGGCAGTGCAGGCTGTATGTCTCTGTGTGGGCAGTTTTACTGCTGGTATATTGTTTTTGTAGCGCTGTATATATATTGGTATTTTACTAATAGCAATTTGGAATCCCTAGGAAATAATGATATCAAGAAAGAGAAAAATTGCTTCACTTGTGACAAATATGGAACCGAACATTGACCATCTCATTATCCAAAAGCAGGCCCATAGTTCCCATTGAAATACCAGTAAGTTTGTTGATTTTTAACTTTACTTGTTCTTTATTTTAAGTATTGTATTTGTTCCTGTTTATTTTTATTTTTTTACTTCAATATAAGAGTGTAGTATATGGTGTATACAGGGTCATACACATCGTGTGCGGTATATAGAGTGTATATACACTGCAGTATTATACTTTTCATATACAGGTTATAATGCCTCTTATTCTTTGTATAGAGGTGAGTGTGCCATGTATAATATATGGTATATACAGCGTAGTGTCGCATACACTGCTGTATTATACAGTATACAACAGTTCTAATGCTCCATACCTAATATGCAGTATAATGTACAGTGTATATGATGCAACCTTTATAAGATGTGACATTGGCTTGCCCCCCCCCAGTTTTGATCCTGGGTACGCCCAAGATACACAGACACATTATTGTTATGCACTTGTTGAGATCACCATTTTTTACTTGTTCAGTAATTGATAGTTGTAACAGCCATAACGTTTTTAAATTTAGATAATATATGTGGTCTTGTTTTTTTCCAAGATGTGTTAACTTGTTAATGAATTTTATATAGAAAATGTAATGTAGTTTACCATTTAAAGCAGACACTGTACATTACCTGTGTGTGACCAGCACCCTATACAAGCCTCTTTTGTACAATCATATACTAAGCAATCACCCCTCCATGAGTTACTAGTTTGTGAGTGGTTGCCTCATCAGTATTTTGCACCTGAATTGCCATCATCTTTATTACATGGGTTTGCTGCATCCTGCGGGTGCACTAGTTCAGACCCCTTGTGTTAATTTTTGTAGTTTACCATTTATTTGTCCATGTTGCTGTAGACTGTGTTTTAGGAGAACGTGTTCAATATACCGTATATACTCGTGTATAAGCCGAGATTTTCAACACCTTTTTTCGTGCTGAAAATGCCCCCTCGGCTTATACACGAGTCATAGGGCAGAAACCAGCGGGGGAGGGGATGCCGCGGCAGGAGCCGGTGGCTGGGATCATACTCACCCCTCCCCGTGCCATCGCTGAGCGTCCCTGCAATCCTGCGTTCTCCCCGTCTTCCTGCTGCAGCTCTTCAGCACTGAGCGGTGAGGTAATACCCGCTCATTAAGGTCATGTAATATGGACGCGACGCCACTACCATGGGCGTGGCCTCCATATTCATGGCCTTAATGAGCGGTATTACATCACCGCTCAGTGTTGGAGAGCTGCAGCAGGAAGACGGGAGAGAACGCAGGATTGCAGGGACGCTCAGCGATGGCAAGGGGAGGGGTGAGTATGATGGAGGAGAGGACAAGGAGCACGGAACAGGACGGGGGGGAGAACGGTGGACGGGGGAAGCATAGATGAGGACGGGGGAAGCTGGAGCAGGACGGGGGAAGCATGGAGGAGGACGGGGGAAGCATGGAGGAGGACAGGGAAGAACGGAGGACGGGGGAAGCATGGAGCAGGAGGGGGGAGATTCGATGGATGGGGAAGCATGGAGCAGGACAGGGGAGGATGGAGGGCACAGAGGAGCACGGAGCAGGACGGGGGGCACAGGAGGATGGAGAAGGAATGGGGGAGCACAGCGGAGGACAGAGCAGGAGGGGGGGAGTACAGAGGAGAATGGGGGAGCACAGAGCTGGATGGGGGAGCAAGGAGCAGGACGGGGGCAGCACAGAGCAGGAGGGCAGTTTATACACCCGGCTTATACACAAGTCAATAATTTTTCCCAGTTTTTTGTGGCAAAATTAGGGGGGTCGGTTACGGTCTTATACACGAGTATATACGGTATATGCCACTGAGGAAGAACCATTTTGCCTCCTCCAAAGTAGAAACTCTAAGTTTATGTACCTTAGCTGCTGTGGACTATTATATGAATACTTTTAACTTTTCTCAATTATCATCTTTTGCAACAATTTCAGTAATGCTGAGTATTCAGCAACACCTGGCATCTTCTCCTAGTCCTTCCTGCACCATACTGCTTCCAAGGTAGGTACTGCTTAAAGGGATCCTTTCATGTCCGATAAAACTGTTAGGGCTCGCTCTCACTTGCGATTAAATTGGACAATACAATCCTGTTAATAACCTAATCCTATGGTTCTGTTCTCACTTTTTTTCCTGATCCAAATGGATGCGATTGAATGTAGAATTCGGATCACATGCACCCATATAAGTTTATGGGTGTGTGTGAACATCGCACTACACTTGGGTATCACCCGAGTGCAGTGTGATTCCCGCCAACGCTGACAGCAGAGGAGAAGGAGAAATTAATTAAGAACGGCGGCTGTGACCATGCCCAGCATTGATTGATGGCCTTCTATACAGTGCATCAGTGCTCAATCGGCTGTCAGTCAGTGCCGTGCATGCTTACAGTTGCTGCTCTTAGTGCTGTGAGCAGTGACTGTAGTTGTTCCAGTCACATCCGAATGATTGAAAATCGGTGGCTTCAGTGAGAAAAATAGTCAATAGTTTCTTGAGTGCCACACTTTCAGTCTGCTGCCAGTGAAACAGGCCAGAATATATATGGTCCCAATACACGGGACAAATATTATGTGATTTGGGTGGGTAAGCAGGAAAAACACACCAATATTTGTTCTTGAAGGGGTATAGATTAGCCTAGATTAGAATATACCCGGGGTTTCTTTGGCCTAAGCCAGAATATACCCAGGGTATACTATGGCCTAGGCCACATTATACCCCTCCAGGCCAGAATAAACCCCCCGGGGTGTAAAATAGCCTGGGCCAAACTATGCCTGGGGTTAAAGTGGTCTAGGTCAGAGTTTACCCCAGGTATATTCTGACCTAAGCCAAAGTATACCCCAGATATAATCTAACCTAGGATAAACTATACCCTCCAAGCCTATCAGTCAACAACAGAACATGCACTTTATCTTGAAAATTAGCATGATCATTTTAATGTTGTTATCAATGTTTTCTTTTAAATGTTTATATTGTCGCCAGGACTTGCTAGTCTAAGCCAGGGATAAAAGTCACATGCAACAATCGCATGCAAAGTTACCGTGTGTCCCTGTCCTAAAGATCACAATCCATGGGACAACTATTATGTGATTTGGGTGGGTGAGCAGGAAAAACACACCAATATTCGGGCTTGGAGGGGTACAGTTTAGCCTATACTAGAATATACCCGGGGTATACTTTGTCCTAGGCCAGAATATTCCTGGGGTATACTCTGGCTTATGCCACCTTAACACCTGTGCATAGGGATGGAGTATATTCAGGCCTGTTACACATGGTCTATTCAGGACGCTGTTGAACTGCAAATTAACCTAATATCTGCAGGTTAGTAGTGTTATCGGACATGACAACTTCCCTTTAACTCTTTCCTTAACAACTGATATGGTCATTTTGATTACCCACCAGATGATTAACACTTTTTACTGGTGAATAGCATTTGTTGCTTACTGTTATCATAGTGAAATGAGATACAGTGAGATGGCAAGTAGATGATTTATAATCAATTCCTAAATTATGACACTCTTAAAACACACAAAGATATCATAGATATAAAACTAAGGAAACTGGAGTCCTTGAGATAGAAAGGTTAAAAATGGCTGTGGGTAAAAGCATATTAAGTAATGTGTTAAGGCAGTGATTTATTTAAAATGTACATTTCAATAATGAGCCAAAGTGCTAATCAGTGCCCACAGATATATGATAATAAATTCTGCAAAGTGACATAGATATTTTCAGCATACTAACTGCAGGCCTAATGATTTAATTAATCAAAACACGCCAGAATTGTTGCTTTTTATATTTGTTTAGTATATGACACATCTGTGAAATAAAAAATTTGAAAATAGAGGTCTCTGTACCTGCAAAGCTGGAATTGTAATAGAAATGGGAAATTCCTTATTTTTACAATTTTATGCCAGCTTCTCAACTGGGACAAAACCTTTATTAATTAATCTTTTGGTAATTTATGCTTGTATTGGGAAGACAAATGTTATCAAAGTGTCATCGATATGCCCTACTGAGATTCCAAAGGTCATCTCAACAGAAAGTTCTAGTAAATGGTAGAGAACTTAACATGTGTGCAAACTAATTATAAAATAAATGTCTCTCCAAATCTGTTAGAGTAATTGACTCTACATACATTTCACATAAAAATAACACAAAATTGATTCATATTTTAGTCAGCTTTATTAAATAACAATTTAGGATGTATAGGAAATAATAGGTATCAAGTAATCTTTTTCTTATTGGATTTGTTATTATTAATTTCTAAACATTATATTTTTATTTTTATGGACTCCATTGTAAGTGTGTGATAGGTTTACATCAGCAGCAAATTATGTGAATAAAGAGTAGTGCAGTGTAAGGCTGTGGTTCCACGGTCCGGAACCACAGCGCTTTGGACGGAGCGGAAATTCCGCTCCGTCTAAGCCCCGCCCCCTTTATGACGCGCGATCTTTCCGGAGGTGTTCAGGACACCTCCGGAACACCTCCGGAAAGAACGCAGGGCTACATAGCCCTGTGTAATATTCTGACGCGCCGCATGTCCGTTTACGCAGGTTTGCCACCTGCGTATTGTTACGCATAGTGGAGACGGGATTTCTTTAAATCCCCTCACTATGCTGTAACATCTGGATGCTGCGTGTTTGGCGCTGCGCCAGCGCACAGCGCCAAACACGCAGCGTTTCCTGACCGTGGAAACTCACCCTAAAGCATTTGAGATAGAAAGACTAGCAGCCTATTTCTAAGGATATATTCAAGTGCATAGCTCTGACTCCTTATTGACATTGCGAATTCTGGCCGGCGTGCAGTGCGTGCCCTGTGAGAGTTCAAAAGTCTGCAGTCATACAGAGTTACTACAGACTTGTCATTTTAGATCATACAACTCTTTTAAAGCCTTAATAAACATTATGATATAGCAGGAAAAATTGGGTCATGACTTTGGCTTAGGACAAATTGGTTCATGACATTGGCTTAATGAGGCATAGTCAGCTCTAGAGGTACCGAAGAATGAAGACAGAAGAGAAGGCAGTATTAAGCGGAAGCAAGTAGACAAGCCAACAAATGGCTGTGAAAGGGCTAGAGCAACAGGTTAGAAGTGAGTATATACTTTTTAACACTTCTTGGCCCTGAAGAGAATCAAACAAAAAGGTGACCGACTGCCAAATTGCTTGATTCATGAATTTGAATCCCAGAGTTTGCGTTCTTGGGAAATTTGAGTTTTTGTGAAATTCTAAACAATTTTGATTCTCAAGAATTTGAATTGCTCATCTGTAAGGATTAATATCTAAATAGCTGACTACCCTTTAAAGTATTTCTCAAAGTTATTTCATGTAAAACAACACGGGCTTGTCATTTTTTGTAAAGTGCATCAGTCAAAATAAATGTGTTTTTTGTATGTGGTTAACATTAAAAATTATAAAATATTTTTGCACTATATTCTGACTATTTGTTTTCATAATATATAACTTATTAGGGCTTATAGCAATGTCTCCTTAACATAACTAAAAGTTCTAATTGATTAGTCCAAAATGCAGTAACTGTTAGTCATCCTTTTATTTTAATTTAAAACCAATTAATTATATTTTTTGCATGTTTTATATATATATTTTGTTGAAAAATGCAAAATCACTTTCATAGGCAAAAAGCCTTGAAGTAACAAATGCCTGTGAACAATAATGAAACTGCATACTGTGTATTTCACCATCTCAATTGGTGAAAAAAATAGTTTGCTAACACATAGCCTGACAGAAAAGATTTTCAGTGATTACATCCATGAAAACTGTTCCCAAGGTCACATTATCTAATATGTGGACTGTCTTTGTTCCTAGTACATCTACATCTTTTACATAACCTACTGATTCATGTTTTAAATATTTCCTTATATTACTAGCTATCAGTATGCATTACAAATAATCAGTCCCCTTCCTATTGCATTTTTAATTAATATTTTGTTCTAAATTATCACTCATTATCCATGTTAAAAAAAACTTTGATTACACTAACATTTAGGAGATATAATCTTTAAAAGCTATTCATTGTTAGCATATTGGAATTTAATAACCAATCAAAAAGCAATATACAGTTACTTAGAATAAATCATCTTAGTAATTATCTTCTAATTTGTTTGTGATAGACGCATAATCCAAATGTGACAGCCAACAATGATTTAGCTCTATTGTATAAATTAAACAGGATAGAACAGCAATACATGACAAGCTTCCCAGAAGCAAAGGAGTAATATGCTATCTTTCATTTATGTCTGGTATCTCTGCCTCAGATATTGCAAATTAATTCAAATGTATTTTTGTTATCAAATCAGTTGCACTGGATGATTTCCTCTCCAATAAAAGTATGTAAAGTCACAAGTCTACATGGATTAACACAGATTTAGTGTAAATAAATGAGGTAAAGTAAGTGCAGGATTTTATGACAAATCTATTTCTGTACAATTTGGAAGGTAAAATTATTAGCTTGGAAAATATTCTAAAAGGAACGAATTATAAATTACAATATTTAGAAAATGTATTTTTATGCTTTTACTTCCTTCTCCTATGTCTGCCTCTCTTTGCAATAATCCACATTGGGTTCTCAGCAGTGTTGAGCATTCCGATACTGCAAATATCGGGTATCGGCCAATATTCGCTGTATCGGAATTCCGATTCTGAGATCCGATACTTTTGCATATCGGATACCGGAATCAGACGTTGGCAGTAAAGTATATGGAGAGTTCCTGTGTCACAGAAGGAAGTATGTGACACAGGAACTTCTCGAAAGTGTCACTGTCAGTGTCGGTCGGGGCTGTCAGGAGTCAGGACTCAGCACTTACCGTACAGAAGATCCCCGGTGGTCACGTCGTGGATGGCCGGCCATTACTCTCTCCCTGGCGGTAACGTGCAGCTTCTCGCGATAACTGCACGTGACAGCTGTCCGTGAGAAATCCAGATGACGTCACTGCTGGGGAATCTCCTCAGGTAAGCAGCTCTGCTGTGTCTGGACGTCAGGTTGACCCTGGCATCCAGATGTAGCAGAGATGGACTCGTCGTGGGACACTCGTTATTTTGGACTATGTTGGACAGGGAGTATTTGTGTTGGTTTGTTATTTTTGTTTTTTACAGGAGTTCGATGGCTTCGCAGGATAAGCGTGCAATAAAAAATAATGAAAACTGTGTTATGTATTATTTCAATAAAAGACTTTATTCTGGCTGTGTCTTTTTTAAAAATTTTCAAACTTTATGATTAATAATGGATCGGTGTCTTATTGACGCCTCTCCATTATTAACCTGGCTTATTGTCACCGTTCAATCAAAGGTGACATTAACCCCTTATTACCCCATATCCCACCGCTACAGGGGAGTGGGAAGAGCTGGGTAAAGTGTCACAATTGGCGCATCTTTGTATGCGCCAATTGTGGGACTGCTGCAGTCTGGTACTTTTAGGCTGTTGAGGCCAAAATTCATGGGCCTTGACAGTCTTTTAATACCATGCTGCAGCAGTCTGCTTTTTACTTGGCTGGTTAATAAAAATAGTCGGACCCCACGCTATTTTTTTTTAGGGGATCCCCTATTTTTGTTAACCAACCAAGATAAGCAGACTGCTGTTGCCTGGTATTATCAGGCTTGCAAGGTTCATGGATATTGGATCCTTACCAGTCTGAAATACCAGGCCTCAGTAGTCTGCTTCATCTGGCTGGATAACAAAAAATAGGGGGGACCCCACACCATTTTTTTTTCTAGGGGATTCCCTATTTTTGTTAATCAGTTTACTTCAGAAATGAAAGTGGGAAGCAATCAATTAAGCTTCCCATACTAATCACTTCCTCTCCTGTCAGCTAGGAGAGGAGATGATTCATTCAGGGGTTTACTGCGAGGCTGGCAGCATTAGCTGCGGTCCCTGCAGTAAACAACCCTTTCAGAAGGATTACATCGGGGGACCTGACTGAACACCGGATATGTAAGAATAATGTTGCTTTATTATTTTATTTTTATTACAGGAGAACAAGGGAATCAAGGATTAACTGTACAATAAAAGATGGTCAAAAACTGTGTATTTATTTCATTAAAATGATTTTTAAATAAAGTGTGTGTGTTTTATTTTTATTTCATACAATAGGATTAATAATTGATAGTTGTCTAATTGACAGCTCTCAACTATTAACCTGGCTTAAAGTCACCTTCCAATAGCAAGGTGGCTTTAACCCATTATTAACCCATTCGCCACCACTGCAGGGCAATGGGAATAGATGGGCTAAGTGCCAGAAAGGGTGAATCTAATTATAGATTTGCCTTTTCTGGGGTGGCTGGGGCAGATGTTAGTAGCCAGGGGGGCACTATATAAATGCAACCTCCCTAGGCTATTATTATCTGCCCCCACTAGCTGGCTTTGTCTGTCTGGTTCAGAAAGTAGCGCTGGGAGCACACGCATTTTTTTTCAACAAATTTACACCTCATATATATATATATATAATATACATGTCATTGTGACACATATATATATATATATATATATATATAGTTCATACACTTCTACATAGTATAATAGCTGCTAATTCAATTGCCGGCTTTTGTGAAATTACAGACCCGTCATGAAATGACGCATGGTTGACATACAGTTAACCATGTCATTTCATGTAGTTTGATATATGGTTTTCACTAACAATTACATGAGAGTATGTGTGCAAAATTTCAGACATGTAGGGGTTAATTAAAGGTGTAAATAATTTTTGGGCACCCCCTGGCTACTAACATCTGCCCCCAGCCACCCCAGAAAAGGCAAATCTATAATTAGATTTGCCCTTTCTGGCATTTAGCCCGTCTATTCCCATTGCCCTGTAGCGGTGGCGAATGGGTTAATAATGGGCTAAAGCCACAATGCTATTGAAAGGTGACTTTAAGCCAGGTTAATAATTGAGAGTTGTCAATTAGACAACTCTCAATTATTAATCCTATTGTAAGAAATAAAAATAAAACACACACACTTTAATTAAAAATAATTTTAATGAAATAATCACACAGTTTTTGACCATATTTTGTTGTACAGTTAATGCTGCCAGCCTCACAGTAAACCCCGAATGAATCATCTCCTCTCCTGACTGACAGGAAAGGAAGTGATTAGTGTGGGAAGCTTAATTGATTGCTTCCCACTTTCACTTCAGGTCAGCCGGGGACACCGCACAGCATCAGTGACATCAGAGGGAGTCCCGGCTGACCTGAAGTGAAAGTGGGAAGCAATCAATGAAGCTTACCACAGTAATCAGTTCCTCTCCTGTCGCCGGGAAAGGAATTCATTCATTTGGGAGCTTACAGCTGATCAGGAAGCATTAGCTGCACTGCTTGGCTGAAGGTAGTTAACCCTTTGTGAAGGATTACAGTGTGGGACCTGACAGAATGGCTGATAGGTAATAATAATGTTGTTTTATTATTTTTTCTTCATTACAGGAGAGCAAGGGCTTCGTAAGGATTAACAGTTAAATAAACGATGATCAAAAAATGTGTGTTTATTTCATTAAAATTATTTATTCATGTGTGTGTGTTTTTTTTTATTTCCTTCAACAGGATTAAAAATTGAGAGTTGTCAAATTGACAACTCTTAATTATTAACCTAGCTTAAAGTCACCTTTCAATAGCAAGATGGCTTTAACCCATTATTAACCCATTTGCCACTGCTACAGGGCAATGGGAATAGACCGGCAAAGTGCCAGAAAGGGCGCATCTAATTATAGATTAGCCTTTTCTGGAGTGGCTGGGGGCAGATGTTAGTAGCCAGGGGGGGCCAAAAATAATGGTCCCTCTCTGTGCTATTATTATCTGCCCCCACTCGCTGGCTTTGTCTGTCTGGTTGAGAAAATAGTGCGGGAGCCCACGCATTTTTTTCAACAAATTTACACCTTTAATTAACCTCTACATGTCTGAAATTTTGCACACATACACTCATGTAATTGTTAGTGAAAACCATATATCAAACTACATGAAATGACATGGTTAACTGTATGTAAACCATGTGTCATTTTATGTCGGGTGGTTCTGTAATTTCACAAAAGCCGGCAATTAAATTAGCGGCTATTTTACTATGTAGAAGTGTATGAACTATAAATATATGTATATATATATATGTCACAATGACATGTATATATATATATATATGTGTGTGTGTATTCTATGTGTGTATATCTAGTGTTTACCAGGAAGGAAAGGGTTTATTTTAATTCCGATATTTCTGACCCATTGACTTGCATTGGTTTCCGGTATCGGAATCGGCGATACTCGATACTTTCTGGGTATCGGTCCGATCCAATCTGATCCGATATTTCTTGATATCGGGAAGTATCGCTCAACACTAGTTCTCAGGTAACCATCTTTAACATATTTACCCAATGCCTTCCATGGATGGCTTTGGCAGAAACCAGGTACTTGGGTATTAAATAGCCTTGTTCACAGATGCCTCAAGTTTGAGATATACCTTTTTCACTTGACTTGGCTCCAGCCTAGTGTTTAAAGAAGCACTCTCATCAAGGTTATTATCCTCTTAACAAATTGCAAATATCATATAATATGGCACTGTGTACTTCAAATTGTTCATTTTGCCTTTTCCCCAGTTGATTCTTCTGTTTTCCATCAGCTCTAAGATATCACATGATTAAAAACTGATTAGCTGGAATCCTTTCAAGATCTATGTATAAACAGGAAGTCAATTTCTGAAGCATTACTTTGTATTTGAAATACATATGGAGGGGATATAAGCCCTTTTCCTTTAACATCAAGGAAGCACTGAAAGAGATGGAATGATCATTGACTACTTTGGTTTACATTGTAGAGTGGAATTACCTGTTAAATGGAGAATATAATGCTAAGAACATCAAATGTCTATTGAGAAAGCTACAGCTTGATCCTTTTGATGTCATATGTTTCAGAGGAGAGTCTATGCAAAGGTCTAAGTGGTAAGCATTAGAGTCAATAAGAGTAGGTAGCTGCAACTGTAATGATATCATTCATTCTTTAAATCTTTACACAAGACAAAATAATATTTCATAAAAGGGCACTACTTTTCCAATATGTAAAGAGAAAGTATTTAACTTGATGGTAATATGCCTTTAGATGGAAATAACAAGCTATACCCCATGCTGCTATGGTACAGAACAAAGATAAGTTCATAAATCTAATGAAATCTAATAAAAGGCAAATAATAATGGCTATACATCTGGTGCTATACAACGCCGGTTTTCCATCAGGGACTTAAGGGTAATTAATCCTCAAGAAAAGTATATTTCTGTACTCGCAAATAATGAGAAAAGTGATGTTAGAATTGCACATTTAAATGTTAATTAAAATAAGAGTATAAACTTTTTTCCTTAGCTTTTTTCCTTTTTCACATTTTTTATCAAAAGATTTTCCATAAACACACTTCAAATGCAAAATATATGTCAGATCTACAAAGTGCCAGAATTAACAATTATCCAGGTACATCAACAAACAAGCAAAGAAACTTTAGAGAAAGTGCTTCAGATGCCCACTAGCTGAGGTACATGGTAAATCTTTTATAACATTATTTATTGATAGGTAAGTCTTTAATAAATCTTGCTTCTGCTGCCCTTTTCAACTGTGTGTCGCCTCAATCTAAAGAAAGGTTAATATCTAGAAACTGGTTTTAGTGCTAATAATGGATCAATTTGGACTTTGCCACTGGTATAAACAGCTCATCAAATTATGCACTGCCCTATGTGTTTTGTGACTAGTCTATATTATTCCATTAACCTACAAATAGCTGTCCATAAGTGTCCATAAGTGTCAATAAGTCAGTGTGGTGTTTGTTTTTTTTTTTGATAAAATTCTTAATCTGGAAAGTGGTATATCCAATCTAACATCGGAATCCAAACCTGTGGATGTACTTTTTAACAATCCAAAATCATGCTTGCCAAAATAGTCTCTTAAATTATGAAATATTTTCTTCCCATAAGGAACTCTCGCTAGTCCATACAGTCATATGTGGTGGAAGAGTTGTGGCCTGTATGATCTAGGGCAATGTTTCCCAAATTCCAGTCCTCATGGCCCCCACAGGTCATGTTTTCAGGAGTTCCATAGTGTTGCACAGGTGAGAGAATTTCTGATGCTTTGATGATACTTCCACCATCTGCGCAATTCAAAGGAAATCCTGACAGCATGACCCGTGGGGGCCGCGAGGACTGGAATTTAGGAAATACTGATCTAGGGTCATTTTTTTGGATTTTCTATTGCCTTTCATTTGGATTATTTGAACTACACACAGCATTATATTGTTCTAAACAATATTCCTGCATAACAAGGCTAAGATAAGCTAAAATACTTCAAATTAAATATTAAATCAGAAATTGCACTGCAAATATAAGATTCAAACAATTATATTAATAGTGTTAGTCCCATGGGAGGAATTTAGTGATTCTTGATTAAATAGTACGATATATATTTAACTGATTTCTAATAATTTTACAGTCAACACTTTAAATGCCAGATGATATGATGTATGTAAGATATACAGTACAGACCAAAAGTTTGGACACACCTTCTCAATCAAAGATTCTTCTGTATTTTCATGACTATGAAAATTGTAGAATCACACTGAAGGCATCAAAACTATGAATTAACACATGTGGAATTATACATAACACTTTACAAAAAAGTGTGAAACAACTGAAAATATGTCTTATATTCTTGGTTCTTCAAAGTAGCCACCTTTTGCTTTGATTACTGCTTTGCACACAGAAAAGGTGAACGGATGGACTCTACATGCCTAGCTTCCACCGTGAAGCATGGAGGAGGTGGTGTGATGGTGTGGGGGTGCTTTGCTGGTGACACTGATTGGGATTATTCAAAATTGAAGCGGTGAGCGGTCCAGCTCACCCCAAACCATTTCGATTGGGATCAGGTCTGGTGACTGTGGAGGCCAGGTCATCTGGCATACACCCCAACACTCTCCTTCTTGGTCAAATAGCCCTTACGCAGCCTGGAGGTGTGTTTGGGGTCATTGCCCTGTTGAAAAATAAATGAAGGTCCAACTAAATGCAAACCGGATGGAATAGCATGCAGCTGCATGATGCTGTGGTAGCCATGCTGGTTCAGTATGCCTTCAATTTTGAATAAATCCCCTACAGTATCACCAGCAAAGCACCCCCACATCATCACACCACCTCCTCCATGCTTCACTGTGGGAACCAGGCATGTTGAGTCCATCGGTTCACCTTTTCTGTGTGCAAAGCAGTAATCAAAGCAAAAGGTGGCTACTGTGAAGAACCTAGAATATAAGACATATTTTCAGTGGTTTAACACTTTTTTGTAAAGTGTAATGTATAATTCCACATGTGTTATTTCATAGTTTTGATGCCTTCAGTGTAATTCTACAATTTTCACAGTCATGAAAATACAGAAAAATCGTTGAATGAGAAGGTGTGTTCAAATTTTTGGTCTGTACTGTATAAGGCTGTGCACACCATTAAAACCATTTACCTTTTACATGGTGTGTTGCCAAGAAGTATGACACAGCTGTAAACTAGCATGGTTTGTGGATCTGACTGAACAAGGATTGTTTGTAGTCTGTTACTGTGTCTGTATAGAAGCTATAGACGCAAAAGGTGGGGAACATTTTGAGATGTACAGTCATGGCCAAAAGTTTTGAGAATTACACAAATATTAATTTTTACAAAGTCTACTGCCTCACTTTTTCTAATGGCAATTTGCATATACTTCAGAATGTTATAAAGAGTGATCAGCTTAACAGCAATTTCTTGCGAAGTCAATATTTGGCTAGAAAATGAACTTTATCCCCCAAAACACATTTCAACATCATTGCAGCCCTGCCTTAAAAGGACCAGCTAACCTCTTTTCAATGATTGCTCCATTAACACAGGTGTGGGTGTTGATGAGGACATGGCTGGAGATCAATCTGTCATGATTAAGTAAGAATGACACCACTGGACACTTTAAAAGGAGGCTGGTGCTTGGCATCATTGTTTCTCTTCTGTTAACCATGGTTATCTCTAAAGAAACACGTGCAGTCTTCATTGCAATGCACAAAAATGGCCTAAAATGGAAGAGCATCGCACCTAGAAAGATTGCACCTCAGTCAACAATCTCTCGCATCATCAAGAACTTCAAGGAGACAGGTTCCATTGTTGCCAAAAAGGCTCCAGGGTGCCCAAGAAAGACCAGCAAGCGCCAGGACCGTCTCTAAAAAGTGTTTCAGCTGCGGGATCAGGCTACCAGCAGTGCAGAGCTTGCTCAGGAATGGCAGCAGGCAGGTGTGAGTGCATCTGCACGCACTGTGAGGCGGAGACTCTTGGAGCAAGGCCTGGTCTCAAGGAGGGCAGCAAAGAAGCCACTTCTCTCCAGAAAAAACATCATGGACAGACTGATATTCTGCAAAAGGTACAGGCAGTGGACTGCTGAGGACTGGGGTAAAGTTATTTTCTCTGATGAATCCCCTTTTCGATTGTTTGGGACATCAGGAAAACGCCTCATTCGGAGAAGACAAGATGAGCGCTACCACCAGTCTTGTCTCATGCCAACTGTTAAGCATCCTGAAACCATTCATGTGTGGGGTTGCTTTTCAGCCAAGGGAATCGGCTCTCTCAAAGTATTGCCTAAAAACACAGCCATGAATAAAGAATGGTACCAGAATGTCCTACAAGAGCAACTTCTCCCAACTCTCAAAGAGCAGTTTGGCGATCAACAATGCCTTTTCCAGCATGATGGAGCACCTTGCCATAAAGCAAAGGTGATAACTTAATGGCTCAGGGAACAAAACATAGAGATTTTGGGTCCATGGCCTGGAAACTCCCCAGATCTTAATCCCATTGAGAACTTGTGGTCAATCATCAAGAGACGGGTGGACAAACAAAAACCTAAAAATTCTGACAAAATAAAAGCATTGATTGTGCAAGAATGGACTGCTATCAGTAAGGATTTGGTCCAGAAGTTGATTGAGAGCATGCCAGGGAGAATTGCAGAGGTCGTGAAGAAGAAGGGTCAACACTGCAAATATTGACTTGCTGCATTAACTCATTCTAACTGTCAATATAAGCTTTTGTTACTCATATGTTTACAATTATATTTCTGTCTGTGATAAAAACATCTGTCAAACACAGATAAAAACCAGAGGGCTGCAGATCATGTGAAAATATAATATTTGTGTCATTCTCAAAACTTTTGGCCATGACTGTGCTGAACTAATAAAAAAGTTAAGGTGCAAATAGCAGTACATCATGCTGAGAAACAATGTAACACAATGATGCAGAGTTAGAGTTTGAAGCAGCTTTACACATTTAAATATTTTCCTTCTTGTAAAGAAAGATATGACAATTTATATAAATTTGTAAATTGCTATGCATCTTAGCGATGTTCACTAGAGCGTGATGCTGCACTTTAATTGTTGCATTTATGGACATATTTTAAGCCTGTGGTTTCATGTTTAGAGGTCAAATAGGCAGAACGGAAGTTAGGAGAAATGATGGTTATTACAATAAGTCATATGAATGTATTATCTTAATGAACAATATCTAAAATACTTTTGTAATAAGTTTTAAATTTGAAGAAGTCATCGTTTTATCGTTCAGCAGTAGAAAATTGTGACATTTGTTACATTGTGATTACGACATTACACATCATAAATGTTGTAATATTAGCGGAGAATCTGCAAACAAGAATTAACAAAAATTGAATTGAAGCATTCACAACAAATATATTTATCTGAATAGGAATGTGACAGTATTTTAGCTAAGTAATTGGCACTGCTTTTTTGCTTATGGTTAAATTTAAATGTTATTATTGTCCTAGTTGATTCATTATCCTCTTCTGCTCATGGTGGCTTGCACAGCACTTTGTTTTGTTTGCCCATAAGCTATGAAAATGGCTTCTCTGTTATTTCTGCTGAGAACAGCAAGTTAATATTGAGTCTATTAGAGTTAGTGTACAAGGTTATTTCATGCCAATTATCAGTGCTAGGATAAATACTTGATCTATTGAATAATTATCAGCTGTTAAGAGAGGAACAGTTTTATGACAGGAAATAACATCAAAATTTATAACTCTCTAACGAGTCGTCTTTGTTCTGTTATTATCAGATGACTTGACAGAAGCTGCAGGGCTATAGTCTGCTTAGAGATAAACTATTATGTTGTTTCTTGCACAGGTATTTATGAAACAAATTTACACGAAGAAAACTATTTCAACTGCCTGGAGGAGTACGTCTGGATCTTCAAGAACTGACTATTTTCACACATAGGTTCTACTCAAAGACATAAAACTATTAATAATTAAAAGTTTGAAAATTTGTAATCAGGACAATCAATGTATTCATAATTGATGACAACATCATTTAAAAATGGCAAACATAACAGCTTTCTTGAGGTTAGAAGTTTAGGAATGAAGACTATGAAATTAAGATTGGTAAAAATTTTAGTTGAATGTGTTATGTAGACAACACATTTGGAAGGAAATCTGGCTTCTCTAATGCTGACAATATCATATAATAAGTGGGATAAAATTTCTGTTCTGGCTCTCAGAAGGATGTCATGGAAAACAATGATCTATAATGTCCATATACTGTGCTACACAATATGAAAAATTAAATGAGTGCAGTATATATTCTAAATAGTCCACATTACGTTGTTGATATCGATATGCCAGACAATCTGGCAGATCAAATTTCTTTATTTAAATACAAGAAAACTCAACCAAAATGTCAAAAACCTTTACTTAGAAAATATTTTAGTGGCAAAAGCAATCAAACAATAGGAATTACAGTCATATTGTGCAAATTAATTCACGGAACCCGGTCCAGTGGATAAGATAGTAATCAAAGGCCTCAGGATGAGAGTTCTGTGAACCTCCTGTTATATGACGATATCCCTGACTCCTCTTTTGATTTGGCTAATCAAAAGAAGATCTGCAGATGCTGGCTGGCAGGTGGTTCACAGATCTCTTGATCAGCATTTACAGATTACTGAAGTGGCCAGTGGACTTGGTCCTGAAAATGAATTCTCACTAATTCTATAATAAATGATTTTACTAGCAGTTCGATTCATGTTGAATCAAATGATCCCTCATCTTTAATAGTTTTTATTAATGATGATGTTACTAAGTAAATGAAATAACATTATGACTCATTAAGCTTTTTTAGGAGGCTAGAAATTGCAATTATCTTTAAATATGGCATCAAAGATTTGGTTTAGAGCTTACAATTGAGTATATGATAATTTTGTTTAAATACAGATTCCATAAGCTTAAAATGGTTTAATAAGGTGTTGTACCTCTTGAGGCACCTTTGTTATTCTTAATGTCCTGATACACGTTAGACTAATGTTGACCTAATTCGACTGACAGATGATGTTGGTGGAGAAAAGTATCTGGCATGTCTAATTTCTGACTACTGATGCTTTTGTTTTTCAAAACATAAAATGCTCCTGTAGTTTCAGGCAGCATTTTTCTCATAGAGAACATAGGAATAATTACTATAGCAGAGCGAGCACTCGTATTTATGGAAGAGTAAGCAGAAATAATGATGGGTCAGCTGACAGCTATCTATTGGGTACAAGGATGCTTCCGCAAAAAATAGGCAAGAAAATTGCTATAACAAGGTTTTTAACTCTGAACAACTTAACCAGAGGATAAGTGAAAATGTGACACTTTCCATAACAATGTTATTTATCTCAAACTATGCGTTTTACCTTAAAAGAGAGAACAGTTATTGGAATATGATTTTGTTTTTGCTAAACGCTCTAACTTATCCATAGGTTGCAATTGTAATAACATGTAAAAAAATTGAGCTTTTTCTGGACAAAATATAAAGACTTTATTATTTTTTTGCAGACAACTATTTTAATTGAGTTATGAAATGAAGCCTGATTAGATTTCATTGCTAAATTATGATTTCATGAGTAAATTATGTTATCGCATTTGTTCATTTTAATCTTTGGTACCTGTGACGACTCAACGTCAATCTGGCCACTTTGTGCGAGGGTGAACTGTTCTTCATTATGCCAGACATACTATTCCTTTGTTCAGTAAGTCAAGTGGCATTGTTTCATGAGAGACTGCATGGTGTCCTTTGTTATATGCTAATTTGCGGAGCGCCTGCTGATTACAGATTGCATAAGCCACCTGTGGTGCTCTAGTCTGCATATTTGGAGGACAATTATTCAGTCTAATTGAACTAGTGAACAATGAGGGAACAGCCATGATTATCTCCTGTGGGACAATGCCCTGAAATGGGAGCTCTGAGATATAAAAGAGGCCTGCTCCTGTCACTGGTGTGATTCTGCAGAACTTAGTTCCAGTTGGTGGACTTCAGAACTGCTCCACTGCCCAACACTAAGCCCATGAATTAATTTGGAAAATCAGGTTGGGAAAATTCAGTCACCATGCCACATACCTCGCTCTGCTCTGTCTGCCTCCTAAGCTTGCCATTACCTCCTTTCAGTGGGTGCCCACCATAAGCGGGTTAGTGATGGCTGAGTTAGTCGGCCCTGGATAGCCCAAAGTCATGGATGTTCTAATCCCTGGTGAGCCAGTGGAAGGGTGAGACTCAGTCACTTGCACCATCTTGTATCCTTGCTGGGAATGTACTATGTGTTGCTGACCGTTGGAGACCCATTAAAGTCTTACCAGAGTGTGGCACCTGCACCCTGTGTTGTCTAAGTAGTCTCATGCCCACTTTGAAAGAGAATGGGTGTTCAGTGGGATGAGCTCAGGCCCATGCAGTCATTTTAAAGACAGCCAAGTTTGTAGATGAGAGCACCCACTTAACCTAGTGTCTCCACAGTACATACCTTCAAACTCTGAAAAGGACACCAGTAAAATATATATATAATATTTTTAAATGTAGTTTTTACATATACGGAAAAGTTACAGTTATATATGGCCATTTTAAATCAAATTTAAATTTAGTTTATAATTAGGAAGCATAAAAGAGTGAGTTAGATTTTATCACAGTAGCATCACTTTTTCCTTGTTTGAAATTGATTGGTAGCAGAAATGGATACAAAAACTAGCTGAACTATTTCTAAAGAATGTGTCCTTGACAGTGCATTTATTTTGAAAGTTGCCATATTATTTAATCGAAGTAACTACTGTATATTCCTTGCTAAAAGTTAGTATTTTTACAATATTATGGACAATTTTACATTTATGAACAAAGGAAGGAATGTATTGCTATGTGCTTATTTATAATCTTCAGTTGGTGAAATGTTCCTTTTAGGGATACATCCAAAAAACATAACAGGATTTTTTATTGTGTAATTACCAAGGACAGAGGTTTGAATACATGGGTGTCTTGTAAGTTACATGACATTTGCAATGGAAATCAATGAAATATTGTTTAAAATTCAGATTTTACACATAATATAGCAGCATAATCAATATAATTCAATAGTAATAGCAAACTTGAAGGGAAACTGTCAGCAGGATTTTACTAAGCAAACTACAGACACTGTCAGCTTAACACTGTAATACTGATTAAAATAATGCCTTGTGTTGTGAACACTTCTGATCTGGCTTCTGAGTTTGGGCTCCCTCTGGTGGTTGCTGCTGGTAATGTAACTGATCTGGCTGACAAAGTCAATCACCTGAAGAGGATGATTAGAGGTCAGGTGTGTTAGTGTTCGAGTTCCCGCTGCTGCACAAGGGGAGTCTCGAACCAGTCTCGCTGCGGTCTTCCATCCATCTCCGGCCGCAGTGGAGCCTGCTCAGCAAAGACATCGGTGCCAGCGTCTCGCCCGGTCTAATTCTGTGCAGAGACTTGCTGCTGTCTCTTCAGGTTCTGCTATTGTAGCCAGTACTGGTCAGCGGCGAGCAGACATCTTTAGGATTAAGTCCTTTGTTGCTTCATCTGAGCATGCCCTGGGCAAGATCTCCCATTGGAGATCAGGGGTCACATGCTCAGATACAGCTGCCACTCCTATTGGCCCTTCAGGAAGGTCCTGTGGCTGTTGATGTTTTGAAGCAGCTTCCCATTGGTCCTTTCTGAAAGGTCTTTTTCTCATGGCTGCTATAAAAGGCTGTCCTTACCGCACGGCCGTGAACTAGTATCAAATTTGTTACGTGCTTGCGCCAGAGTGGTCATGTATGCTTGTGGTTAGGTCTGGTTGAAATAAGCCCCTAGAATACCGGCACCTCCGGTGAGGAGATTGTATGCACGTGTTCAGGGCTCGACTGATAACGCCATTAGAATACCGGCTACACCGGTGAGGAGATTACTGCTTGGGTTCTGTTTGCATGACCACAGACTGCAATCCGCTTAGCAGTCATCTGTGTTCCCTGTGAGTCTAACAGGACACAGTCTTTGTACAGCGGCTCTGTGAATTAACAGAGTCCGCTTATATAGCCATATAGTGCTACGGTGTTTACATCTGCGACTCTGCGGGATAACAGAGTTCGCTCATACTGCCTATTTACGCCATCTTACTAGCAGCAGGCTCTGCCTGCACGGTGGAACCCTGGCTGCGAACGCACCTCTCCTTAATATCTATTAGGTGCGTTCCGCAGGCCCTTAACAAGGTGTTACAGACTGGAGAGATTTAAGTGAGCATCCTTCCCTTAGTGGTTGCCGGTGATTTGGTTTCTTCCTGAGCTTTCTGGATGTCTGCTTGCTCCCTGCATCCTCCCTGCATCTTTCAGATTAGTTATTTGTCTGGAAGTCTGCTTGCTCCCTGCATCTTTCAGATAAGTTATTTGTCTGTTTAACTCTGTGGCATTTTTTTTCCCTTTTTGCTTTTCTCTGTTCTCTACCTTGCTGGTGTGAGTTCAGCCAGGTCCCCTGCTGGGACCTGTGCTGGACTCTGTTTCCTTGGCCACAGCTTATGTCAGTCTGTTCTGTATTTCTAGTCCCCTGTTATTTCTGTATCGGTTGTTTTGCATCCAGTTAGCACCAGAGTTCTGATTTAGTGGGGGAGAGGTCGTGTGGCCTCAGTATTTTTGCATATCAGACGTGTTGGAATTTTTCTTAGTTTTTTTGCGAGATTGCAGACAGTATCCTTTCCTGTCCTGTTCTATCCAGACAGTTTGGGCCCAAGAATTTGCTTACTCTATTTTCTGCCTGTGTTTGTACTCCATCTGTCTCACCAGCAATATATGTTTGGGGGCTATCTATTCCTTTGGGTTCTACTCCGGGGCAGTTTAGCTTTCCCCTTTCTCTCTTTAGGCTTAGTTAACTCTTTTGCTGTGTCGAGGCATTTAGGGCATCGTAGGTATGTCCCACGGCTAATTCTAGTTGTGTTGTCAGTTTAGGGGTCTGCAATCCGCTAAGTTACCAAACCTCTCTTGGTGTCTGGTTGCCTAGCCTATTTCTCTACTATTCTCCTCGGTTACCGAATCATAACAACCTTGGTTGATAAAATCCGTCTTGTGGTTGTTGTTAAATCTTTATTTGCAGCTTTCAGTTAATGAAAATCTCGCACTTTTGGGCGGCCCGTGGGCGGATCTTTATGTGGTGCTCTGTTCACATATTGAACCTTGTGGGCTCATGACAGGATCATTATTATTAAGACAAGTAGTATTTCTAGACTAAATATTAAACTTTATTGGTTTAATTCGGTTTATCTATCTATCTAATCTATCTATCTATCATCTATCTATCTATCTATCTATCTATCTATATCTACCCTATCTATGTGTCTATCTATCATACTATTTATGTCTATCATCATATACATAAACTTCATGTCATTGTTATACAACAGTACCCTTTGATAATTACAAAATGGCTTGGAAAGTCACTTGCTAATTAATGTCAGAGGACCATGCTGCAATGACCCCAAGCAGCTTCAGTAACCCTGTGCTGATTAGATGATGTATGTCTTATCTGTACATGAATCATTCATTGTTTTTAGAATTAATAGTACTATTAGTTTTAACAGCAATAGAAACAATAGAAATAATAAAAAAAACTCAATACACGTTTTTTCATCTTTTGTTTCCACAGCATGCTATTCACTCCATGATCTTGCTTATTCCTTTGCATTTCTAGACATCTCCATGGCCATCCATCATTTCTATTTTATCCTCTATATTTCTATATTTTTATGTACACGTCTTTCTGAGACAGGGCTTAATTAAAATACGTGTGTATATACATATAATATATATATATATATATATATATATATATATAGATAATATTGTACCCAGAGCCTTAGTACGATGATTTATTGGCCCTCATTCTAGGGTGATGGGGAGGTTCTTAATATCTGTGAAATTTTCTGTTGTCCACATGCTTCATTTTATAACTTTTAACATGTAATCCATGTGTAAACTGATTCTAAAGCTTTGAATATAGAAAACTTATATAAATAGTGTGTTAAATTTAGTTACTTTACTTAAATTATGACTTACCGTAAGTCTTTGAGTTCAAGGAAAGAATTTGACAAACAAATTAGGAGGATTTCAATTACTGTACAAATTCCTGACTCATGCATGCCAGTGCTAAGTTCTGCTTAAATGCCAAGAGCAACTTAAACATCAGCTGAGGCCTTAAAGAGAATTTCTGAAAAATTATTTTCAAGTGATTTTAGTACTCCAAATATAAATAGTAATTTTATTTGTAATTAGAGATGGGTGAACCCAAACAGTAAAGTTGGGGGTCCGTTCCAAACACCTACTGTTCACCAGGTAGTCCGTTTTATTGTTCGGGTTAGGCACCCCTAACACCAGGTGTTTCTTGCACTGTCATCTTCATGACTACCTGAGAAACACTGGTGGCTCTGATCTAAGATTAATTTCACCGGTCAGAGCACTACTGTAAGATTACAGCGTGAGCTCGAACCGGTGACCGGTGGTAAAAATTTTACCTCCGGACACTGGTGTTGGCTTATGTCACTACTATTTCCATCATTCTATGCCTGCTGCTGCTAAAAAAAAGCAAGAGAAGTCGACAACTGAAGTGAGTACTCCTCAGCCGGAACCTGCGTGCTAAATAAATAAATATATATATTTTCAAAACAGCCTGTATTTTTGATAATCATCCAGGCAAAACTGACATCTGGGGGCTGCAATACTCAGCTGTTAGCTTTAGTAAGGCTGGTTATCAAGAATAGAGGAGTCCCCATACCATTTTTTTATTGTTTATCAAATATATTTTTGACAACTAGCCAAGCTAAAGTAGACAGCTGGGTGCTTGTATTCTCTGGCTTCTAAGTGTATATGGATATTGGCCCCCTCAGCCAAAAAATAGCAGACAGTAGCTTCCCCCCCCAAAATATATATATATATATATATACACAGTATATTATGCAAAGGAAATGTGCCATCTTTAAAACATTATGCCTATTAGATATCATTTCATCTTCAACTTACTTAAATGTTCACAATAATATTAAGTTTGACCAGGGGTGCCCAAACTTTTAACCCCTCTCTGACATTAGACGTACTATCCCGTCCATAAAACCCGTGCCATTCTGCCCATGGACGGGATAGTACGTCATAGGCGATCAGCTGCGCTCCTGAGGGGAGCGCAGCTAATCGCCGCCAGGTGTCAGCTGATTATCACAGCTGACACCCGTGACTGTGTGTCAGGAGTGGTCACGGACCGCTCCCGGCACATTAACCCCTAGCACACCGCGATCAAACATGATCGCGGTGTACTGGGGGCACAGGGGAGGATCGCGCAGGGTGGGGGCTCCCTGCGCGCCCCCCTGAGACCCTCAGACCAGCGCAATGTGATCGCGCTGTTCTGAGGGCTTCCTCCCTCCCAGGACCCGGATCCAAGATGGCGCCGGGGTCCTGGAGGGAGGCGGCTTCCTCAGTGCCTGCTGAGAGCAGGCACTGAGAAGCCTGCTGCACTGCCTGAGCGATCGCTGGTGTGACAGTGTGCTGTGCACACTGTCACACCAGTGATTTGATAAAATACAGTGATGTCCCACCCTGGGACAAAGTAAAAAAGTAAAAAAAATAAAAATAAACATGTTATAAAAAAAAATCCAAAATAAATAAAAAAAAAAAAAATATTCCCCAATAAATTCATTTCTTCCTGTAAATAAAAAAAACAAAACAATAAAAGTACACATATTTGGTATCGCCGCGTCCGTAACGACCCCCCCTATAAAACTGTCCCACTAGTTAACCCCTTTAGTGAACCACTTAAAAAAAAAAAAAAAAAAAAACGAAGCAAAAAATCAATGCTTTATCATCATATGGCAGAACAAAAAGTGGAATAACGCGCGAACAAAAAGACCGATATAAATAACCATGGTACCGCTGAAAACTCATCTTGTCCCGCAAAAAATGAGCCATGATACAGCATCATCAGCAAAAATATAAAAAAGTTATAGCTCGCAGAATAAAGCGATGCAAAAATAATTATTTTTTATATAAAATTGTTTTTATTCTATAAAAGCGCCAAAACATAAAAAAATGATATAAATGAGGTATCGCCATAATCGTACTGACCCGAAGAATAAAACTGCTTTATCAATTTTACCACACGCGGAACAATAAAAACGCCTCCCCCAAAAGAAATTCATGAATTGCTGATTTTTGTTCATTCTAACCTCCCAAAAATCGAAATAAAAAGCGATCAAAAAATGTCACCTGCTCAAAAATGGTACAAATAAAAACGTCAACTCGTACCGCTAAAAATAAGACCTCACATGACTCTGTGGGCCAAAATATGCAAAAATTATAGCTCTCAAAATGTGATGATGCAAAAAACTATTTTTGTAATAAAAAGCGTCTTTTAGCGTGACAGCTGCCAATCATAAAAACCCGCTATAAATAGTAAATCAAACCCCCCTTTATCACCCCCTTAGTTAGGGAAAAATAATAAAATTAAAAAAAATGTATTTATTTCCATTTTCCCATTAGGGTTAGGGTTAGGGTTGCGGCTAAAGTTAGGGTTAGGGTTGGCACTAAAGTTAGGATTAGGGTTAGGGTTGGGATTAGGGGTGTGTTAGGGTTAGGTTTGTGGTTAGGGTTGGGACCAGGGTTAGGAGTGTGTTGGGGTTAGGGTTGGAGTTAGAATTGGGGGGTTTCCAATGTTTAGGCACATCAGGGGCTCTCCAAATGTGACATGGCGTCTAATCTCAATTTCAGCCAATTCTGCGTTGAAAAAGTCAAACGGTGCTCCTTCACTTCTGAGCTCTGCCATGCGTCCAAACAGTAGTTTATCCCCACATATGTGGTATCAGCGTACTCTGGACCCCAAGAGTTATTGTGCAATTTGTCCTATTTCTTCTGTTACCCTTGGGAAAATAAAAAGCTGAGGGCGAAAATATCATTTTTGTACAAAAAAAAAATATTTTTTTGTTTTTACGGCTGTACATTATAAACTTCTGTGAAGCACTTGGGGCTTCATAGCGCTCACCACACACCTAGATAAGTTCCTTGTGGGGTCTATTTTCCAAAATGGGGTCACTTGTTGGGGATTTCCACTGTTTAGGCGCATCAGGGGCTCTCCAAATGCGACATGACGCCCCCAGACCATTCCATCAAAGTCTGCAATCCAAAACGTCACTACTTCCCTTCCGAGCCCCAACGTGTACCCATACAGTAGTTTTCTCCCACATATTGGGTATCAGCGTACTCAGGACAAATTGGGCAACAACTTTTGGGGTCCAATTTCTCCTGTTACCCTTGTAAAAATAAAATATTGGGGCGAAAAAATCATTTTTGCAAAAAAAAAAATATTTTTTATTTTTACTGCTGTGCGTTATAAACTTCTGTGAAGCACTTCGGGGTTCAAAGTGCTTACCACACATCTAGATAAGTTCGTTGTGGGGTCCATTTTCCAAAATGGGGTCACTTGTGGGGGTTTCCACTGTTTAGGCGCATCAGGGGCTCTCCAAATGCGACATGACGCACCCAGACCATTCCATCAAAGTCTGCATTCCAAAACGTCACTACTTCCCTTCCGAGCCCTGACGTGCGCCCATACAGTAGTTTTCTCCCACATATTGGGTATCAGCGTACTCAGGACAAATTGGACAACAACTTTTGGGGTCCAATTTCTCCTGTTACCCTTGTGAAAATAAAATATTGGGGGCGAAAAAATCATTTTTGTAAAAAAAAAAGTTTTTTTATTTTTACGGCTGTGCGTTATAAACTTCTGTGAAGCACTTCGGGGTTCAAAGTGCTCACCACACATCTAGATAAGTTCCTTGTGGGGTCCATTTTCCAAAATGGGGTCACTAGTGGGGGGTTTCCACTGTTTAGGCGCATCAGGGGCTCTCCAAATGCGACATGACGCACCCAGACCATTCCATCAAAGTCTGCAATCCAAAACGTCACTACTTCCCTTCCGAGCCCCGACGTGTACCCATGCAGTAGTTTTCACCCACATATTGGGTATCAGGGTACTCAGGACAAATTGGACAACAACTTTTGGGTTCCAATTTCTTCTGTTACCCTTGTGAAAATAAAATATTGGGGGCGAAAAAATCATTTTTGTAAAAAAAAAAAGGATTTTTTATTTTACGGCTGTACGTTATAAACTTTAGTGAAATACCTGGGGGTTCAAAGTTCTCACCACACATCTAGATAAGTTCCTTGAGGGGTCTAGTTTCCAAAATGGTGTCATTTATGGGGGTTTCCACTGTTTAGGCAGATCAGGAGCTCTACAAACACGACATGGCGTCCAGCCAATTCTGCGTTGAAAAAGTCAGACGGCGCTCCTTCCCTTCCAAACTCTGCCATGCACCCAAACAGTGGTTTACCCCCACATATGGGGTATCAGCGCACTCAGGACAAATTGCACAATAACTTTTGGAGTCTTGTTACCCTTGGAAAAATAAAAATTGGGGTGAAAAGATCATTTTTGTGGAAAAAATATGATTTTTACATTTTACGACTCTACGTTATAAACTTGTGTGAAGCACTTGGGGGTTCAAATTGCTCATCAAAAATCTAGATAAGTTCCTTAGGGGGTCTAGTTTCCCAAATGGGGTCATTTGTGGGGGGTTTCCACTGTTTAGGCACATCAGGGGCTCTCCAAATGCAACATGGCATCCAAACTCAATTCCAGCCAATTTTGGTTGGAAAAAGTCAAATGGTGCTCCTTCCATTCCGAGCTCTGCCGTGCGCCCAAACAGTGGTTCCCCCCCACATATGGGGTATCAGCGTACTCAGGACAAATTGTACAACAACTTATGTGGTCCAATTTCTCCTGTTACCCTTGGGAAAATAAAAAATCAGTGACTAAAAGATAATTTTTGTGGGAAAAAAATAGGATTTTTTATTTTCATGCCCGGGCATTATAAACTTGTTTGAAGCACTTGGGGGTTCAAAGTGCTCACCAAAGATCTAGATAAGTTCCATAGGGGGTCTAGTTTCCAAAATGGGGTCACTTGTGTGGGGTTTCCACTGTTTAGGCTCATCTAGGGCACTGCAAACGAACATGACCCCCATTAACGTCTGCATTCCAAAACGTTACTACTTCCTTTCCAAGCCCTGCCGTGCGCCCAGTTTCCCCCCACCACATATCAAGTATCAGCGTACTCAGGACAAATTGGACAACAACTTTTGGGGTCCAATTTCCTTGGGAAAATTCAAAAATTTGGGACTAAAAAATCATTTTTGTGGAAATTTTTTTTTTTTTCACACCCAGGCTTTATAAACTTTTGTGAAACACTTGAGGGTTCAAAGTGCTCACAACAGATCTAGATAAGTACCTTAGGGGGTCTAATTTCCAAAATGGTGTCACTTGTGGGGGGTTTCCACTGTTTAGGCGCATCAGGGCTCTCCAAACGCGACATGGCATCCAATCTAAATTCCAGCCAATTTTAGTTTGAAAAAGTCAAACGTCGCTCCTTCCCTTACGAGCTCTGCCGTGTGCCCAAGCAGTGTTTTCCCCAACATATGGGGTATTGGCGTACTCAGGAGAAATTGCATAACAACCTTATCTGTCCATTTTCTCCTTTTACCCTTGTGAAAATAAAAAAAAAGTTTGTAAAAGATAATTTTTGTGGCTAAAAAGTAAAATATTCATTTTTTCCTTCCACGTTGCTTTAGTTACTGTGAAGCACCTGAAGGGTTAATAAACTTCTTGAATGTGGTTTTGAGTACCTTGAGGGGTGCAGTTTTTAGAATGGTGTCACTTTTGGGTATTTTCTGCCATATAGACGCCTCAAAGTGACTTCAAATGTGAGGTGGTCCCTAAAAAAAATGGCTTTGTAAATTTTGCTGTAAAAATGAGAAATCGCTGGTCAACTTTTAACCCTTATAACTTCCTAACAAAAAAAAATGTTGGTTCCAAAATTGTGCTGATGTAAAGTAGACATGTGGGAAATGTTATTTCTTAACTATTTTGTGTGATATATTTCTCTGTTTTAAGGGAATAAAAATTCAAATTTTGAAAATTGCAAAATTTTAAAAATTTTCGCCATATTTGCATTTTTTTCAAAAATAAATGCAAGTTATATCGAAGAAATTTTACCACTAACATGAAGTACAATATGTCAAGAGAAAACAATCTCAGAATCGCGAAGATCCGTTGAAGCGTTCCAGAGTTATAACCTCATAAAGAGACAGTGGTCAGAATTGTAAAAATTGGCCCGGTCATTAACGTGCAAACCACCCTTGGGGGTGAAGGGGTTAAATGCCATTGTTTATGGACCATTTACCCTTTAAAATTATCTTATTTGGAGTGTTCCCTTTCCACTTTTTTAATTGTTTTTATTAAATACGCAAAATGAGATTTATTGTAGATCCATAAAGCAGCCCATTTTCCTATCTCAAATTGTGAGGGACTCAAAGATCTGCTACTCGTACAATGTTTAACAAGCTTTAAACCTATAGTCTCCATGTGAAGTCTAATGGTGTACTGGAGAATAGAATTTCCTGGCCAACCTTTGTCTATCTTTGCCAGCGACAATAGTAATGATCATTGGAAACAAGCGTTATTGCATGCTTAATACATGCATGCATTTAGTCTAGGAATGGAAAATTTATAATGATGCTGTAAGACATAAATCAATCACTATGTGTATTATAAACTACTAAATAAAATAGAGTACAAAGGACAACTTGATTTTAACCTACCATCCTTTTTTTCTCAGTATACTTTGAACCCCTCCTTCCATCTATCAATTTCTATGTGCTGCTATTTTGATCTTCATCTCACTTATATTTTTATTTATTTTATTAAATTAATAAACATAATCAATTCCTTTAAACTCTTTCTTTCAAACATCATATCAAATACATGTTACAGTTAGTATTTATCAGAAACAGCAAATAAAAAGTTAACAAATTTCTTAGCTTAACCCCTTTGAGACGAAGCCTGTTTTCACCTTAATGACCAGGCCAATTTTTACAATTCTGACCACTGTCCATTTATGAGGTCATAATTCTGGAATGCTTCAATTGATCCTGATGATTCTGAGAATGTTTCTCATGACATATTTCACTTTATGATAGTGGTAAAATTTATTTGATATGACATGTGTGTATTTGTGAAAAAAACAGACATTTCGAAAAATTTAGAAAATTTTGAATTTTCAAACTTTTAATTTTATGCCCTTAAATCAGAGAGTCATATTGCACAATATAATTAATAAATATCATTCCCCACATGTATACTTTACATCAGCACAATTTTGGAAACATGATTTATTTGTTAGGAAGTTATAAGAGCTTTTTGCAACAAAATTTGCAAAACCATTTTTTTAGAGACCACCTCACATTTTAAGTGACTTTGAGAGACCTATATGACAGAAAATACCTAAAATTTACACCATTTTAAAAACTGCACCCCTCAGTGTACTCAAAACCACATTGAAAAAGTTTACTAACCCTTCAGGTGCTTCACAGGAATTTTTGGAATGTGGAAGGGAAAAATAAACATTTGCTTTTCTTTCACAAAAATTTTATTTAGACCTTTTTTTTAACTTTCGCAAGGTTAACAAGAGAAAATTTCTCCTGAGCATGCTGATACCTCATCTGTGGGGGAAATCTACTCTTTGGGCACACAACAAAAACATCCAGCTGCATGAAAACCAGCAAAAGAAATAAGGACTACACAAAAAATATATTGGTCCTGAAAGAACACCACTCAAATAAGATATACGAATAAGGAGGACATAGAGTCATTGGTGAAAATATAAAAGATCACTATAGTTTTATTACATAACTTCAGACAAAGTAAACTGATTCATCGGACCTTAAAACAATTCCTCGTCATTTCCAGTTGTGATGCTGCTTTGTTTAAGGTCCGGGGAATTGACATTCTCCACCTCGGAATTAGAGGTGGCGATAATAAGAAAATACTGGCTCAGATGGAGGCACGGTGGATTGTCCTACTGGACACCATGGTGCCAAATGGCCTTAATGAGTCTTTGAGTTTTGCCTCTTTTTTATAGGGCGTTGTTCCTTCTTTCTCTTTACCCGTTATTGTTCTGATGTATTTTCGTATTTTATTCTTTTAACCCTTTTTTATTTTTATATGTCTCACAGTTTACTTTGTCGTTCTTGAAGTGCGTGACTGGGACTCTACATCAGCTTTCCCATGTCAATACCATGAACGAAAAGCACGACTACATCTTATGTGGATTCCATATTTGACATCTCTCTGATATAATTTGTATTAGTATATATTTTTGTACTGTATGCACTGTTGCACTTTACCATTTACTATATTATGCTGTTACCATATTATTTATTGTTTATATTTTCGGCTATTTGGTACCACATTCTATTTATTTGTTTGCGTGCTGTCAGTTACACCATTATGTCAGATATATGGCTGTAGACTGTGCGCATGCCCCGCTGTACATCCCAGGTGCTCGCCACGGTGGTGCGTCTACTCTGCCTCTGATGTGCGCTCGTAGTTCTCCTCTGTGCGCGTGCCTGGAGTTATGACGCGCTGGCCGCTGCGGACACTCGGATCTCTATGGCGCATGCGCCGATATTAGCCGTCCTCCATTGGTCTGATTTGACCATGTGACACACTGTGGGGAGGTATTGGAAGGTCCTTTTCTCGCTCTGTTACCATCCCCTTGAGAAAGCGGCGTGAAGTGTCAGCGAAACGTACGTCGGGGCGACATCACTTGGGGTGCATCTCCTTCTGTTACTTTGCATTATTACACTGGTGAGCACAATTGATTTTGGCTATTGTAACATATGTTCTCTGCCTGAGATGTGGTTTACTCTTTACTGCTGTGCCCCGGTGTACATGGGTTATGTGACCTCTATTTAAATACCCATTCCCTACATAGGGTTTATTTTGTCAAGTTACCACTTGTGTATTAAGGGGTTATTTTTTGAGGCACTTGCCCTGTTCAATGTTTACATTTACATACAGGGATATATTTCCTGTCAGGAGTGTTTTGCATCCCATTGACTGTATTGCATCTATGTCCTTGTGTTTCCATTTATATTTATGAAGTGTTACTTATGTGAAGTTATGTAATAAAACTATAGTGATTTTTTATATTTTCACCAATGACTCTTTGGGCACACGGCTGGGCTTGGAAGGGAAGAAGCGCCATTTGACTTTTGGAATGCAAAATTTGATGGAATAATTAGCGGACACCATGTTGGGTTTGAAGAGCCCCTGATGTGTCTGAACAGTGGAAACCCCCCAAATGACACCATTTTGGAAACTAGACCCCTTATGGAACTTATAAACATGTGTATTGAGCACCTTGAACCCACAGGTGCTTCACAGAAGTTTATAGCGTAGAGCCGTGGAAATAAAAAATTCACATTTTTCCCAAATAAATATTTTAGCTCCATAGTTTGCATTTTCATAAGGGTAACAGGAGAATTTGCATCATAGAAGTTGTGCAATTTCTCCTGAGTACGTTAATACCCAATATGTGAAGGAAAACAACTGTTTGGGTGCACGGCAAGGCTTTGAAGGGAAGGAGTGTCATTTGACTTTTTGAATGCAAAATTTGATGGAATAATTAGTGGACACCATGTTGCATTTCAAGAGCCCCTGATGTGCCTAAACAGTGGAAATCCCCACAAGTGACACCATTTCAGAAACTAGACCGACCCCTTAATGAACTTATCCAGTTGTGTATTGAGCATCTTGAACCCCCAGGTGCTTCAAAGAAGTTTATAACCTTAAGTCGTGAAAATAAAATAATCACATTTTTCCCACAAAAATGTTTTTTAGCTGCAAATTTTGTATTTTCACAAGGGCAAAAGGAGAAAATGGACCTAAAAGTTTGTTGTGCAATTTCTCCTGAGTTGACAGATACCATATATGTCGTCGAAAACAACTTTTGAGGCACAGTGGAAAGCTCAGAAGGGAAATAGCACCATATCACAGTGCAGATTTTGCTGCACTTATTTGAGGGTGCCATTTTACATTGACAGAGCCTCTGATGTGCCATAACAGCACAACCCACCATAAGTGACCACATTTTACCACCTAAGACTCTCAATGAATTCATCTAGAGTTGCAGTGATTATATTGACACCACAAATATGTCAGAAACTTTTATACCATTGGGCTGTGAATAAAAAAAAATTATGTTTTTACCATCAAGATTGGGTATTAGCCCCAAGTTTTACATTTTCACACTGGGATATGGGTACCAATGGCACCAGAATTTGCGCCAATTTCTGCTGAATGTAGAAATACCCTATATGTGTTTATACAGTACTACTTTGCAATACAGAGTGACTCGTGAGGGACAGAGCACTATTTTCCTCCTGGAGCACAGATTTTCTTAGATTAGTTTGTGGATTCCATATAAAGAGCCCCAAAGTGCAAGAAAAGCAGAGTCCATCTCAAATGACCCCATTTTGGAAATTATAACCCTTTTTGAATTTATCTTCAGATGTATTGACTATTTTGACTCCATGAGTGTTTTCCAGAAATGGGCAGTAGTGTATATTGCTGAGTGGAAATTGCAAACTGCCATTGTAGTGACCAGTACACTGCAGTGTCCAGTACATTATGCCTAGCCCTTGCTTCTGGAGACGTTCACCTGCACAGTGGGTACGGAAAGCATTCAGACCCCTTTAAATTTTTAACTGTTTGATTCATTGCATCCATTTGGTAAATTCAAAAAAGTACTTTTTTTTTCTCATTAATGTACACTCTGTGTTAGGGTCTGAGGAATGCACCTAATAAATAATGTAGAGAGGTGTGTTCGCAGCCCGGGGTCCACCGTGCAGGCAGAGCCTGCTGCTAGTAAGATGGCGTAAGTAGCGAACTCTGTTATCCCACAGAGTCGCTAAAATAAACGCAGTATCACGCTGTGGCAGATAGTGCGAACTCTGTTAATCCACAGAGCCGCTAGCAGGAATGCTGCAGCGCTATATAGCGATAAAAGCGATCTCTGATACACCTAAGAGTCGCTGAGGTAAAGACGCAGAGAAAGGTACTGTGTCCTGTTAACACCACAGGGATACACAGGTAACTGCTGTGCGGATAGCAGTCCGTGATCATGCAGACAGCAACGCAATCAAGCAATCTCCTCACCGGAGAAGCCGGTATTTTAGGGGCTTATTTCAGCCAAGCCCTAACCACGTGCACTCAAATCTCCTCACTGGAGGTGCCGGTATTCTAGGGGCTTATTTCAGCCGAGCCCTAACCACATGCGTGCATGATCACACTGATGCAAAGCACATAATGCAATTGATCCTAGCGCATGGCCGTGCGGTAAGGACAGCCTTTTATAGCAGCCACGAGAAAAGACCTTCCAGGAAGGACCAATGGGAAGCTGCTTCAGAACATCCACAGCCGGAGGACCTTCCTGAACGACCAATAGGAGTGGCAGCTGTATCTGAGCATGTGACCCCTGATCTCCAATGGGAGATCTTGCCCTGGGCATGCTCAGATGAAGCAACAAAGGACTTAGACCTAGCAACGTCTGCTCGCCGCCGACCAGTAGTGGCTACAATAGCAGAACCTGAAGAGGCAGCAGCAAGTCTCTGCACAGTATTAGACCGGGCGAGACGCTGGGACCAACGTCTTTGCTGAGCAGGCTCCACTGCGACCGGAGATGGATGCGGGACTGGTTCGAGACTCCCCTTGTGCAGCAGTGGGAACTCGAACCCTAACATTACCCCCCTCCTAGGGCCCCTCTGCTTTGGGCCTCACTGTGCTCAAAGGCAGCGATGAGCTGCGGAGCGTGAACATGCTCGGCAGGCTCCCAGGACCTATCCTCAGGCCCATAACCCCTCCAATCCACCAAATAAAATTTTTTGCCTCGTATCACCTTGCACCCAACAATGGCGTTCACCTCATGATCGTCGGTAGATGAACCCAATGTCCCGGCAGATGACTCGGAAAAAAGGGAAATGGCCACTGGTTTCAGGAGGGACACGTGAAAGGTGTTGGTGATACCAAGATGAGGCGGAAGGGCTAGGCGGTAAACCACTGGGTTCACCTGCTCAAGAACTTTAAAGGGACCCAAAAATTGAGGTGACAACTTGGTGGACTCAACAGGTAGCCTGATGTTTCGGGCAGAGAGCCACACTAGGTCACCCGGAGCAAAAGTAGGAGCGGGGCGACGATGGGCATCGGCCGAAGACCTCATCCTCTCTTTGGAGGCCTCAATGGCATCTTGGGTGCGGTCCCAAATGTCCCGTGCCTCCACAGCCCAGTGTCATGTATAGTGTACAGTTCCTATAGCGTCTTGTGCTTGGGTGCGAGGAAAACACATGAGACATAGGTTGATATGAAATGACTTGTATTACTTCATACAAGCATGCAGAAAAGGTCACACAGTTTGCAGGAACAGAGGCAGGAGAACACAGCAGGCCAGAGTAACTTCAAGCTCTACAATAACTCTCCAAGCAGGTTCAGGATCTCTTCTCTGTACCGTAATTCCTCTGCAAACATGGATTCACCAGACAGCAGGTTTCCAAAGTCCAAAAGTGTTCCAAAGTTCCTCAGTAGGAAATAGCTGGAGTCCAAAATCCTAGGTTTCCAGGAGTCAGGTCACAGGCTGACTGAGGCTTGATTCAGGAGCACTGATTGTTCAGCTGAGTCTGCTTAAGAAGCAAGAGGGAAGAATCAGGGCGGGAACATGAAAACTGGAACTCCATATTAACTGAGGCAAGAGCTGCAGAAAGACAGAAAGCAAAATGGCCGACGGAAAACTGAGTTTCAAGGAACATGTCAACAGAGACAAAGAACCTTACATTACTCCCCCCTTAGGGACAACCTCCGGATGACCTCAGACCAGGCTTGTCAGGGTACCTCTGATGAAACTGGCGGAGCAGGCGAAGAGCATTTACATTGTTGACTGGTTCCCATGAGTTGTCCTCCACTGGGTAGCCCTGCCATTTAATCAAATATTGCAACTGATTTCTGTACAACCTGGAATCTAGAATCCTTTCCACTATAAATTCTTCCTGACCATCGACCAGCACTGGGTCAGGGCAAGGAGAAGAACGTCCAGGAAACGTATTGGGTGTTGCAGCCTTTAGTAGGGATACATAAAAGACAGGGTGGATTCTCATAGTTCTGGGCAGTTGAAGACGACAAGCAACAGAACTTATAATCTTACTGATCTTATAAGGTCCAATGTACTTATGTCCCAATTTAGACGATCGAATCTTTAATTTAAGATTTCTGGTTGACAGCCAGACCAAATCTCCTACCTTGAAAGCTGGTGCAGGTTTACGAAATTTATCTGCTGCTTTCTTGTACCTTTCCTGAGCCAATTCTATATTTTCCTTTAGAAGATCCATATTCTTTTGTAAAGAAGTGATTCTTTCAGCCACTGCCGGCAAGGGCGTATCTATGGGAAATCGAGGAAGAATGTTAGGATGATAACCTAGATTGGAGTAAAAAGGAGACTGCTTAGTGGAGGCGCTCGGAGAGTTGTTATAAGAGAACTCAGCCAGTGAAAGTAGATCCACCCAATCATCCTGTAGGTGGCAGATAAAACAGCGGAGATACTGCTCCAGGGTCTGATTGGTTCGTTCTGTCTGTCCATTAGTCTGAGGATGAAAAGCAGATGAAAGGTTTACTTTAATGTCCAATGCTGCACAGAAATTTTGCCAAAACCTTGAAGTGAATTGCACCCCTCGATCCGAAATGACCTCATCCGGTACTCCATGTAAGCGAAACACATTCTTAATCATCAAGTCTGATGTCTGTTTTGCAGTGGGTAAGCCGACACAAGGGATAAAATGAGCTGCCTTTGTTAGACGGTCAACCACCACTAGAATGGTGTTCTTCCCTTGAGAGGTTGGTAACTCCACAATGAAGTCCATAGAAATGGATCCCCACGGGCGGGACGGGGTGGGAAGAGGTTGCAACAGACCAGTTGGTGAGGAGCGAGGTGTTTTGCATCTTGCACAGACTTCACATGAAGTGACATAGTTTAAAACATCTTTCCTGTAAGTGGGCCACCAAAAGAAACGAGAAAGAAATTCTTGTGTCTTTAGAATTCCCCTATGCCCGGCTATCTTGGAATCGTGGATGAGTTGCAATACTCTCAATCTGACTGTTTCAGGTATATACAGACGTTGTCCCTGAATCCACACACCATTCTTAAAGACAAGACTTACGTCCCTTGGGGGTTGAGCCAACAAAGAATCCGCATGGTATGCTTCCTTGATGTCCTTAAGTAGGTCTTGATTATGAATCACTCCCAGGAATCTAGAGTCAGGAAGAATAGTCTTAGGAGGAGTAAGTGGATGTGTCTCTGCTGAATGAATCCTAGAGAGTGCATCAGCCTTTCCATTGCGCGATCCTGGTCTATAAGAAATGACAAAATTAAATTGGTTTAGGAAAAGATTCCAGCGAGCCTGGCGAGGAGTCAGGCACTTAGCCGACCTGATAAATTCAAGGTTACGATGGTCTGTCAGGACGACTATTTGCTGTGCAGACCCTGAAGAAGGTGTCTCCATTCCTTGAAGGCGGCAATAATGGCCAACAATTCTCTATTGCCCACATCGTAGTTCCTCTCAGCTGAAGACAACTGCTGGGAAAAGAAGGCACAGGGATGCAAGACATTCTTCTCACCTGTTCTCTGAGAGAGTATAGCTCCAACGGCACAGTCTGAAGCATCCACCTCTATTATGAAGGCAAGCTCGGGTTGGGATGTACTAAGATAGGTGCTGTGTAAATTTATCCTTTAAACAGGAAAATGCTTCCTGAGCTTGCGGGGTCCAGGAGAACCTAGACTGTTTCCGGGTAAGTTGGGTGATAGGTGACACTACCTCAGAAAATTTTTTAATGAAACGTCTATAGAAGTTGGCAAACCCGATGAAGCGCTGCACCTCCTTCACATTTCTAGGAATTGGCCAATCCTTGATGGCTTGGGTCTTGCTTCCATCCATACTAATCCCTTGCGTAGATAGTACATACCCCAGAAATTGAATTTCGGTCCTATGGAATTCACACTTTTCAAGTTTGATGTAGAGATGGTTTTGTCTTAGGCGTTCTAAGACCATTCTCACATGTCCATGATGTTCCTATGTGGAGTTAGAAAAAATTAGAATATCATCCAGATAAATCACCACAAATGTATCTAGGAGATCCCTGAAGATGTCATTCACCAAGTGTTGGAAAGTGGCTGGGGCGGTACTCAGACCAAAAGGCATAACTAGATATTCGAAGTGTCCATAGCGTGACCTGAATGCAGTCTTCCATTCATCCCCAGGTCTAATACGGACCAAGTTATAGGCCCCACGGAGATCCAGTTTAGAGAAAATTTTGGCGTGCCGCACTCTCTCCAACAACTCAGGGATTAAAGGCAATGGATAACGGTTTCTAATAGTAACCTTATTGAGTTCCCTATAGTCTATGCAGGGTCTCAGAGATCCATCTTTCTTCTTCACAAAGAAGATGGGTGCACCTGCGGGAGATGAAGAGGGGCGTATGAAGCCTTTGGCTAGATTTTCATCTATGTAGTCCTTCAAAGCTTTTAGCTCGGGCCCCGCTAGGGGGTAGATCTTACCAAAAGGTATCTCGGCTCCAGGCAATAATTCGATTGGACAATCATATGGACGGTGAGGAGGAAGCTGATTAGCGTTCTTCTTGTCACATAAATCCACATAGTCCTGGTATACAGCTGGTAGTTCAGGGACTGACATGGTTCCTTTAGGAACAGAGCAAGCTGAAACTCCTTGACTCATCTGTTTCTCCGGAAAGTGTAATTCCTTGGTCTCCCAGTTAATCGTAGGATTCTGCGCCTGCAGCCATGGTAGCCCTAGAATAATGGGAAAGTGGGGAGAAGAGATAAGCATAAAAGACATTTTCTCCTGATGATCTTTACCCATAAGGACCCTCAAAGGCTCTGTTTCCTGATCCACTGGTCCAGAGGTCAGCAAGGAGCCATCCACAGTCTCCATCTGTACTGGAGTAGCCTTCTTCACTGAACGTATCCCCTGTTTCAGAGCAAAGGAGATATCCATAAAATTTCCACTTGCTCCTGAGTCGATCATAGCAGAGCTAGACACCCAGACTGAGTCCACCCAGAGTTTGATGGAAAGGAAGCAATGAGAATTATTTCTATTACAACTCAGCTGGGACACCGCTGAGGAAACTTGAAAAATTGCAGCGTTTATACCGTCATTGTCCCCAGAACTAACAGAGTTTAAGTCCGAAAAATCAAGATCTCTTGCAGCAGATCTCTCTGGAGTCTGAGGCTCGGACATGAAAGAGCTCCTCTCGCAACACTCACAGTGAATGACTGCTGCAGTAGTCTTACGAGAACGGCTGGGGCAGTTTATAATGAAGTGCCCTGACTTACCACAGTAAAAACATAGATTTTCCTTTATACGATGTTCTTTGCGTGCATCACTAACCCGTCTTTGTAAAGAGTCCACCTGCATGGGTTCAGGTTCTGGTTCCCTTGTGATCCTACTCAAAGGTTCCTTAGCTGAGGAGGGAGGTAGGAAAAGGTTAGTGCGATTATTTTCGAACCATCTCTCTTGTCTGCGTTCAGTCAGACGAGCATCAATACGGATACAATAGTTAATAAAGTCACCTAACGCAGTGGGAGGGTCGGCACGAGCAAGTTCATCCTTAATCAGTGGAGACAACCCTTTCCGAAAAATTAATTTTTTGGCGGAAGTGTCCCAAGTGGTATCAAGAGCCCATCTCCTGAAATCCAAGGCATATTCGGCTACTGAACGCTTACCTTGGCGCAAAGTTAACATGGCTGCTTCAGCTGTTGCACCTCGATTGGGGTCATCAAACACCTGCCCCATGGCTGAAATAAAAGCATCAAGGTGATTCAAACAATCATCCTCAGTCTCAATCAGAGGGTTTGCCCACATCAAAGCCTTATTGGTAAGCAACATGATTATAGTAAGCACTTTGGATCGTTCAGTGGGAAATTGTGAAGCATGTGCAGAGAAAAATAGATTGCATTGGTTAATAAATCCCCTGATTTTTTCACATTCACCGCCAAAACGAAAAGGAGGTAACTTGGGGATCCCAGAACTCGGGGTTATGGCAGGAGCCTGGACTCGTTCCTCTAGAGCCTCAATCCTGGCTCGTAATTCCTTAGTAGTTTGTCCAAACACTTGCAAATTATGATTAGTGAGGTCCTGTAGGCTTGCAAAACGGGTCTTTATAGTCTGTATATCTGCAAGGATTGTATCAGTCACTCCGCAAAGCTCCTTTATGTGGGCCTCCATTTCCAGATCTTTTAAGGCAGAAGTGCTGGAAGGAGAAGAGGAAAGGAAAAAAAAAAAACAATAGTGTTTACCTGTGGTAACACTCCAGAGTAACATTTAAGGGAATGCGCTCACCTGGAATGGTTGTGAGAAGTCACAACCACTGTCATCACAGAAGGTATTAAACGGACATCTGATATCCACAGTCACAGCAGACACGGCTTTCCCAGACCCAGCAGACACTAAACATTGGCTCCTGAATCTTGTCATTTATAGTGTACAGTTCCTATAGCGTCTTGTGCTTGGGTGCGAGGAAAACACATGAGACATAGGTTGATATGAAATGACTTGTATTACTTCATACAAGCATGCAGAAAAGGTCACACAGTTTGCAGGAACAGAGGCAGGAGAACACAGCAGGCCAGAGTAACTTCAAGCTCTACAATAACTCTCCAAGCAGGTTCAGGATCTCTTCTCTGTACCGTAATTCCTCTGCAAACATGGATTCACCAGACAGCAGGTTTCCAAAGTCCAAAAGTGTTCCAAAGTTCCTCAGTAGGAAATAGCTGGATTCCAAAATCCTAGGATTCCAGGAGTCAGGTCACAGGCTGACTGAGGCTTGATTCAGGAGCACTGATTGTTCAGCTGAGTCTGCTTAAGAAGCAAGAGGGAAGAATCAGGACGGGAACATGAAAACAGGAACTCCATATTAACTGAGGGCAAGAGCTGCAGAAAGACAGAAAGCAAAATGGCCGACGGAAAACTGAGTTTCAAGGAACATGTCAACAGAGACAAAGAACCTTACACCCAGTCTGCCATCCTGGAATCGGTGGAAGACACGTGCATGGGCACTGGTACCCGCGGATGCTGACCGTAGTTCAGGAGGAATGGGGTCTGTCTGGTGGAGTCAGCCACAGCATTATTTAGAGTGAACTAAGCCTACGGTAGCAAGGATGCCCAGTCATTCTGCCTGGCAGAAACAAAATGTCGCAAGTATGTGACCAAGGTCTGGTTGGCCCTCTCTACCAACCCATTCATCTCGGGATGATATGCTGAGGAGAGATTTAACTCAATGCTGAGTAGACGACACAGCTCTCTCCAGAACCGAGACACAAATTGGGGACCTCGATCACTGACGATTTTGTCTGGCATTCCATGTAAACGGAAAATTTGCCTAATAAATAATGCTGCCAAGGCCCATGCAGACGGTAACCGTGGTAAGGGCAACCAAGTGCACCATTTTGGAGAAGTGGTCGGTTATCATCCAGATGATGGTGCAGCCCCGAGACTTGGGTAAGCCCACCTCAAAATCTATCCCTACCATCTCCCAAGGCCTGTCTGCTAGCGGTAAAGGGAAAAGTAGCCCAGCTGGCCGTTGTCGAAGGGGACTTATTCTTGGCACAGGAGACGCACGCCTGAACGTATTCCCTGACGTCACGGACCATATGTGGCCACCAGTATGTCCTCGCTAGCAACTCAGATGTCCTTTTAGCCCCAAAATGTCCACCCACCCTGGACGAATGTGCCCAAGAGAGTACCTCTGGTCGCAAATTGGTGGGCACAAAAGTCTTGCCCGGAGGCACAAACTCAAGCGAAACCGGGGCCACAGTTCTTAGGCTCCCTGTGGGGACAATCAACCGAGGCTCCTCCTCCACCTCCTCAGAGAACACCACGGAGCGAGAAAGAGCATCGGCCTGAATGTTCTTCTCAGCGGAGAGGAAATGGAGGGTGAAATGGAACCGGGAGAAGAACAGGGAACATCTGGCCTGTCGAGAATTTAGCCGCTGGGTGGTCTGTATATAGACCAAATTTTTGTGGTCAGTGAAAACTTGAAAGGGAAAGCGAGCCCCCTCCAGGAGATGTCTCCACTTAGAAAAGGCCAACTTCATGGCTAGCAACTCCCTATCCCCAATGGAATAATTCCTCTCCGCTGGTGTGAAGGTCTTGGAAAAGAAGAAACAAGGATGTTTCCGACCTTGAGCATCCTTTTGAAAAAGGACTACTCCAGCACCAACGGACGAGGCATCGACCTCCAATAAAAAAGGCTTATCAACCTTGGGGTGATGTAAGATGGGAGCTGTTGTGAATTGCTAGAAATGAATTCTGAGCAGAAGCTCCCTCTGTTGGTTTAAAACAGTACTGAACCATTCAATGAAGATTGTGAAGATTGGCGATCAGGTGTTACTGACTGGTCTTATATAAGGGAGGTTCCCTCCCATCAGGGTTGCCGGTGATCAATTGTTCTGGTCTCATCTTTGATTCCTGGTTCACTTTGAAGCCTGCTGTGTCGTGCCTGCATCTTCTGCTATCAGATAAGACATTTTCTTCTTTTATTTTTTTGTGCTTGCTTTTTGCATTTTGTCCTGCACTTCTGTGGGGGTCTGCCGGGTCCCCTCCGGGGCTTGTGCTCCTCTCAGTTTAGTTCGGCCACTGTTATTTGTTCATTTGCCTTTTCCAGTTTTTCAGTGGCTGCTGTTTAGTTTTGTTACACCAGAGAACTAATTTAGGTGGTAGAGGTTGTGTGAGCTCAGGTGTTTTTGTAATTAGTAGTGTTGGTACTTTTTAGGGTTTTTTGGGATTGCAGTAAGTGTCCTTCTATCCTTTTCAATCCCGAAGTTTGGGCCCCAACGTTTGCTCGTACTATTTTCTGTCTTTGTCTGTATTTCCTCTTGTCTAACCGCCATTACATATTTGGGGGCTTTCTATGTTCTTTGGGGATTGCTCCGGGGCAGATAGTTTTCCTCTTTCTGTCTTTAGGTGTAGTTAGCTTCTCAGGCTGTGATGAGGCGTCTAGGACCAACGTAGGTACGCTCCACGGCTGCCTTTAGTTGTGGTGGTTAGTCAGGGTACTGCAATCCAATAGATTCCAACCTCTCTGGTGTATTGCCTTTTTGCCTGCTCTCCTCAGCTACCAAATCATAACAGTATCACCGGCCCCAAAAAACTGATATTTATATGGTACTCACAGAAGGGAAAAATAGTGTTAAAGAAAGAAGATTGTTAGAGTTGTCAGAGAATTTTATTTTTTTTTTCCCTTTGTATCTCTGGGTGCTGAGGAGGATTTTTATTTTCTCTCAATGGAGTTTGCACAGTTGTCTGGCCGTGTGGATCAGCTTGCCACTGAAGTTCGGAGTATTGCTACCTATCTTGCAGGGTTGCCTGTTGTGGAACCTAGGATTCCCATGCCAGATTTGTTTTTAGGGATCGAGCTAAATTTCTGAATTTCAAAAATAACTGTAAGTTGTTTTTTGCCTTAAAATCTAAGTCCTCAGGGAACGCAGCACAGCAGGTTCAAATTGTCATCTCTATCCTGCGCGGCGATCCTCAGGATTGGGCTTTTTCCCTGACACCTGGGGATCCTGTTTTGAGTAATGTTGATGCATTTTTTCAGGCTCTGGGGTTATTGTACGATGAACCTAATGTCACTGATCAAGCTGAAAAAGCCTTGTTGGCATTAAATCAGGGGCTTGAGGACGCTGAGTTATACTGTCAGAAATTCCGAAAGTGGGAAGTCCTGACCAAATGGAATGACGATGCTTTGGCAGCCCTTTTTTGGGAGGGTCTGTCAGAGAATGTAAAGGATGTTATGGTGGGATTCCCTGTCCCCTCTGGTCTCAATGATTCTATGTCATTAGCGATTCAAATTGACAGACGTTTACGTGAGAGTAGAGGTATGCGTGGAATAGTGTTGCCTTGTGAACCAGCTTCTGAAGCCATGCAGTGTGATAGAGTGGCTTCTGGGGCACAGCGTCATGAGTTTCGAAAATGCAATGGGTTATGTTTCTACTGTGGTGATGCCTCTCATGCTATTTCAGTCTGCCCTAAGCGGGGAAGACGTTTTGCACGCTCAGTTGTCTTGGGTAGTGTTCAGACTAAATTTTTGTTGACTGTTACCCTGATTTGTTCCCTGTCCACATTTTCTGCTCAGGCTTTTGTTGATTCGGGAGCAGCTATTAACTTGATGGATTTTGATTTTGCTAAACGTTGTGGGTTTCCCTTGATACCCCTACGGAAGTCTATTCCCCTACTGGGGATCGATTCTACCCCTTTGGCTGAGAATAAACCCCAGTTATCTACTCAGGTGATAATGAGGGTTGAACCTGATCATCAGGAGAGTTGCAAATTTTTGGTACTGTATAATCTGCATGACATTATTGTACTGGGTTTCCCTTGGTTACAGTCTCATAATACTGTTTTGGATTGGAAATCTGTGTCTGTAACCAGTTGGGGCTGCCAA